>CAWUFW010001034.1:2695000-3245830 GCA_963921515.1 Calotriton arnoldi
CCAATGTTGGAAAACGAGGCAGCATCTGTGAGGCCTGCACAAATAACATGACTACATTTGTCCTTCACTGGGAACCAAACACCCAATTGTAGCGCCTGACTCTCAGAGGGTAGCGTTGCAGAGCAGTCTGAGGCTTACTCAAGGAAGGTGGTGTGGGCTAGTAATCGCCATTTGCAGGTGCGCAGAAATAACAGTCAATAATTGATTGTCCAGTCTGTACTTTGCTTTATAAAAGTAAGAGTACATTTATTAAACACACACACTACTCAATACTATGCACCAATTTACAAATATACATAAGCTGTTGGAATTACTTTGTGACATTGCATAACATCTCCACCCCTCCCGCAGAGGGTGGGGTCTAGTACCACCACTCCCTTGTATGCACATCATCTTGCCCCCAATGCAGGTAGTTGAACATAACCTGGAGCGAGGGCCCTGCGCACTGGCACCATCCCAGTGGCGACCCACCCCATTATCTCAACAAGCACTTAAAATGGGTAACCCTGCCTTGGTGACACACAACCCTGACTGAGCATTTCCTACGGACCATGAAGTATACACCTCTACATCTTAAGGGCTAGCAGTCTGGGTTCTTCACCTAAGCGCAGCAGCAAGAATACATGTTTAAACATCACTTTAGATTGACAGTACTCATCACATTTGTGGATCATTAGAATGCATTGCAATTACAGCCCCTAAATGCTTTACAGATGAAATCACAGGATTACGCATATACAGCCAGACACCCTAGAAGGAATGTCTGGCAACATAACCCCACTTTGCTTGACACCACCTTACCCAGGTACTTCACATTACATATGTGACCTTCAGTCCCTCTGAAAGAAATAACCTTAGTAAATGCACTACGGGTGCAATTAAACCTCTTCACCTCCAGGGGATGCCCTTCTCCAGACATCCCAACTCAGCCCTTCATCCTTTGGCGCACTTCTCAATCCTCCTCCAGCTGTAGAACATAATTTCCAGCCCTAGAGGAATTAAAATGCTGGCTGGGCCCTTGGGGGGGTTATTCTTTACCAGTCCCCAAGAGACTTGGGGAGGGACTTTTCCTCGTTGTGCTGGGGGAGACTGCGTTGCTCCTGCAGCTCCCCCTGCACCCTGGCACACATATGGTGGTGACCCCGTTCTCCTGGGGCCACCACAAGCAGTGAAAACGCTGTTCTGCCCTTGCAGGCCGGTCCTGGCCTGCAAGGCATTATGGGACTTTGTGCATACTAGAGCAGCGGCTCCCCCGCTGCTCCGGGGAGAGCCGCGCTGCCTTTTCTGCTGGCGCTTCGCGCCTCCATCGTCGGCGGTGGGGGGCCCGGTCCCACCCGGACCCCCAGGTGAGTGTACGGCTCGGGGAACCCACCCCCGGCCAATACGCTTATTTTTCGAGGGCCCGGTCCCACCCGGGCCCCTGGCTCCTCTTCATGGTCCTGTCGGGGTCCCGGTCCCACCCGGGACCCCCGCGTGCCTCCACGTTGGAGGGCAGCCCAGGGAGCCCACACCCGGCTGCCCCCGCCGGCTCCCCGCCCGGCCAGCACCCTCGCGTGCAGCCGCGGGAGCCGGCAGTGCAGATTTGGTCTGGCCGCTTCGGCGGGCAGACACGGACACTCGCGCTGGCTTCGGGGGGAGTGCGACGGCACTCCCCCCTCCTCCGGGCAGCTGCAGGGGAGTGCGACGGCACTCCCCCGTCCTCCTTCTGCACGGCAGGGGCCCGGAGATGGGGTCCCGGGCCCCTTTGGACATTTCTTCACGGGTAGTGCGATGGCGCTCCCCGGCTTGCCTTCTCCGCCGGGGCCCGGAGTTGGGATCCCGGGCCCCTTCTCTGTCTTCACGGGGAGCGCCGTCGCACTCCCCGACTTGTGTTCTTCTGCAGGGGCCAGGGTGGGCTCCTGGCCCCCCCGCGACCACCTCTTCACGGGGAGCGCGACGGCGCTCCCCAGCTTTGCTTCGGGGCCCGGGGATGGGGGCCCGGGCCCCTGGAGACCCCTTCGCGGGGGGCACGACGGTGCTCCCCGCCTCCTCCTTTTCACGGGGGGGGGCGCGACGGCACTCCCCGCCCCCTCCTCTGCACACGGGGCCCGGAGTTGGGATCCCGGGCCCCTCCCCTACACACCTTCACGGGGAGCGCGACGGCGCTACCCGGCTTCATGTTCAGCGGGGGCCAGGGTGGGCTCCTGGCACCTTGCGGGGGTACCTTCACGGGGTGCGTGACGGCGCACCCCGGCTGCACTTCTTTGGGCCACAGGTCAAAGGTCGCCTACCTTCTGGGGGGCATTTCTCAGCCCCCAGGGGTCCGATCTTCCTGCTTTTGGTCTCTTCTTGCTCCTGGTGGCGCTCCCCAGCCACTGGGAGCACTCTCCTTCGCCCTCCTGGTCACACGGAGGGTGGATTCAGCAGGGAGCTGTCTTCACTGGCTCCCTGCACTAGCCTTTCGCCTGGCTCTCCTCCTGGGCCTCTCTTCTTCCTGCGCAGAGGCCCCTGCTTCTGCGTCCTGGTCTCTTCTCATGGCGCTGTTCAGGATCCTGGGGTAGTCAGGGGGTTCCTCCTTCCAATTGCCCATTGCGCCAGGCTCCAGCACCCTCTGCCTCAGCAGACCACACCCCAGAGAGAGCTTCTCTTCCTGTGCAAGTTCTTTTAAGAAGTTGGGGAGGGGGCTGGCAGGAAGTCTCTGTTGGCCCTATCACACAGCGACATCACTTCTCTGCCCCTGCTCCCTCCTTCCTGCACAGGCCTCTGGGTTGGTTCAAGATGGCGTTGTCCAGGGTCTCCTGCCACATGGTCTCTGAAAGCCCCTTCCCCCCCTTGCTGCCTTCCCTCCCTGGTGCAGCCTGGTGCCTGGCACCCAGTGATAGCTGCTGATGGATGAGCCTGTAGCCCCACCCATCTTCTCTTCGTGGGGAGGAGGTCTTCGCTCGTGGAAGAAAGGTTATCAATCCAGCCTGCTGAGGGCAGGCCCCAGCCAGGCCCTGGTTATGGCTGACTCAGAGAAATATGACATTTCTGGATGACCCAAAAGCAGTACAAATATGACTTTGGACTCTGCAGAATACTTCTTCTCACACCCGTTACAGTGGACTTTAGTGCGTGTCTGGAATTTGTAGGCCTTAGGAAAGTGACACTAGCCCATGGGCTCCACTTCCCCATAGGGGAATAATGAAGTGAAAAATACAGTAAAACACACTGACTTTCCCTGGCATGCTTCTTCCCAGTGTATAAAGCCTATTCCATGTCACCACCCAATTCTGCATAAGTCCTGCCACACCATTCACATTGTATCTGCTCCTGGGCTGCGCACGCCAGGAATCTCCCCTGCGCAGCCCCTACACGTGTGCACACGCATGTACACAGGTGTCTGCATGTAACCAGCCCGGTGCCCCTTACTCCAGCTGCTGCGGAGCGGCCTAGTCGAGCTAGGGGGACACCAGTAAAATCCACATGCAGTCTCTTTCACCAGGAGTTCACTGTGGGCGAGTCCCAATTTATGAGGCTCCCCCACAGTAAAAGCTCAACAATTAGGTGCTCAAAAAGCGAAAAATCCGGGCGGCCCATAGTGTCAGAACCACCTTCTAAGAATGAACGATTCCCAAAATAATGTCTTTGTATTATACAGTGAGGGCAGACTTAATTGGTTTGCATGCCATACAGAAAAGCCACCACATATTTAAATTGAAAACAAAGATACGTTATTCATAATGTATTGATGGAATTGTCTTGAGATACTATGCCTCGCCTTTTGTGTTATTTGAAACAGTATATTATTTTCTTTTGTCTTTTTCCACAGGTACATTTTTAAACCAATTTTTCACAAATGAAAAAGATTATGAATATAAACGTCTTGATGATCGTGCATCACACTTGTTACTAGGAAGGCACACACAACCAAGTAACTTCCTATTTGCAGTCACTGAAATGATAGGAGGTGCCTATAATAATTTGTTATTAATTATGCCATCACATACAAGCTGAATTAACTGAGATGTCTCGTTCATTAAATTACATTTTTAGGTCGAGCCTCGAATAGCGCGCAAGCGCTGCTCTGCAAGACTTTATGTAAGGGGCTTTTGAAACCTGACCACACGCTCGTGCACAATTGCCTTTTCCGTGCGGTTACCCGCAGGGCCGCCATCTGTTTGCAATTATCGTGCCCAGATGCGGGCAAAAGGCCATTGTGCACGAGCGTGTGGTCAGCTCAGCAGGCTGCCGCGGTCGCTCGCCCCTGCTCCTCTCTTCAAAGCTTTGTTGTAGTTGCTTTCACTTTCGCGGCCGCATTCTTACAGCGCGCGCAGGGGCCATCTGGGTTTTTAGGTCTCGCCTGAGCCAGCGCATGCGCTGCTCTGCGAGACATTTAGAAAGCGGGTTTTCAAAGTGCTACCACAGGCATTTTGGTGGCCTCAAGCTTGCGTGCACGCGCGCAGCCGCCATCTGTCTTTCCTCCTGTCACGGGTCATTAAGTGGATCGTGATGCACTTTCACGGCGCACGCGCATACAACTCCTGGTTTCCTTTTGCCGTCACGCGCGCCTCGCTTCAATGCCCCTCCCCAGAGCATGTCTCGCAGCTTGATTTTATTTAACGTTCCGTGCTCTCTGCGGCATTTCCTGTTGCTGACCAGACCGAGAGTTGGTTGCCGTGTCAATGATGTGGCTACAAATGTACATTGCACTAGTGCACTTAAAGGTACCGTTGTGGGGCTTGTTTGTGTTTACTCCCGAGCCGCGTCATTCGATGTAAACCCCAGCCAAGGCACAGTTGTGCGCAGTGAAAGAATAGCCCCCCCTCTCCTCCCCGATCCATTAAGCAGCCCTGCCCCTCCCTTTGTTGGCCTTGCTGTGCTTGAGCACTACCTTTGTTGGCCTCGGTTGCTTGAGCACTACTCACATCTCGATGGGCTTCATTTAGAGTTTGGAGGGAACTAGACATCCTCCCAGTTCAGGAGGACAGTCTTAATTCGGAGTACAATGATCGGCTGAATTTTCCGGCTATCCATGTGGGGGAGGAAATTCTTCCGGGTGCTCCTACTCCGCATTTAGATTTTCTTTCAGAAACGAAAGGATTTTCAGACCCCTCCAAACTATAGATGAGTCCTTGGGAATTGTTTTCAGTGCACGGAGAAGTTAGTTTTGTAACATTTATCTGTTATGCAAGCAGACATGTTATTATTGCATCTCCTTTCCGATGTTGTTGCTGTGTATTTAACCCAGGCCTTGTTGCTGTTGACTAATGCTCTTTTAAATGTGTTTCTACAGATGATTACTTGCCTGATTACTGTGTATTTTCATTATGTGTACATTTAATGTATAATAATTTGAATTCACTGCGCTATAAACTACTTGGAATGCTTGTTATGTGCTGGGTTTTGCTTTTATCGGTCCTCAGTTTTTCTTATTGTTAGTCTTGATGTGTTATTGTGCTTTTCTGTATATAGAGACTATTGTTACCTTTGGATTGTGCTGGGTTCCGTGGATTCTGTGGTCATCAGTTAGTGTTGTTGGATTTTTGGAGGCCGGTGCAGATGGGGCTCTTTCGCTGTTCACCGTTGGCCTACCCTGCTTCTCATCTGCTGCTGGTTCTCTTGACCTCATTACAATGCTACTGGTACTGATGTCATGTTTCTTAGCTATTCGCACATGGCAAATCCTTCTTCTTGTAGAACTAGTTTAATGCTCAGATGGTTAATTTATTGCATTAAACGTTTAGTAAAATTGACCACATTAACTTGCACACTCATCTGAGAGAGCACTGTGGGGATAAAGGCTAGGCAAAAGTGATGGACACAGCTCTTCATCACTGTAGTTTGAAAAGTAAAGAGGTGCTGAGTGGTCACTCCTCGGCAACATAAAGTACAGATAATAACACTGGCAGGTAGTTTTAATATGGGAATTGGAGAGCACCTACACTTTTGGTTACTTTTAGAAGTAGGTTACATTTCACTACTTCAATCAATCAAATGCACTCAGTCAATGATGTGGCTACAAATGTACATGGCGCTAGTGCACATAAAGGTACTGTTGTGGGGCTTGTTTGTGTTTACTCCCGAGCCGCATCATTCGACGTAAACCCCAGCCAAGGCACAGTTGCGCGCAGTGAAAGATTAGCACCCCCCATCTCCTCCCCGATCCATTAAGCAGCCCTGCCCCCCCCTTTGTTGGCCTCGCTGTGCTTTCACTTCTGCTCTTTTCTTTTAGAGCTGCTGCCCTGGGGCAGTGACACAGATGTCCCTCGGAGACAGAGGCGTGGTTTCATCTTCAGAGCCTACTACTCTCTACTACTCCTCACTCTACTACTCTCTACTACTCTCTCTCTCTACTAATCACTCTCTACTACTCACTCTACTCTCTACTACTCACTCTACTCTCTACTCTCTCTCTACTCCTCTCTACTACTCTCTCTATTACTTTCTACTACTCTCTACTACTCACTCTACTCTCTACTCACTCTCTACTACTCTACTCCTCTCTACTACTCTCTCTATTACTTTCTACTACTCTCTACTACTCACTCTACTACTCTCTACTCACTCTACTACTACTCACTCTACTAATCACTCTACTACTCACTCTCTACTACTCTACTACTCACTCTACTCTCTACTACTCAATCTCTACTACTCTACTACTTACTCTCTACTACTCTACTCTACTACTACTCACTCTACTACTCACTCTACTACTCTACTAATCACTCTACTACTCACTACTCTCTACTAACTCTCTACTACTCAATCTCTACTACTCTTTCTACTCACTACTACTCACTCTACTACTTACTCTCTACTCACTCTCTACTACTTACTCTCTACTACTCACTCTCTACTACTCTACTCTCTACTACTACTCACTACTACTCACTCTCTACTACTCTCTACTCACTCTCTACTACTCTCTACTCTACTCACTTTCTACTCTACTCCTCACTCTACTACTCTCTCTCTACTCACTACTATCTACTCACTCTCTACTAACTCTCTACTACTCTCTACTCACTCTACTAATCACTCTCTACTCACTCTCTACTAATCACTCTCTACTCACTCTACTAATCTCTCTACTACTCACTCTACTACTCTCTACTCACTCACTCTCTACTACTCTCTCTACTACTCTCTACTCAATCTCTACTACTCACTACTACTCTCTCTCTACTACTCAATCTCTACTACTCTACTCTACTCCTCACGCTCTACTACTCTCTACTACTCACTCTACTACTCTACTACTCACTCTCTACCGCTCTACCTCTCATTCGTCCATCTTGCTTCATTCATTCTTTCCATCCTTTCTGCGTTTCCACACATCCACCTATCATTCTGCCTTTTCCATCTATCCCTCTTCTTCATCTTTCTATCCACCCTACATTCGCTCCATCCTTTTACTTTTTTTATTTCTTTTCATTTCATCCATATATCTAACCAGCTATCATCTTATCTTCCTTCCATCCGTCACTCTCTTTTCTATCCATCTAGTCATCTTTTCACTATCCATCCATCATGCGTCCTTCTCCCCAATATCAAAGTGAAAGGAGCCATAAACAACAACTTAAATGTTTCATGTTATATTGAACTGCCGAGTGACAACCACCTCTTGCTCGAGCTGTTAAAGTTGGGTGTTAGTGACATACCCATTACCCTTTTTGCTGATTGACGAGACGTATTTAGGTAAATGAAATCAGTGCTGTGTTGCCGTTCCCTCAGTCTGTACCTAAGACACTCCAACTCCTTCCCCAGAACAAGCTTCTTTCACATCGGCTGACGTTCAGAGATACACACAGGATTACACAATGCAAGCATAGGCCACACCACGCCCTCCAGTTGGAATCTTTTGAGAAGCCTTTGCATCAACAGCAACAAGGACATCTTAAACAAGCATTGGCATAGCCAATAGGTCTCGCCTTTGGGACCTTATAAGTGTTTAGCCATGCAACAGTTGATGTTGTTGCACCAAGGATATTGTGCTGCATAACTAAATACTTATAAGGTCCCAAAAGCAAGACCTATTGGCTATGCCAATGCTTGTTATATATGTGTTTGGTGTTTTCATACTCAAGCCAATATATGATCTACAGTGGTTTTGACTCACATCCATACAATATATTAAAGGGCTCTGGTTGAGCTAGGGATTCCCGGGATTGTTAGCTTGGCACAACAGTGCTGGGCCAATATACACGTCACCAATATGATGGCAGACGTTAGATAAACCACATATTAAAAAAGAAAGTGTTTTACTCTTTTGAGTGACTATCTGGTGATGATTAAAAGACAACCAGTCCCTATGGTAGTCTGTGTGGGCTTCAAAGTATTGCCCCCAAGAGGAGTTTTGAGGGGCCCATTTTATATTTGCCTTTGTATCCTCTAGATGAACATGAAAATATCCTGTGCCTTGATAGTCTACTTTAACAACCAATGAGTGATTCAAAACATTTTTGTTAGCAGAAAGCAGTGCAATTTCATCCATCACAGATGTGAATCTTAAGATTGTTGTTCCGCTCATCCTTTTTTCCAGTACCAGTTCAAAAACAGCCTAGGCCAGAGAAGTGGTGTTCCAGCAGTGTGCACAGTGAATGTGTAGAAGTGCCGAAACATACATCGCTCCTGTCTGATTCGGAATTCGTTGTTAGTACTTTCTAAAATGTAGTTCTTAATTGAAGATGTAAGTTGCTATGGTGAAATCAGCAAGGCACAAACTCCCACTCACAGTATGAAGGAACCAAGAGCCAAGCAAGATATAAGTATAGAGCCAGTTATGTTATTTTATAGATCCCTCGTATACCCGAGGGTGTCATGGCGCAGCCTTGTTAGAGGTAATCAGTTGGGACTGTGATTGTTTCCTGATAACTGTAGCATAATTAGATAAAAGTGAGTTATTGATCAAAAAGCCATGTTTTAAGGGATTTCCTAAAATGTAGGAGGTTGGTCACTTTTCAGCTTAAGAGGGAGAGAATTCCACAGCCTAGCTGTACCAAAAACAAAACTTTTTTCTCCCCAGTGAGATTTCCTGAATTTGAGAACTACATTTTTTGCATCCAAGGTCTAGTGGGAATGGACCAAGATAAATTATGAATTAGATAGTCTAGTCCTGTATAGCTGATCCACTATGTTGATTCAAACTGCTTGAGGAAAATTGACAATAGCAAAAGATGTTAAACAAGACAACACACAAAAGAGGATAATTCAGAAAGAAGAATCAAATCTGCTGAGAAAAAACAAGGGAAAAAAATGTAAAGCAAGGGGATAGTAAGTGCAAAGAAAAATCAAGGAATGGATGTGTTGCAAGGCATCCTGCCTTTTCAAGTACACCTTTATATGGCTTATCTACAACCTACCACTTAGAAAGTGACTCTGCCATGGCGCGGGAGCCTGCATCTTGATTTCCTGCCACCGGACCCTGCCTTTCACACCGGGGACTACATCCCCCAGTGAGCGACGCGCCAGGAGGCGCCAGCGTCACATTCTTTGCGCTGGGGGGCGCATAAAGGCTGCCTCCAAGAAGCGCCCGGGCCAACGGCGGGCCCGTCAGCAGCAGGGCTGGGCCCCCCCTCTTGGTTTTGCAACCCGGCAAAGTTTTTCTTTTTTTGACCGGCCAGCTACCCTGTCTCAACTCCACTGAGGATTGATCTAATGGTACAGTAACCTTTTGACCTACCAGGTGTTTTTGTTCACCCCCACGCTTTTATGACCTTCAGTTTGTCACGATTCAACGTGGTCTCATTTAGAGGTACAAATATAATCTTGAAATGGGGAAAAGAAAACACCCAAGCTCTGCATTAACAAAGTCACCAGCCAAGTCAAGGCAATCTATTATGAATTACATAACGGGGGCAATGTGGGCGATAGAATAGCAAATTTTAAGCGTAGAGGAAACTTTAACCAGCTGCTCCTACAATGCTCCCGATTCAGCAATTCCCTGTACAACCTTCTCCAATACAGCCCAGGTGATTGAATCCGTGTCCGAGGGTCTTGCTACTTTGTCTAACAATAGCAATGAGCCTGTACACGAATCGTCTCTTCTGGGTATTTCTAACCTTTCGAACAACCTTTCCTCCTCTAAACGCCAAAGGACTTTAAGGAACTGTACTACGGACCCCAGTGTGGCCCTATCTGGTGGGTCAAATAAAGCTAAGAAGAGGTCTTCAGTGCAGAAGACGGTAGAGATCACAGAACCCCCGAGAGCCGTCAAAAAACCAATACCTACTGCACCGCAGGACTGCTCTTCCTTGGTGTCATCCGTCCAAGCTCTGACCGATCTCATTAAAACCGCGGTCTGTAGCCTTGCAGACAGATTGAAAGCTATTGAATGTACTATGTTATCCTGGGTTGAGAGGCTAGGTGGAGTAATTCCCCATAGTGGGTCAAACGGCTCTGCCAGGGCCAACATTACTGGTAGTACCTCTAAATCTCACGCAACTTCTTCGCTACAACAATCTGCTATGGGGAATCCTGAACCCCCAATTCAACAAATATCAAATATTCCGTCACAGCCCCATCTCCAGCCAATGCAACGTATTGACGTAAATAGTCACAATAATGTAGAGTCACCAATGCTTCCCATGCCCAGTACCTCCTTGATGGGTTCTTCCTCTGTCCATCCTATTCATAATAATAATCTTATATGCTAATGAGCGACTAAACCGTCTCCCTGCTGCTACCCCATATGTGATTATACTTGCTAATGTCCCGATCTTAGGTACTCACACTCCTGAAACGTGGGACTCCCTGAGAAACAAGTCACTTAACTGGCTAAATTCCAGGGTCAAGATGGGGGGTGTACTTTTTGATGACTTTAAGATGGTGAGACGGGTATAGTGGGTTGGTAGGGGCCCTAAGGTGTTTCATGGTGATTGTGTGGTGCTTTCTTTTAAATCCCCTGCACTAGTTAGAATGATACTGGAAAACATAAATTCAAAGCTGATCCTCCCAAACCAGATTTTAGTATTACTGCTTGGGTTCTTTTACAGGCCACCATCACTATTGCCAAACCAGCTGCACTTTGAGACCCAGCGATCATCCCTACGACAACCAGACCCCCAACTGCCGAGTCTGAATCTTAATAATCCATCCCACTTGATATATTCCATTCCAACATCCACTAGATATGATTGTCTCTCTAGCCTTACTGGGGTAGACTGACTACAGACGGATGTAGTAGCAGGTGAATATGTAGTGAATGATATTCCTATCCCCCCAATGCCTGCTAACAGTCCATCGACAGATGGGGATGTACACAAGTTACAACGACCAGCGGCACAGCTCATGTGGAGGGGCGAAAGTAATTTTGATAGTACAATTTCGGTGTCTAATATGATTAGTGTATTAAGTTGGAACGTGGCGGGGCTTCGCAGCAAGATTAACTTACCTGAATGGCTAGACTTTGTAACTGGTTTTAACGTTTTTTGCTTGCAGGAAACTTGGGTCGAGGAACCAACACATATTAATGGTTACAAAACATTTAACTTATCAGCAGTCCCATCAAGACATGGTAGAGCTAAGGGGGGTACATGTATATATGTATCAGCTGATTTAATTTCCTCTACTGTAACCACCAAACAACCTAACACTTTTTATCAAATTCTCTATTGAACTCACAGGCTCTATACACCTGATTTTAATTAACTTCTACAATAATGCCTGTGACCCTGAAATATTGCATATTTTGGATCAACTTAATGCTGACCTTGAAGTTATACTTAATAGGGGAAATGGGGACAAAATGCTGGTGTGGGTGGGGGACTTCAATATTAAGCTGTGTAAAATGTTATCGAGCAAAGTCTGCGGACTTACCTCCCCAACAATGATTCTACGCATTTTTTACACTCAGTTTATGGTGAAAAGCTTAACAAACTCATCTTTAAATATGATTTGGGTTTTAGTAATGAATTTGGGACTAGTCCAGTTACGGTCCCTTGCACCTATGATAATGGTATGAATAAAAGTGTTATCGATTTTATTCTGTTCCCCTGCCGCTACTCGGAATTAGTAATTGATTTTAAAATGTACGACCTAGCAATGAGTGACCATTTTCCACAGAGCTTATGCTGAACTCTGGTAGTATAACAAACCAAGGGGTCCGGCATCCTATTATGTCTGTAGAGAACATAGAATTATCACGAACAAATGGTTATACATTAAGGTGGTCTATGGTCGAACCCAATGGTTTTTTTAAAGAAATTAATTTACCAACATAAAATGGCCTTTAATGTGTGTTTGGATGATTCAGTAGGTCCTGCTGCTACAATGGAGTCATTTGATATAATTACTAAAGCAATTAAAGCAGGCCTCGTGGTACACCAGAAAGGTAGTAAAGTAAACAGGAAACCCTTGTTTGATTATGCTTGTGCAGAGGCACATACAAATTTAAAAGTAGCTTTAAAGTGCACACCCAGGAATACTCTGGAGGTTCAACTTAAGAGACAGCAATACAAGCTTGCAATAGAACAGCGTAAAAGAAGTTTGAAAATGGAGGCTTGGGGAAAACTGTATGAGGCCTGTTGTAATAATGATCCTACCGCATTCTGGCGTGTAGTTAACTCGCCCTTCTTTAGTGAGGACGATAAGCCTAAAATAGAGGTGGCTGTGAAAGAGGACGACTGGGTACTACATATTTCTAAATGATACTCTGATCCTACAAAGTGCACTAGAAAAGAGTTAATAGAGGCCCGTTGACGGACATTCCATCCCCTCCTGAGGAGCATGATTGGCCCGATCTTAACTTCACACTGGAAGAAGTTACTTTGGCCATAAGTTCGAGTAAGGGAGGCAAAGCATCAGGGCCCGATGGGGTTCCCATCAATTTGTTTAAAGCTAATTTAGAGCTCTGGGGTCCTCTTTTGACCATTGTTCTTAGATCATGTAAGAGTGTAGGTTTTTCCCCCTCATGGTCTGAGTCATGGTCTGAGTCGCATATAATCCCAATATTTAAAAAAGGAGACCGGAACTCTCCTGCTAATTATAGGCCCATTTCCTTGCTAGACTCTCTGGTCAAGGTCGTGGGTCGTATAATATTAAGTAGACTCCAAAGTTGGGCAGATGGTAATAATATAATGTCGGATTTACAATATGGTTTCCGTAAAGGATTAGGGACCATAGACCAAGCCATCAATTTAAATTTGATCACGAGTAAGTACCCCTGCATTAAAGGAGGCAATCTGTTCCTGGTTTTTGTTGATCTTTCAACAGCTTTTGATTCAGTAATTCATGATAAACTTTGGTCCGCTATGACCTCAATGGGAATTGACAACACAACCATTAGCTTTCTGAGACATCTGTATTCTACAGGCTGTGCCAGGGTTCGCTTTGGTACAACGGGCGAATGTACCCGTGCTTTTAATATCAAAAAAGGAGTACGCCTAGGGTGCTTGCTTGCACTATTTTTATTCAATCTGTATATAAATAACCTAGGTGATACCCTTGCTAATTTACGTTTGGATTTGCCACAAATTAAACAGCGTCCAATACCCGTTCTGCTTTATGCTGACGACACCGTCCTTTTGCGCGTACTCCACTTGCCCTTCAGCAACTTCTCGATAAATTTGTGCAATTTATGGACCATCTGTGGCTGAAACTTAATATAAGTGAAACATTTGCTATGAAGGTAGGCAAAAGCGCCACTAAGATGCGCAATATTTGCGTAGGGCAAGATGTTATTCCACTTACTCCCACTTTTACATATCTGGGTATTTTATTCGATTGCGAGGGGAATTGGAAAAGCGCCATGAAGTCCAAAAAATTGCAATTTATTAGATCGATTATGGCCTTGTGTAATTTTGCAAGAAAAATAGGATGTAAACAGCCAAGAGAAATGTTAAAGATTTATAATGCAAAATGCAGAACGATTGCCATGTACGGCTGTGGGGCTATGTAAATTTGGAACCCCTACAGGTGATTGAAAACGCTTTCTTTAAAAATCTTCTGGCGCTTCACCCTAGCTGTTCTAATTTTGTGTGCCATTCCGAACTGGGTACTACATATCTAACCGATTTGATAACAATACAGCCAGTCCTCCTTTGGTACAAAATCTGGACTTCAGACCATCTAGAATTCAACCGCACTTTAGTTAAGGACTGTTGTGACTCTGACCACTCATTAAATGTTCCCTGGCTAAAGTACATCAAGAACTTCATGGTAGATATTAGTCACCCTGAATTCTACAAAACTCCAGTTACCTTGAACAATAGTACAAAGAAAGCACTTAAATTAGAATGTTTAAATCACCTGGAAGAACTGAGACTATCAGTGGAATTAACTAAACCTTCAGTCCAACATAACCAATTGGTTTTAACCACCTTCTCAATCCAACCGTATCCTTTTTAATGTTTTAAATGCACAAGACAGATTTGTTTTAACGCGTTTTAGATTAGATATATTTTATCGTTTGACAACATTTCCAAGTATTAATAATTGGGCAAAGGATTTAATGTTGTCCTTGTGACAACATGTCCAAACAATCAACGATCCACATTTTGTTCTTCTGTAAATTATATGCTGATTTAAGGAGACTTTTTATTGTTCCTATACTAAAATCACTAAATTTTAAGCAATGCAGACCAGCATTTCTATATTTGCAATTGCTTCCCAATTTATATACATGTGTGGTTCTAGCAAGGTTTCTTAGGGCTGTATTATCTAGAAGAAAAAGAGGTCTTGCACCAACTTAAACTGTGATTGTTATGCACTTTATTTGTTGGGCATGATGTGCTCTATGAATTTTCATGCTGTTTATTGACATATGGTGATTCCATGATAGGCTTAAAAGGTTTTTATATGTATTGTATGTTGTTCATTGTGTATGGATTATATTAAGAACTAATGCCCCTTTGTGAATGCACTTTCGGCACGTAGGCACTTTGTTTTGCGACTTTCTGTAAAACCAATGTGAATTGTTCTTAATTACAGATATGATTATTTTATTGTATGTTCAATGCACTCTATGGTTATAGAAAAATAACTGAATAAAGAATATTTTGATTTGATTTTGACTCTGCCATATCTTAGATTGCCAAGTTACAAGAATTCCCAGTGGAGGGACCACCATGATGGATGAGGTATTTTGTATGGTCACACTCCAAAACAACTAACATCAAACCTAATTTATGACAACTGTTAACTTTTTTTTATTGAGGATCTACCTCAACTTCTATATAAATGTAAATGTTCACTAAGTGTAACTGCTTAACTTCTTGGTCAAATTAGCTCCAGTACCCATTTGAAGCCCAACCAAGACAATTTAATTATTTGTCAAGAACAAGAAACAGTGCAAACCTGGCTCAATGACATGAACCTTGACAGCTTCGAACTTCCACCTTGCACTGAATGTCACTCTGGACAACAACCTCACCCTCAAGGAACAAAGTGCCAAAAAAACAAAGACTGTGTGGTACCAGTTCTCTCTTCTACAGAAAGTGGATAATTTTTTTCCAGAAAGCGACTTCAAAGCTGATGTTCAAAGCTTCGTAGTCCCCCATCTGGATGGTGGCAAGGCCCTGCTCCATGTCCTCCTAGACTCCACAATGGCACCCCTTAAGGGCATCCTACACACTGCAGCAGGTCTCATTCAGGGTCTCAGGAAATATGATCACATATCCTGATGGACCTCTATTGGCTCCCCTTGCAAGTCCACATCATCTTCAAAGTCATCAAGTCCCGCACCCCGATTGTCTTGAAGACAAGCTCATCATCTGTGGTGACTCTCAGCACACCCGCAGCCACTAGAAGAATGTTGGTTGTTGAGGATTTAGCAGATGAACCATTGCATGCTTCATTCCACCTTCTGACATGGGAAGTCCCAACCTGGTAAACTGAAAACTTTATAAACAAAAAAAAAACAACTGGCCAGTAATTTACCCCGAGTGATTAATTGTGCTGAGATTTATGCAAGCATTCAACCCATTTTTAACATTTATTTTAAGTGAGACCTGTATACTGAGATATTAGTTCTGTGTACACTGTGCAACTGGACTGAGGCTGAACTTCAATTAAGAAGCCCAAAAAAGCTGGTGTGGGGTTGTTTGGGTTCCCTCATGGAGGGGCCCTATCCTGGCGGTTTGAGCGAGGCGGTTCCTTTAGGAGCACAGTCAAGACTAACTTGCATCTGTCTGGTCTCTGCTTAGAGTGGCTTAGTGGGTGAAAAAAAGACTGGAATATGGCAAGCGTGATAACCACTGGCTGAAATTAATTCATGCATTCTACCCATCACTTTTTTACATAGATGAACTACGTGTGATGGATATACACAAAAATGGTACCTACACTCACTGTTTCAGGGGGGGAAAAAGCTGAATATCACTGATGAAGTCTAAAAGGCTGAAACTGGTCTGTAGTAGCTTGTGTTCTTGATTGGAGGGGACCTGTTCCTACTGTAGCAGAGCCAAGACACATTGAACAAGTTACTTACTGTTGGTAACCCGCTTTCTGGTGGATACTCCAACTGCAGATTCCGCATGTTTACAACACTCCAGAGTAATCTTGAACTTTTCCTAGCAGTGGTGGCTCCGCTAAGGCTTTGTTCTGCCCTTAAAAGTGACAAAGCGGCGAGCCAACATCTGTTTCTTGGTTGACTCTTTCAGTAACCTAGGATGTGGAGCACAAAACACACATTGGTACCAGTGTGCAGATCAAATGTAGGCCCTTTTTACATTGTATTGTATTGTAATTGCATTTGTATAGCGCTTACTACCCCTGACGAGGCGTCGAAGCGCTTTTTCGGCGAGTAGCACGCTACTCCGGGACCCATAGAGGATTAGTGTTGAATTAGTATAGTGAAACATGCAAGTACATTTTAAGTGGTGGATATGTTAGTCAGTTATTTGGATTCAGAAGGATAGAAGAGGAAAGAAGGTTTGTATTTATATAGCACTTCTAACCCCTGATGGGGTGTTGAATCGCTTTTTTTGGCGAGTAGCACGCTACTCCGGAAACCCATAAAGGATTAGTGGTGAATTAGTATGGTGAAATATGAAAGTAATTTGAGTGGTGGATATTAGTCAGTTATTTGGAGTGAGAAGGATAGCGGAGGGATAGAAGGGAAAGAAAGGTTTGCATTCATATAGCGCCTGTTACCCCTGATGGGGTGTTGAAGCGCTTTTCTGGCGAGTAGCAGGCTACTTCGGAACCCATAAAGGATTAGTGTTGAAAATTAGTATAGTGAAATATGAAGTAACGAATAGTTTACCTGTCGGTGTAGTTTTGCAGCTTGAAGACTTTCTGGATTCACTATGCTGTGCATTATTCCGCGGTCTAGTGGTTGGGTCCGGAATCGTAGTCTCTCTTTTTTTTTTGTTGTGTGTAGCCCAGGTGGGCGTCGACGCCCCACCATTTGGTGTCCTTCCGTGACGTCGGCGCGCTTCCTCCGGAAGCTCCCACCCTTGGGCGCCATCTTCGGATTCTTTTTTTTTTTTTTTTTGTCTTGTGTTTGTTTTGTTTATCCTTTTACCTTTTGAAGGTGTTTTCCTATTTGTTAGTCCCATCTTCCTCCTGTCTCATCTTTCTGGCGGAGGCGGGTGGGTTCGCTAGTGAATCCAGAAAGTCTTCAAGCTGCAAAACTACACCGACAGGTAAGAAACTATTCGTTTTGCAGCGTGAATCTTTCTGGATTCACTATGCTGTGCATAGACTTTGTAGCGGTTTGCTATGTTTGTGGCGGCTGGGTGGAAGATGAGCGTTGGTTGTTGAATATATGTTGAAGCACTTTTTGACCTACTTGTGCTTCTTTGTTCATCTGTATATCCACGCAGTAGTGCTTAGTGAACGTGTGCACTGAAGCCCATGTTGCCGCCAGGCAAATGGTGTGTTTGCCAGGAAGGCGATTGTTGCTCCCTTTTTCCTGGTCGAGTGTGCCTGAGCTGCTCCTTGTAGCTCTTGGCCTGCCTGTTTGTGGCAGTATTGAATTGTTTGCGCGATCCATCGTGCGATGGTATTTTTAGTTACTGGTCTGCCCAGGAAACTGCTTGCGAAGGACACAAAGAACAGTTTCGTCTTTCTACAGTCCTTAGTCCTTTCGATGTAATGCATTACTGCTCTTCTGGCGTCCAGAGTGTGCAGTGCCCTTTCTGCGCTGGTGGATGGTTTCTGGAAGAAACTGGGAATTTGTATTGTTTGGCTTATATGGAACTTGGACACCACCTTTGGCATGAAGTGTGGGTCCGTTCTCATTACCACCCTGTCATTGTGGATCTGAATGTAGGGTTCTTGTAGCATGAGTGCCTGCAACTCGCTCACCCTACGTAGTGAGGTAATTGCCACCAGAAAGGCCGTCTTTATTGTGAGCATATGTAGCGATGCCTTGTGAATGGGTTCGAACGGTGCTTTCATAAGCTGTGTTAGAACTACATTGAGGTTCCATGCCGGCGGCGGCATCCTCTTCGGTGGTGCTATTCTTTTGGCTCCTTCTAGGAATCTTTTACCACTTGAGATGTAAAAAAGCTTTCCCCTGTTTCTCCTCTTGTATAGGCCACTATTGCCGCCAGGTGCACTCTTATTGAAGTGCAGCTTAGGTTATTTTTTAGTAAGTGTGTTAAGTATTTTAGCACTGTAGATTCTCTAGTGATTCTCCTGTGGAGTTTTTTGTTGATGCACCATTCAGTGAATCTTTTCCATTTTGCTGCATAGCATTTCCGTGTGGTGGGCCTCCTGGCTTCCTGCAGTACTGCCAGCGTGCTTTCTGGAAGCTTGAGGTGAGCGAACTCTAAGTCTTCAGGAGCCATGCTGCTAGGCTGAGGCTCTCTGGCTCTGGATGGAGTACTCTTCCGTTTTGCATCGAGAGCAGGTCTTTCCTTCTTGGGAACTTGTGTGGTGGTCCCTGTGCCATTTCCACTATCTGTGAGAACCAGGACTGCCTTGCCCACTGTGGTGCTACCAGAATTAGCGTCATGTTGCTTGTTCTGCACTTGCTGAGCACCTTGTGTATCAGCGGTATCGGTGGAAAAGCGTAGGCAAATGTCTTTGACCAGCTCATCCATAGGGCATTTCCTTGGGATTGGTGGCCTGACTGCCTGGATGCGAAGTATTGGCATTTTGCATTCTGGTGTGTTGCAAACAGGTCTAGTTGTGGGGTCCCCCACTTCTTGAATATTTTTTGCGTCTCCTGCGGGTTGAGCTCCCACTCGTGTGAGATTGACGTCTGTCTGCTCAGTCTGTCTGCTTCCACATTGTCCTTCCCCGGCAGATGTATTGCCAGGAGGTCTATTTGTAGTGGGATTGCCCATTTCCATATCTGTTGCGCTAGGTCTGACAGCGCCACTGACTGTGTTCCTCCCTGCTTGTTGATGTAGAACATTGTTGTGGTGTTGTCTGTTTGTACTAACACCCTTTGCCCGTACAGCTGTTTCTGGAACGCTTTTAGTGCTAGGAACACAGTCTTTAGCTCTAGGTAGTTGATATGCTTGACGGCATCTGTTTGTGTCCATAACCCCCTTACTTTGAGCAGGTTCATGTGCGCTCCCCACCCCATTTGGGATGCGTCTGTTGTGATGGTCACCGTTGGTGGTGTGAACGGCTTTCCCCTTGTTATGTTGTCCTTGTTCCACCATGCTATCTCCTCCTGCACTGCGTGCGTTACAACCACTAGATCTTCCCAACTCCCTGTAGCCTGTGACCACTGCTGTTGCAGCCATTCCTGGAATGGTCTCATGTGTAGTCGAATATTGGGGACTAGGTGTATGCAGGACGCCATCATCCCCATGAGCTTGCTCACTGTCCTCACTGTCAGACGTCGCCCCTTCTGGTATTGGCGAGTCTCTCATCAGTGCTGAGGTCCTCTTTTCGCTGGGGAACACCCTGCCCTGAATGGTGTCGATTTTTGCACCCAGGAAGATTTTCACTTGCTCTGGTTCTAGCGACGACTTCCCGCTGTGTATGGAGAAGCCTAGCTTTGTTAGGGTGTGTGTGACCTGCTGAGTATGCAGTTTGCATTTGTTGTAGGAGTCCGCTTTCACCAACCAGTCGTCTAGGTAGGGGTATACATGTATTCCCTGCCTCCGCAGATGTGCTGCTACGGCCGCTAGGCATTTTGTGAAGACCCTTGGCGCGGACTTTAGTCCGAAGGCTAGGGCCGTGAACTGGTAATGCGCCTTGCCGATGGTAAATCGCAGTAGATGCTTGTGTCTTTGGTTCATGGGAATGTGTAGGTAGGCATCCTTTAGGTCTATTGTGCACATAAAATCCCCGTGCCTTATCTGAGGTATAACCTCCTGTAAGGACGTCATTTTGAACTTTTGAGTCTTTATGTACTTGTTTAGGAACAGTAGGTCCAGTATGGGCCTTAACGTTTCGTCTATTTTTGGTACTAGGAAGTAGTTTGAGTACACTCCCGTGCTTCTTTCCTTGTATGGTACGTTTTCTATAGCCTGCTTGTGGAGGAGTTCTTGTGCCTCCTGCCACAGCAGTGATAGCTCTTCTGCTGAGCGTGTCTTGTTGGTTGGCCTTCTGTTTGGTGGCCTTTTTACCAGTTCTATGCAGTAGCCGAACTGTATGATGTTGAGTATCCATTTGTCTGTTATCTTCTCCCACTCCTGGAAGAAGTGTTTTAGTCTGCCTCCTACGGGTGTCACATGGTCGTTGATTTGGAATGGTTGTTTGTGTCTTTTGTTGAGCCGCGCCACTAAGGATGTTGTTAGTGCGGGCACGTTTGGTACTGTGGAGTCACTTTTGGGCGGGTTGCTGGCCGCCTCTTCTTGTCTGTCCTCGTCCGCTTGGTCGGCTTCGAAAGGACTGTCCCCTTTGTTGGTTTTGCCAGCCTTGTTGCTGCTGACCCTGTTGCGCCTGGCTGCTTCCCTGCAATGTTTGCTGGAAGGCCTGGTGTGATGTTCCCGGCTGGTTCCCTCCTCTGCCATTTGGTCTTCGTGAGGGGGTGCCCCTTCTCATCCCTCTGAACTGCAGTGCCCCCATGGACCTTGCAGTTTCGTTATTTTTTTGAGCTGTGTCAGCGTCTTGTCCACGGGCGTGCCGAACAGCTTCTCCCCATTGAAGGGTAGGTTCAGGATGTTGTTTTGTACTTCCGGTTTGAACCCGGAGATCCTCAGCCAGGCATGTCTCCGCTCTGTTACCCCGATCATCATTAGCCTGCTTGACGTGTCCGCTGCGTCCAAGACCGACTTCAGGCAGGTGTTGGCCATATTCTTGCCCTCCTCCACCAGGTGGGCCGCTTTTTGCTGGTGTTCAGTCGGGAGCAGTTTGAGCAACTGTCCTACTTCATCCCAATGTTGGTAGGCATGCCTGTTTATCAGGGCATTGGAGTTGGCAATGCGCCAATGGATTGCCGCATTCCTCTCAATTTTCCTCCCTGTGAGGTCTATTCTTTTGCTCTCCTTGTCTGGAGGTGGCCCGGAGTTTGTGGAAACGTTGGCCCTCTTCCTGGCTGTTGCAGTAATAATTGAATCAGCCGGCACAGATCCCTGGATATATGGGGGATCCTTAGAAGAGTGTTTGTATTTTTTCTCTGCCCTGGGGGTGACAGATCTGCAGGTAGCTGGCTCCTTGAAAGACTCCCTGCCTTGGTCCAGTACACCTGGGAGCATCGGAAGGAATTGGCTCCTAGTTTGAGTTGGCAGCAGTGTCTCCAGGAGAAAACAGGCCTTGGGCTTTTCCTCCTCCATTTCCACCCTATAGGTTGCTGCAGCGTTCCTGACGACTATGTTGTATATTCCAATGTCGTCCGTCGGCGAAGGCCTCGACGGATACGTCTCCACGGCCTCCTCTGGATTTTCGGCGTCGAGATCCTGCCAGTCCAGGTCTTGAGCCTCCGAGGGTGTCGAGCCGAAGCGAGTCTGCTGGTCCTCGTCGCCCTCAGCGTAGTAATACAGGCCCTCCTCGTCCTGTTGCTCCGACGGTTCGGGAGTTTTCGGCGGTTCGGTGGCATCGAACTCCTCTTGGACTTCTGGTTCGATAACCGTCAGGGGCTTCGAAGGGATGTTGTATCTACTCATCCGTTCGTCGAAATCCTTTTTTCTTTGTAGGATACTGGTCATCTCTGCCTCGAGCCTTCTCTTCTTCCTCTCCATCTCTGCCGCTTGTTCGGCGTCGAGAGTTTCGGCGGCTCTCTTCAAGGTCGTGGATGTTGACATCGAAGTTGCCGTTTGCTCTTTCCCCTTCGGCGTCGGGTGCTGCTTCTCGGAGCCGTGCATCGACGACCTGGGTGTCTCTTGAGCTTTCGCCGACCGGGAGTCCTTCTCGAAGGATCCGCTGGGCTGTTTGTCCTTGGACGCAGCTGTGGTCGTCGATTGCTTCGACGACAGTGCTCCTTTCGAGGACTTTGGCTCTGGTTTTCGAGAGTCTGTCGGGGTTTTAGGGGTCGACGTCTCTCTTACCTCCTTCCTTGGTCTGGTATCGGTCTCTACGACCGTGCAGTCCTCTGGTCCCTCGGCGATGTTGTCCTCTTCCCCGCTGGAGAGGCCCAGGTCCCGCAGCGATGGGGGGTTGTCCCTGCCCCTGCATACTGTAGTTTGCTCTCCTCTGTCTGTCTTTCACTCTGAGGGTCTTGGGGGCGAATGCCGAGCAGCTTGCAGTCGGTACTCTGATGGTCGATCGGTAGGCAGAGGTTGCAGACTGGGTGCTGGTCCTTCTGCGCGAACTTGTGGTGGCAGTTCCTGCAAAATTTGAATGATGTCTTGTCCATTCCCGCGCTCAGGGAGCCCCCTGTGTGCGCATTCTCTGTCGGACGTCGAAGTTTTCTCCACTTTTCACCTACTTAGTCGTCCCGGTAGTATGTTCTTTGTCTTGTGATGAAGAAACTCCAATTTTCTCGGTTCTTTCTGCTTTTTCTCTCCTCTTTTCTCCTCTTCCAACTCTGGAGCTCCTCACGACGATCCAGACCCAACGGCGGAAAAAAGAATCTGAAGATGGCGCCCAAGGGTGGGAGCTTCCGGAGGAAGCGCGCCAACGTCACGGAAGGACACCAAATGGTGGGGCGTCGACGCACACCTGGGCTACACAAAAAAAAAAAAAAAAAAAAAAAAAGAGACTACGATTCCGGACCCAACCACTAGACCGCGGAATAATGCACAGCATAGTGAATCCAGAAAGATTCACGCTGCAAAATTTGAGTGGTGGATATGTTAGTCAGTTATTTGGATTGAGAAGGGTTAGGGAGGGGTAAAAAAGGAAAAAAGGTTTGCATTTATATAGCGCTTGTAACCCTGATGAGGTGTTGAAACGCTTTGTTGGCGAGTAGCACGCTACTCTGGAACCCATAAAGGATTAGTGGTGAATTAGTATAGTGGAATATGGAATTAGAGAAGTGAACATGCTAGTCTGTTATTTTTATTGAAAAGGATAGTGGAGGGATAGAACAGTGAAGGATTTATTTTTTTAGGTCATAGCAGTAGGAGGCGGCTTTTGGATGAGTAAAAAGGGTTTTTGGAGGGGAAGAGTCAGAGGGAAGAGTTTAGAAAGGTTTGTTTTGGGGGATCGGTACAGTAAAGGAGGTGTCAGAAGATGCAAGGAGGGGTAGAGTAGGAGAGAGTCAAGAAAGGGTTATATTGGGGAACATAGTAGTGGTATGGCGTTTGGGATAAATGAGAGAGTGGGTGTAGAGGATATAATGATAGATGTATAGGGTGAGATAGGGTAGTGAATTGGAAAGAGTAGTAGAAAGAAGTTTGAGATGAGTCAGAAAGTTGGGCTAGAAGATATATTGAGGGAAGTATAGGCTGAGAAATAGGGTAGTGCATTGGAAATGCTAAATTAGAAGAAAGTGATAAATATATAGATCCGTAAGTACATTGAAAGTATATAGATGCATAAAGGAGGTAAGTATATGCAGATTAAAGATATTGATAGAGGTAGCGGATGAGAAATAGGGTAGTGCATTGGATATGCTTTTTCAGGAGAAAAGTAACAGACACAGATCCCAGTACATGGAGGTACATAGATGCCCAATGGAAGCAAGTACATGTTGACCAAAGAAGATTTTTTTTTTTCTTTTGTTTTTATAGCAACATAATTATTGTACATGTTTATACAAAGCAATACACGAAGATAGGCACATATCTATAGTGAAAATCAATGCTTATGTACAGAGGGGCAAATACATAGTGTGGGTATTAATGAATGGGAAAATGGGCAGCATTCCTGGCCCTGGTCCCGACCAGTTTCGAACAGGCCCAAACAGGCACTCACCCTTGTCCTCTCCACCCTTAGCTGAGACGCCCTAAGCCTTGGCCGTTTATAGCCCTAGTAGTCAGGTGACCCCTTCAGCCAATGGGAACCCTAGCCCTAACAATATCCAATCACAGCACTAGCCCTAAAATCTAGAACCAATAGGAGACGAGGACCTTACAGCCAATCGTAGCCCTAGTCCAAGCACCCAATCAGTTTCAAAAACCCTTGATCTCTACGTCCAAAAGAGGCCCTAGCCCTACCAGTAGTCTCAACCCTAGTCCAAGCAACCCTAGTACATGACAAAAAGAGGCCACTGCACAGCACGGAGAGGTAGGGGGTGGTGAGGAATCTGCAGTTACACAGAGTATCCACCAAAAAGAGCATTACCGAAGGTAAGTAACTTCTAATGGATACTTCCAACCACAGATTCCTCACCTTCAGAATAGATAACAAGGCAGTACGGCCCAAGGTGGAGGGTTTGTCGAGTGGACTCAGACTAAAGATTTTGGAGGACTGAGCAGGTGAAATGTTCTTCCTGCTGGACCCGATTGTCAAAGCAGTAGTGCTTTATTAACGTAGGCACCAATGCCCACGTTGCAGTTTGGCAGATGTCAAGGAGTCTACGTACCAACGCAGTGGGAGAGCCTTAGCATTAGTGGAATGGGGTCTCAAGCCTTCCAGTGGCTGCTTTTTGGCCAAGGCATAGCATATCTTAATGCAGAGGACAAACCACCTAAACGGAGTACTCTTTTGCACATCCTTCCCTTTCTTTGCCTGGAGAACCCCACAAAAAGCTGATCATCAATTTTCTTTGGTACAATTGATGTACAAGCTCAAATCCCTTTTGGGGTCATACTGTTGGAGCCCCTCCTTGAAAAGTGAGGCTGGGCAAAGAACGCTGACAGAGTGATGGATTGCCTAATGTGGAAGGAGTCAAGTCTTTTTGCAAGATGGCCACATGAGTAATTAGCACCAGTTTGTCCAGTAAAAAGGTAATGTAGGCCGGTTGTACCGAAAGGGGTAGAAAGAAGTTCACTCACGCAACGAGCTGAATTGATCGCAAAGAGGAAGACAGTCTTTAAGGTCAGAAGAGGCAACAAACAGCTGCGCATCGGCTTGAAGGGAGTACACGAGAAACGTCGAGACCAAATTAAGGTTCCACTGTGGCATCACAATCTGTTTGGGAAGGAAAGTGTATTAAACCTTTAAGAAACTGCATCACAAAAGGTGATTTAAACAAGGGTGGTTGGTCTGGCTAATGTACAAAGGCAGACACACCTTTTAAAAGTGCCCACCTGCAATGCCTTGCTGGGCTAAAAATAAAAAAATAAAAAATAAAACATCCAACAGTTTGCCTTGCAAAGGGTCTGTTTTGCAGACCCCACACCAGGCTACACATTTGTTCCAGTGTCAGGCGTAAATGGACTTTGTAGACAGATACCTGGCAGCAAAGATGACATCCATAATCTTAGGTGGGAGACTGAATGCAGTCAATTGCTGCCATTCAATCGTCTCATGAGGAGGTGTACATTGTCTGGGTTCAGGTGCAGAACCCTACGCTGCTGTTGCAACATGAGATCCTCCCAGAATGGCAACCTCATTGGGACATGCATGCTCAGAGGCACCACATTTTCTTGTCCCATTTTGGAGCCACTAGGATGACTTCGGCCCAGTTGTTCCTGATCATCTTCAGAACTCTGGGCAGGACAGTCAATGGCAGCAAGGCATAAAGGAGTACCGCGTTCAATTACAGTCATAATACATCTCCTAGTGAGTTTTTTTTCCAGGAACTCCAATGTGCAAATGTTTTGACACTGCATGTTCCAGATCGTGACAAAAAGATCTAGCCAGAGGTCCCCTCCACTGTTGGAAGATGCCCTGTGCCACCTTGGGATGCAGCAACTGGCTGAGCTTGTCCACCCTGGCATTCAATCCCACTAGGTGGTTCATGATCAGAGATATATGCCCTGACACTGCAGCCAACTCCAGAGGTGCAAAGCCTCTTGGCACAGGATCCAGGAGCCCATTCAGCCCTTCTTGTTGCAGGACCACATGGTGGTGGTGTTATGAGAACCTGTACCAGCCTGCCCTTGATGGACAGCAAGAAAAGGCATTCAGTGCAAGATTAATAGCCGGCGACTCCAACAGATTTATATGGAGCTGGAATTCGGCTGGAGACCAAAGTCTTCTCATCTTTGTCTCACCCAGATGACCTTCCCAACCCAGCATCTATTACCACTGTTCATTCGGGTTGGGGAAGGGAGAGGGGTCTGCAGCAAGTCCAACTGCAGTGGAGCAGCCACCACTGCAGATTGCGTGCAGCTACCTCTGAAACCTGGCTGGTATCAGGCAGGTTGCCTAGGTGCCGGTTCCACTGGGACTTCAGATTCTACTGCAGAGCCCGCCTATGCCACCCGGTGTAGCCAGTAATAAAGATGCAGGTGACTAACAGGCAAAGAAGCCTTGGTGCTATCTCACTGAGATCCAAGGCCAAGGTTGAAATATTGGGATCTTAGCCTGAATGTCCTGGACCCGGTGCAAAGGAGGGAAGGCCTTGAACTGCACTGTGTCCAAGACAGCTCCTCAAATACGAAGCCTCTGAGAAGGAGTCAGTTGCAAAGTCAGGGGATTTGTCATCATCTGGAGGAGGTCTATGACCGACTATAGTGAGCCTGGCTTCAACAGCCAGTGTTCAAGATAGGGAAAAACTGGTATTTCCAACCTCTGAAGATGGGCGGCAACTACTGCCATTACTTTCGTGTACACCCGAGGGTCACATTTGTGGGACTACAGGATGGGTATATGAAAATACGCATCCTGCAGGTCCTAGGCCAACATCCAGTCACCTGGACTAAGAGTTGACCGAACCTGGGCCAGTGTGAGCATTTAGAATTTGCTCTTCCTTAAAAAGGCATTCAGAGGGTGAAAATTCAAGATGGGCCGAAGCACTCCATCTTTCTTTGGCACGAGGAAATAGCAAGAGTAACAACCCGTCCTATTTCCAAGTCTGGGACACTCTCAATTGCTCCTTTGGGGAGTAAAGCTCGTACTACTGGTATTAAAATGGACATGTGCTCCTCTAAGAGCTAGTCTGTTATGGTAGGTGTGGTGGGGCAGAAAGAAAGAGTAGGGCATAACCATGTTGAATGATCTGGAGGACCCGTCTGTTGATGTGACTGATCACTACCATGGGAGAAAGTACTGGATTCGGTAACCCACAGGGTGATTGTGCACTGCTAAAGCGGTTTGAAGGCTGTTGCTGCAGGGAAGGTGGACTGGGAGGACTATTGTCCCGGAATACCTGTGCGCTGCCTGCTAGGTTTGCCATGAAAGGACTGGGGTGACTGCAGAGGCGGCTGAGGAGACTGACTGTGCCTGTACACCAACCCCCTTAGATTAACCTCAGAATTTCCTGAACTTGTTAGGAAACTGGCTGGGGAAGTGTAAGAAAATGCCCTTTTTGACATGGTCACCCCCACCTTTTGCCTGGTATTTGATGTGATTTTGACTGGAACTGCACTGGGTTCCTGCTAACCAGATCCCCAGTGCCAGGTCTCTTTCCCAAAGCTGTACAGTTCTACCCCAATTGGCAATACGTTTGGCACTCCCTGTAAGTCCCTAGTAAGTGGTACCCCTGGTACCTAGGGCAAGGAGGCCAAAGAGGCCCTTAAGGGTTGCAGTACGAATTGGGCCACCCGTAGAGGACCCCTCACCAAACGCATACAGACTGCCCGCAGGCTGCGTGTCTTGGTGCAGACAAAAGTGAAAACACGACATGGCACACAGCCATGTGTGCCATGCCCACAGACACTGCATGGAGTATAGGTAAATAGGTAAGTCACCCCTACTGCAGACCTTACAGCCCTAAGGCAGGGTGTACTATACATAATGTGAGGGCATAACTTCATGAGCAGATATGCCCCTGTGCTGGTCAGCCATATTGCTGCAAGTACAAGTGAACAGGGAAGCCATTTTGAGTAGATGTGCTGGACATTGGTGAAAACTCGTTCCCCAGCTACATAATGGCTTCACTGAAAGTAGGGATGTCTGGTATCAAACATCTCGTATTAATGAACCCACACTGATGCCAGTGGTGTATTTATTAATACATGCCCACAGAGGGAACCTTAGAGGTGCCCCCCGAAAACCTACCAACCTCTGGTGTGTTGACTGACAGGAAGAAGAAGAAGGTTCATTGCCAGCCTGCCGCCAGAGAAGTGTCTGACCCCCCTCTCACCCTCCCAAGGGTGAAGGCCTTTGCTGCCAGGAGGTCAGAAACAAAGCCTGATCAGGATGACCTGCTGATTAGCATTCCAAGGCAGGGGAGCTTCAATGAAATGGTAATCTGGCTCCCCTCACAGGAGAGGAAGCCAACTCACTTTGTCCAGAGCCCTTTGGCACCTGGACAGGCGGGAAAATTAGCTAGTCAGGTAGGCGTGCCCACCCCCAGGCTAGTACCACCCCTAAGGTGGTCTAACCTGAGGTGGACATGACTTTTCATAGTTAGCCATCTTTGTGATTGCAAACTTAGGAACTCTGGGACAGGGTTATGCCCACTTCAGCTTGTGGTCATATGGGGCGTGTAGTGACCTCAGAGGTAGGTAGCCCACTGGCTACTATCCTACACTCCTCTAACACCCCAATTCAGTATTTAGGGGAGCCCCTGGTACCAGAAGGACAGATCCTGCCGATCTGAAAGAAGACAGACCTGAAGAGTGGCAAAGAGCAGGAACAGAATACCCAGCAACTGAGTTGGCGCCAACCCTGCCGGCCTTCCATCTGACTTGTCCTGCAGCTGCCGTGTCTCCAGAGTCTGGGAGACCTGCCAGCCCTTCACCCAGGAACAAAGAAGTCCAGTGAAGTAGCAGAACTGCTTCCCTGCATCCTGCAGGCACCCAAACAGACCTGAGAGGACTCCAAGACCGTAATAACCCAACACCTAAGGACACCACTGCACCCATCGTTCACATCCCGAGTTGAAGTGGACCAACTGTACCAGCGTGGCCCCCAGTCTTCCAGAGACCGAGTCCACTGTGGTTTCACCCCTCGTGAACTCCCCAACAGTCTCTGTTCGCAGGCCGCCTCTATCGCAACTGCTCCCAGTAAAAAGAACCAGTTGCCCCCGACCCATGGAGAAGAGGACCAAAGGTGTCCCTAGGTCCCCGAGCATTGTGAGGCCTGAGCCGCCCTGTTGGTTCAGCCCGACTGGCCTTCCAGTCCAAGCCTGCAGCTTTCTTAAGCAAAGACCGATCCCCATAGACTAACATTGGGCATCCAATGCTGTTTTGGACCCTTGCACCTGGTTACCCAAGACCCGTGGTGGTGTCTTGCTGGTGCTGCCTTGGACCTTGTTTTTTTCGGAGTTTTATATAGCGGGAACATGACCGAAGGTATCAGAGCGCTTTACATGAGCACCAGTAGCGTTAGAGACGGACACATTAATTTTTGTTGGGCACGGGGAGATTAAGTGATTTGCCCAGAATCACAGGATGTTGAGCGTCCCTGCAGATACTCTAACCCGGTTTCCCAGCTTCAAGGTCGACTGCTCTAGCCGTAAGGCCACATCCTCTCCCCAACCATGCCCACCTTAAATCCAGGAGATTGGTCCTGTAAGTCGCTGTATTGTACCCAAATGCGTACTTTATCTTCCTCTCATAGGATAACATTGCAGCTTCTAAAAATTGCACTGTCGACTTTTTAAATACAAACGTATTTCTCTTGCAAAAAATACTTACCTGATTGTATTGATTCTGGTGGCTAAATATATATAAAGATACGTGTTATTTTTAGATATTGGTGTGGATCTCCTTATTGATTTGTGTGCATCATTTATTGAGTATTGTATGCATTTGCAGGTTTCTTTCACTTCCCTCTGATTAGCCTAAGGCTGCTTGACCACACTACCCCCTAGAAGAGCACCTCGGTATTGCTAGAGGAAGCCCCTGTTACTCTCAAGGGAACCCCTGGACTCTTTGTAGGATATATCTCATTTTGATATATCATATAAAGAGCCAGGTTCCTACATTGGTGGTGCAGTGGTGGGATACAAGACTGGACATTTACTGTACCATTTGGTTAATAAGTGATTCCACTAAGGAATCCAACATTTTAATTAGTTTAAAATATTTTTGATCTATTTTGAATTTTTTCTAAATTGTTTTAAACTATCTGTTAGGGCCTTGTGTTAAGTCCCACAGGGAAACTGTTTAGAATTTAAAAAGTATTAAGTAAGTTAGGCCCTTTAGAAAGTAGTTAGAATGTTTGTAATTTCAAAAAAAGGTCCCAACTGCTTTAAAACCATGACTGAGGTAGCAGGTGCCTCCCAGGAGCTCAAATTGGAGCCCTACAGGAATCTTAAGTTGGACAGACTTAAGACCCTCAGCCGAGCATGGAACCTCACCGTGGGGCCTGGACCCAAGAAGGCATATCTGCAAAAATTGCTTGCAGAAAATGCTAGGACCAGGGCTAAGGGAGAAAACCCTCTGGAAGAAGGGGGAGGTGGATGCTGAAGTAGATGACGATTCCAGCAACAAGCCTATAGAAAGCGGTACTGGGAGTACCAACAGTACCTCAGAAGTGAAGATACAGCTCTTCAGAAACTAGGCAAGAGGATCGAATTAGAGGCTAAACTCTTGGCTATAGAGAAGGAAAGAGCTGAGATAGACCTAGGACCCATCTCTGGTGGCAGCAAAATTATTAACAGGGAGAAGGATGAGGCTTTTGACTTTAAGATCCCCAAAGGGATTGTCCCTAAATATACAGAGGGTGATGATATCACCAAATGGTTTACAGCCTTTGACAGAGCTTGTAAAATGAGGCAACTCAGCCAAAAGTATTGGGGCTCTACTATGGGAGCTGTTCTCAGGAAAGTGTAGGGATAGGCTCCCGACACTGACTGAGGTAGATGCGGAGTCTTATGACTTCATGAAGGATACCCTGGTTGAGTGCTTTGGACTCACCACTGAGGAATACAGGATCAGGGAAGACTCGAAAAACCCAGAGTCAGACCTGGGTAGATTTTGTAGACTTTTCAATGAAGACACTAGGTGGCTGGACGAAAGGTAACAATATGCAAAACTATGATGGGTTTGATAATCTGATTATGAAAGAGCATCGGTTGAGTAATTGTGTTCCTGAGAAATTACATCAGTACCTGGTAGACCTACGTCCACTTTCTCCTCAAGAGTTGGGGAAGAAGGCAGACTACTGGCTCCCCAGCAAGGGGGAAGCCTTCGAGTAGCCATGCGCTTTACAAAACAAACATTAACATAAACATACTGGGTCAAGACAAGGGTAACCAAAACAACTCAAGGAGTTGCTAAGCCTTCCGAAGGGAAAGATGGTGACCAGTCTAAAAATAGAGAAAAAGAGTCTTCTCTAGGCCCCCAAAACCTGTTCAGGAGGGTGGGCCCTAAGCCAATACACAGTCTAAGGGTGGGTACCAGGGTAAAGACGGGATCCCAAGAAGGCTTGGTGCTTTAATTGCAAAGCCAATGGGCACCAAGCTGGAGACTCTAGCTGTCCCAACAAAAAGAATTCCCCTAGTGCACCTGCAGTAAATGCAGTGGTAAGTCTCCAGATGGGATCCCAGGTGGGCCCTGTCTGTTTCCAGTCTCAGAGGGTGGGGTGGATGTAGCTGCCCTGTCTGTCGGGCCCAATAACCTGGGGAAATACAGGCAACAGCCACATATTAATGGGTTTAGAGTTATAGCACTGAGGGACACAGGTGCAAGTGTCATTATGGTGACTGAAACATTGGTATCCTCAAGACAATACCCGACTGGTGAGACATTCACAGTTCTCAATGCTGATAATCAGGCTAAGGTACAATGGTGGCCTTAGAATGGGGAGGGTTTACTGGTCAAAAGAAGGTGGTGGTATCCTTTGCAATAGCTGTAGAATGTCTGCTGGGCAATGATCTGGAGTCCTCAGCATGGGCTGAGGTCGAAAGAAAGACCCATGAAGCTATGCTTGGTATACTGGAATGGGTGTGTGTAAAAACAAGAACACAATGTAAAGCCCAGAGTGAAAAAGAAGAGCTGGAGCCTGGAATAATGGCCCAACCTTCAAAGAGAAAAGGCAAGACTGGAACACCAGCTTCTGATCAGACACAAGCTCAGGTTCCCTCTCCTCAGGGAGACGACCTGTCAGTCCCAGAGGGAACTGAGCTCCAGAAACTTGGGCCTTACATGGCAGAGCCTAGGCCCAGAAGGACCCTCCAGGGAAGATCTATGTCGGGGCAGAGGACCTGTCCCACTCTTGAAAGCCTGAGACAGCAAGCTGCTGATCAGGACAAGGGAGAAGTCAGTGTTTCCCAAAGAACCTATTGGGGGGAGGGACTCCTTTACACTGAGGCAGAGACCTCAAACCAGGTGCCACTAGGAGTGTAGTATTGCCTCGGAAGTATGGAGGGTTCCTGCTCACATTGGCTCATGACGTTCCATTAGTTGGGCATCTTGACCAGGCCAAAACTTGGAGTAGGTTAGTCACCCACTTCTACTGGTCAGGTATGTCCAGAAGGTGAAGGGGTTTTGTAACTCTTGTACTACCTGTCAAGCCAATGGCAAGACAGGAGGCCACCTAAAGGCCCCGTTAATTCCACTTCCAGTGGTTGGGGTTCCCTTTGAAAAGGTAGGGATAGACCCTGTCTGTTTCCTAGACCCTCCAACTGCATCAGGGAACAGATTCATACTGGTAGTTGGGAATCATGCTACCAGGTACCCTAAAGCAATTACCCTAACGACTACCACTGTTCCTGCAGTGGCTAGGGCCCTCATTGGCATCTTTACCCGAGTGGGTTTTCCTAAGGAGCTAGTGTCAGACAGAGGTACTGTTGAAATATATATATATATATATATCCATATAAATTCATGTGTATGCACTTCAAAGATATGATGCTTAGATATATCATACTAACATGAGGCCTGGAGCTCCAAAGGGCTTCCTAGCTGACCTTGACTGGACAAGCTTCAACAGCTATTCTGAGCCACCTAGAGGTCACTTTGCTTGTCCTGACCTCATGATAGTTTCCTTATCTGGTTGTGCAATTTGCTTACACAGGGCCGAGCCAGCCTTTTCTGGTCTGCCCATATCTAGCTGTTTATAATTCGCATGGTGCAGATCTTGCATATCTCTGTTAGCCATATTTGGCTTGGTGCCTTATTCTAGTTCCGCTGACATGGCATTACTAAATGTATATAGCACCCAGAAACCAGTCACTCTGGGAAGAAGCAGTCTGAGAGCCCCTAAGGCAGGAGACTATCAGCAATGATGATGCATGCATTTGGTACCAATAAATAAATTTCACTCTGTTTCTGAGCAAACCTGCTATGTCTGGTGAATTTCATTCATTTGCTCTTGGGAGGGTGCCAGAATTTCCCTATCTGGTACAAACTTCATGTCTGGCTACCTGGTGCGGGTTTAGGAACCTCCTAGGGCTCTCCAGGACAAATGGAGCGGACCCTACCCTATCTTAGAGAGAATAGGGGACTCATCTATCTAGTGGACCTTGGCACTTGCAGGAACCCCAAAAGGCTTATCCATGTAAATCGCCTTAAACCCTATCACGACAGGGCTGATGTGGCCATGCTGATGGTCACTGATCAGGAGGAAGAGAGCGAGCCTCTCCCTGACCTTCTCTCCAGCAGTCCTAAAGATGGGTCAGTGGATGGAGTGATCTTGTCAGACACCCTCTCTGCCCAACAGCAAGCTGACTGCAGGCAAGTCATGGAGCAGTATGCAGAGTTCTTTTCCCTTACACCTGGTCAAACCAACTGGTGTGTTGATGATGTGGACACTGGTGACAGTCTGCCTGTCAAAAGTAAACTGTATAGACACTGACCAAGTTAGGGAAAGCATCAGAGCTGCAGTTCGCAAGATGTTGGAGTTAGGGGTAATTGAGCCCTCTGAAAGTCCCTGGGCCAGCCCAGTGGTCTTACTCCCCAAACCTCGCCCCCAGGGTAGAAACAAAGAATTGAGGTTTTGTGTGGACTATAAGGGTCTCAACACTGTCACAAAGACAAATGCACACCCTATCCCAAGGGTAGAGAACTAATTAACAGGCATGGGGCAGCCAAAATCCTCAGTACTTTTGATTTCACATCAGAGTACTGGCAGTCTGGTCTGACCCCAGGAGCAAAAAAAACCCTGCATTCTCAATTCCAGATGGGCATTTTCAGTTCATTATTACGCCCTTTGGACTAAAGAACACCCACACCACCTTCCAAAGGTTGGTGAACAAAGTCCTTGCTGGGTTGGAATCTTTTAGTGCAGCATATCTTGACAATATTGCAGTCTATAGTTCTACCTGAGAGGATCACCAGATCCACCCTGGTAAGGTCCTTGAGGCTTTTTTTTTCTTTTTCAAAACATTTTATTGTATTTTTGCCATGGTATGACCTGGTAGGCCCAAGCTGACCATATTTACGGCTTTACATATAGTCATGGCACAATTGTTTACATTGATACATAACAAAGAAACTGCTATTTAACAAAACAATCCAGTGTGTAATGTCCCATCTGTGCTCTCCAAAGGTAGCCTTCCTGCATCTAACATCACCAACTGCACTGTCGACTTTTTAAATAAAACAGTATTTCTCTTGCAAAACGTACTTACCTAATTGTATTGAGTCTGGGGCCTAAATAAATTAAATACATATAAAGATGCATGTTATTTTAATAAATTGGTGTGGCTCTCCCTATTGAGTTGTGTGCATCATTTATGGACTATGGTGTGCATTTGCAGATGTCTTACACTCCTCAATGATAAGCCTAAGGCTGCTCAACCACACTACCCCCTACAGCACATTGGAATTGCTAGAGCAAGCCGCTGTCCACTCATAAGGGAACTCCTGGACTCTTTGCACAATATATCTCATTTTGCTATATCATGTAGAGCCAGATTCCTACAGGCAGAAAAACCCAGACAGAGTGCTGTGGCCCTACTATCCTCAAAGCGTTCGATGTCCAAATCAGCTTGATCACCGAACAGACGCGAGCCATCGAAAGGCATGTCTATAAGGGAGACCTGCAGGTCTCTTGAGAAACCTGTGGATCGCATCCACACATGGTGACGGAGCACCACACAGGTGCCAAATGGCCACCCCAGATAATCAGTTGTATCAAGACCAGCATGAATCACTCATTTAGCCCCATCCCGGTTATCTGGCAAGGAGGCCCTAATTTCTTTGGGACTGCCGTCAAGATCTCGCTGGCCATGTCACAAAGGGCATGCATATATCAGCTCAATAAACAAGCTTCATTTACTGACCTCAATCCTACTTGCTGGAGTAGGATGCTGTCTAAGGAAGTAAGGGTCGCCAGGTGCAGTATATGTTATCTGGCCACCTGTCTATTCATTGGTGGGTACAAATAGGGTTTTGACCAAGTGCCAATTAAGGTAGCCATAAGGGCCTAATTGAACAGAAGCAAGGGTTCATATGAGGCTGGCCCAGGTTGCAAAACCTCAGTAAGTACATTTGTCTTGACTTCAGCTGAAGGCAGTTGTTGGTCCAGGACCGCAGCTTTTCATCTAATTACCAGAGAAAAAGGACCATTGTCTTCTGTTGGGTGCCTAAGAGGCAAATTCAACGCTGTTCCTGGAAAAGTATAAAGCCCACTGGCCTCCTATAAGTGCATATAACAGCGGTCATCATCCTTGTGGGGCAAAGATCATCCCCATCCCCACTATAGTTATCTATGAGTCGTGGCAAGCTATGTTCAGAGTTGTAGCCAAAAAGACAGTTGAGCCTCCAAGGGGGCCTCTGCGGTAGCATATGATCTCCTCTGCTGTAGCATATGATCAGACTCTGGCTGTATGAGGACCAGGTGTGCTGTAGCGGATTCACAGTGCAATCTGTGTCAGGGTCAGGTCAAAGGTGGTTTGGGGCCAAGCAACTGAGTCACTACCAGACTCTCCTCTGGTTTGGAGTCGGCAACACTATTGATGAAGCAGGGACTGATGTGGGTCTCGGAGCTGCAGTGGCAGTCTGCACCGGAATCAATGCTGAACTTGTGATGATTTCAAGGGATTCAGATGGTGCTGAGGATAGATTCCAGCTCTCTTTGTGCCCCTGTGGTTCCTTGGGGCACAAAAGCATTCCAGAAGGAGCCAGAAAAGTACAAAAGATACACAGAATGGCCTTATTAAAGGCCTCAACCTGCCCTGGCATCGCCTATGGCCCAGGGATCTCAGGGCACTTTAGGATCAACTGCGCAAATGGCTCAATAGGAAATCATAAGCAGGATCGATGGCACCTTTATGCCCTTGCGACTTCTCTTGATAAAGAACGGCAGGACGTGGTCGAGTCCTGCTTCGCCTTCTTATGCTTCCCCTTGGACGTTCCCTTACCTTGACTTATCGCTGGAGCAGCCTGGGGAGTGGGTTCACACCCTAGGCTTGGAGTAGTACTTCTGTGAGGCCTGTGACTTCTTACTTTGTCTGGCAGCATGCAGCTTCGCTCCCATATAGCCCAAAAGTGTGGTAGAGTATTTTGTTTTCCTAATGCTTATGGATGCATGAAAAGCATACGCTGTTTCAAGTATGCCTTTCTACATAAATTTCACAGAGGTATGCCTTTCCATTCTGTTCCATAGGTAAAGCATGATTCCTGTGAAATCTTCAGCTTTGCCCTATGTATAAAGCACACACTAACATGTCCAGTTCTATACTACCCTGTGAGTAAAATATGCCTTGAATTTATAAGAGTGCATCAGCTTATAGTCAGTTCACAGTTTCCAAGGTAGGTCAAGACCTAGCTAAAGTATTATTTTTTCAAAAAACAACTTTGAGATTTTAAGGCATGACAGCATATCACACAATGGGAAATATGAAGGAAATACACGAGTAACATTGTAGTGGGCGTTGTTATGCGGGGCGTACAACATCACCATTTCAAATTGGCAGACCATAATAATCACACCATTTACCCCCATATCCTCCATGCTTCTGGGGGAAGCCACGCGCCTCGAATACAGGCTTTTCTTGATGGGCACACCAGTCTACTCCTGCTCGCCAGGCCCCAATTGATGGTGGCCTCTCCCGCCTCCATGCGGGTGCCACATCCAGCTTAGCTACTAAACAGGCCACTCCCAAGAATGCTCGTTCCGCCCTGGGGCCCCCCACCTCCTCTAGTAGCCCAAGCAACACCACGAGGGGGTGAACTCCAGGGGGCGGCCCAAAACATTGTAGAGAGTGCGACCCACATCTTCCCAAAACAGTTGCAGCACTGGGCACTCCCAAGCTACATGATAGAAGTCCGCCCTCGGGAGGGCGCATCGCACGCATGCCGCCCAAGTGCCCAAAGGCATGTGCCACAACTGCCGCGGCGCGAGGTACACCGCATGCAGGTAATTGAATTGGATCATACGCAGCTGCGATGAGATCGCCAATTCCCTAGGCGCCATGCAGGCCTCCCTCCAATCATTTTTGTTTAACACTCCCACCCAGGCTTCCCATCGCTGTCAAGCCCCGTCCAGGCCGCCTGGAGCATGAATCACCAGCGAACGATAAATCGTGGACATAGCCCCTTTACCCAGTTTCCCTTGAAAAATCTTCATCTCCACTGGGCTAAACTCAGGCAACGTAACCTCCGGAAGGTCGTGGGATGACGGGGCTTGGCGTAGCTGAAGGTACCTAAAGAACTGCGAGTTGTGTAAACAGTACATGCTTTTCAACTCCTGAAAAGATATAATGGTTCCCCCCTTGATAAATATCCCCAAGATAGGAGATCCCAAGTCGATCCCAATGCAGAAAGATCAGCCACGTTCCATGCCACAGGAGAGTCATCCCAGTGATGCGGCAATACCAGTCGGTGAGGCGAAGAGCCGCCCTCCAACAGGACGAGGGACACTCGCGTACAGGAAGACAAGGTGGTCAGTGCAGGTGCTCCAACTAAAAGATCAAGCATGCCATCCATTCCAATGTATCTAGCTCCAACCAATAGGCCGAATTGTCCCATCCCCCGGTGAACCAGTTGTTGATAGGGACCAGATGTGTCGCTAGGTAATACAAGTAGATATTGGAGAGGCCTAGGCCTCTGTCAAATGGAGACTTGCGCAATGAATGAAACACTACTCTATGTCGGCCCCCAACCCACACAAACCTGATAATTTTCGCGGTCAAGGAGTGGAACCATTTGCGAGGGATGAAGTATGGATAGTTGCTCAACACGTACAAGTAGCGTGGTAGGCGCACCATTTTAAAAAGGGCAATTCGCCCCATAGGGTTCAGAGGTAGAGTGGCCCAACGATTGAAGTCCCGGTCAAGCCGCAAGTCCAGACCTCGGAAGTTGAGGGCCCAGGCCAGATCCGGCATGGGAGAAACGTGGATCCCTAGAGATTTAAATGAGTTGTGCCGAGAGGGACTACTAGGACACCAAATCCACCTCAGAGCATCGCCCCTGATCTCCACCAGGCAAGACTTACCCTTGTTAACCACTGAGCCCGGATGCCTCTCCTTAAAGCTTAAGCATAAGACACCGGGGGCCGGAGCACTGTGGGTTACTCAAGAACAAGAGCAGATCATCCACATATAGTGATACTCGATCCTCGAGACCAACTCCCCACTGCCAGCCCCATACAGGAGCATCGCACCGTATGAGCCGTGCCAGAGGTTCCATCACCAGGGCATATAGCAGGCGTGACAGGCACCCCTGGCAGGTGCCACGTCCAATTGGTAACACCGGAGACAGAACCCCATTCACTCTGACCTGAGTGGTCGGGGTGTGGTAGAGGAGCCGAACCATCCAGCGGAACCCCTCCCCCAGACCAGCCAGACAAAGAAGCCCAAGGACACCGTATTGAATGCCTTAGTAAAATCTATCAACAGGAGGGCTAGAGTGCCATCAAGGTCTGCCACACGGGACAGTGCCACCTGGACCTTCCTAATACAATGGCGAGTACTACGGCCCGGCATGAAGCTGCACTGATCTGGATGAACCAGGTAGGGCAAGGCTCTGCCCAACTGCGCAGCCAGCCTCTTGGCATAAATCTTGTTGACGGCGTCGATCAAGGAAATAGGTCGGTAAGAAGAACACTGATCTCTAGGAAGCCCCTCTTTGGGTAGGACCCCGATTGTAGCCCTGCCTAGTTCCTGGGGGAAGAATCCCTGCTGCAGGGCCATCACATGAAGGTTCAGAAGATGGGGGCAGAGGGCATCCCGGAATAGTTTGTAATATTCAATGGGGTAGGTGGCGCTAAAGAGGCCGGCTGCAAGATTGATCACTGCGCTAAACTGTACTCCAAAGATAGTGGACTCAACCGCTAGATAAGAACCTGAACATGCGATCCCACATTAGCACGATGGCTAAAATTGCCCGCTGCTATCTTAGAAAACTGAAACCATACATAGCTACATCAGACCTCAAAAAGGCAGTTCAGGCATGGGTCATCTCGAGGATTGAGTACGGATGCACAACTTTATCAGGACTACCCAAGATTTCAAAAGCTCCACTAAAATCTTGTCTCAATGCGGACACAAGACTCATAACAGGCTCCAGAAAGTTTGACCACATCACCCCACATCTGAGAGCACTTAACAGGCTACCTTACGAAGCAAGAATCCAACTAATGATGGCATGTATCACACACAAAGCAATACACCACAAAACGCCACTTTACCTAGCCCAGAAAATCACATTATCAGGAGGCAGCAGATTCTCTCGGAGCAATTGAGACCTCTTACTGAAACCTGCCCTCTTCCGAAAGAAGAGAACGTATGACAGAGCATTCTCTGGCATAGCACCAAGAATCTGGAACCCACTCCCCCTGAGCATTAGAAAGATCTCGTCCACATCAGTTTAAAAAAAAGAAGCTAAGACTTTTCTTATGAGCAAATTCCTCCCATAAATAACAGAAGACCAGGCACCGTTAGGATACTTTCTAGATCACGGACTATGTTAACACAAATCGATCTCTAGTAATCGTTAGGACATGTATGCATGTTGTAGTAAGCACGTTTCAATCTCCCAAACTGATTATTTATGCTTGTTACTGTTGTTTAAAGTTTTGTATCAAACCTGCCATCGAAAGTTCTAGGCTATGGAATTGTGAAGCGTTCTGATACCCTAATTGGGTCATGGCTGCGCTATATAAAACACGGAATGAATAAATAAAAAAAAGATGCCCGCCACTTTGTGAGGCTCAGCAGGCCGGTCGAGCAATCCGACAGTATCCATCCCTAGCAGCGGACACATGCATCCTTTTTTTGCAAAAATATAACCCTCTTCACACCGGGCACATACCTGAGGGCCGTGGCGGCGAAATGGAGGGAGATCTGTCAGCGGTCACGACAGCGGCCTGGCGTAGGTGCAGACCCCGATCAGAGGCGCGTTGTTGTTACTGCCCGGCCGCGCTGCAGTGGACGCAAGGTGGCGCTTCTCGTGGCTCTGCCCCCTTATCTGGAACCTATGAGGCAGAGGATCCCCGGATCAATCGTGCTGCCTGGGGAGACTTGTGCGGCCTGCGTTGTGGTCCCACAACGGCTGAAGACTGGAGTCGCTGCGGGGACTAGGCAGCGGCCTGCTTGGCTCCGGGGGGAATACCGGTTGCGATGGTGAGGAGTGTGGCAGCTGAAGGGAGGGGGGGAAGCACCGGATTGTGCCTGCTGCGTGGGCCCCCACCTCTCCCCTCCCCATCGGAAACGTATTTGCAGGTACCGCGGCCTGGGGAAAGGCGCATCTGCTCGGGCGGCACTGCTGGTGCGGCTGGAGCTCGGACACCGCCCAACTGACAGTGGAGTTGCCTCCGGCGGCGGGACAGTGAAGTGCACAGGTACACGGTGCTGCGCAAGGCCAGAGATCTGCAGGAGATTAGGTATAAGGGCAACTCCATCTCCTTTTATCCAGACTTCACCATGGCGGTCCAGGTGACACGCAGGGAATTCGTGCCCATCAAGCGCACGCTCCAGAAACCGGATATTAAATATTCGCTCCTCTACCCCGCCAAACTACGCATCTTTCACGCTGGGAAGACCTCATACTTTACGGATCCTAAGCTGGCAGCCAAGTTTGTACGTGGCCTTCGCCTGGCCCGACCGTCGCCGTGTCGAGAGAAGGAGGCGGAGGCCCCCCTCAGTGACAATGACTGAAGTATGACTGTGGCCGTACATGTCCACCTGCGCCAGTGATCTATGCCAACTGGTTTTCAGCTGCCCGTTGATACTACTTACAGAACCTCTCTCATTGAACTTTTCTGCATTAAATTGTGTCAGGTTCCCTTGAGCTGCTTTTCTGGAAGCCGGGGCTCTGGTTTCCTATTTTCTGACCGGCCACCCGGCTTTCACAGCTGGGAAAAGTCTGGCCTCTAGCGCTCCCCACAGGGATGTTTCCCATACACACTTTACTTTGCGGCCACGGTTGGCCTTGTTGGGGGTGGGTGGGCTCTTAGCCTGGTTGGGGGGCTGGAGTAGGCGGGGTGGTCTGTCACGGACCTTGTGGGGTGTTTTTGTGGTTCTTTTTATCTCTTCTCTCTCGTTTTCTTTTCTGTTTCCTGCTGGCATACTTGCACAATGTGTTTTTGAGTGGTGCACCTGCGGTGCGACTGTTGGAAGTCAATGGCAATGTCTGGCGCAGTTGAGCTGAATGGGCTTACACTAAAAGCTATCACTTGGAATGTCCGGGGCCTCAATGACTTCAGGAAGGCGCGGTTGGTAGCAGCCTATCTTAACCGGCAGGAAGCGGATGTGTGCTTCCTACAGGAATTACACTCCGCTGATAATGATTGCGCGCGGCTGCGGGCGGGGTGAATTGGGGATAAACACATAGCGGGCTAATCCAATTATGCTAGGAGGGTGGCAATACTTGTGAGAAAAGGGCTACCATGGCGCACACGCAAAGTCCTACGTGAACCGCAGGGGCGGTATGTCATGCTGGCTGGCACCCTGGGTGGTCACCCGATTAGAATGCTCTTGGTCTATGGGCCCAACATAGATGACCCCGATTTCTTCGTGGAGGTTTGGAGATTGGCGGACACGTTGGGCCCGGGCGCGATCTTGTGGGGGGTGGGGTCTTTAATTTTATTCTTGATCCGACCCTGGATAGATCTGGGAGCGCCAGCCGACCTCACCCTAGGGCAGCTACACAACATCATAGAGGACTACAGGCTTGTGGATGTATGGCGTCACAGGCATGCGCACCTTAGGGAGGGCACTTGTGTTTCCTCGGCCGGCACCATTGTCCAGAAACGACTATTAGTTGGTCTCGAGGGATATTCTAGCGGAGGTCTCCGAATCGGCCCACCTGGCAAGATCATTATCTGATCACTCCCCTGCATTGCTTAAGCTTGCGCTACCTGGCGTCCCCCGCGGAACATTTAATTGGCGACTAACGACAGGTGCACCGCGCGATCAGGTTTTCCGTGAAGCGATTCAAACGGCAATAGCAGAATATCTCGCACTGAACGAGGGCTCAGTCCAGTCCCCTTCCACGCTCTGGGAAGCCTTTAAATCCGTTATCAGGGGTGAGTATATTGCGAAGCAAGCAGGAGTTCTGCGATCATTGCCTGACGACCTTCGCCGCCTTGAGCGTGAAATCCATGAGCTGGAACAAAAGTTTTGTCACCCATCAGCGGGAGACTCTGGGCACCATCAGAGATAAAGTGGCTGAGTTCGAGGAGGCGGCCGTCAGGGAGACACTTAACATGGGGAAGGAAACTCGAGCCCGGAGATATGGTGAAGGCGACCGGGCTGGCAAAACACTTGCTTGTCTTCTCAAGTGGCCTTGGGCCAGTGATTAAATTTGTGAGCTCCGTAAACTGAATGGGGACTTGGCAGTAGGTCAGACTACAGTCCAAGCCGAGATGCTGTCATTTTACTCTTCCTTATACACTGCCACTCAGCACGTCGTACACCCTGACTCGATCACCTTTTTTGATTCCATTCAGCTGCTCTGGCTAGCGGATGGACACCGCAATTATCTTGATGAACCCTTCTCTGTGGAGGAAGTAATTGGGGCAATCCGCGCCCTCCCCAGCGATAAGGGCCCGGGCCTAGATGGCCTTATGGTGGCGTTTTATAAAGAATATGCTCCTCTGCTTGCACCCCATCTCATCAACATGTATGCTGAATCCTTGGGACAGCGGGGAGCTTCTTCCCACACTACGAGAGGCTCAAATTGTAACCATTTTAAAGCCAGACAAGGACCCACTCGCCTGCGATTCCTACAGACCTCTATCAATGATCAATCTGGACAATAAAATTCTTGCGAAGCTCATTGCTGGCAGACTGCTCCCACTTATGCTCTTAGTGTTACCTCCCGATCAGTGCGGTTTCGTCCCTGGACGAGCAACCTCACACAACCTGCGCACCTTTTTTGCCACCATGCAGGAGGTTAACCCCAAGACGCCCGCGGCGGCGGTTTTTCTTGACGCCACTAAGGATTCGACACACTAGAATGGCCATATTTATTTGCTCTTCTGAGCCGACTAGGTCTCCGCCCTAAATTCTTGAAACGGATTACCCTTTTATACTCCTCTCCGACAGCGCCTACGTCTTAACGGCATCGTATCCCCCCCTTCCCTGTCTCCCGGGGCACCCAGCAGGGGTGCCCGCTGTCACCTTTGCTCTGCGCTATTGCGATGGAGCCGCTGGCCGCCCGGTTGAGGCAGCACCATGCCCAGCACAGTCTTGTGTTCGAATCCAGGGTGATCCTTATATCACTCTACACGGATGACGTCACCCTATACGTTAAGCGCCCTGCAGACAATTTAGACCCCTTAATCAGAGAAATTACACGATTCGGCGGTCTCTCCGGGATCACTATTAATTGGGGGAAATCAATCATTTTCCCACTTACGGCTGCCACGGACATGTTTCAATCAGAATACCCCCTCAGTTGGGCTCTCGGCCCAGTGAAGTACCTCGGGATTTGGCTGAGCCAAAAGATTGATGAGCTGTGGCAGTGCAACTATGGAAGACTTATGGACTGGCTCGAGAGCCGGATTGGGCGCTGGATTTCGCTTCCGCTCTCCCTTGCCGGACGATTGGCCATCGCCAAGTTCTTGTAAGTATTTACCAATCTTCCGCTCCCCCCTCACCTCGGCTTTTAAACTGCGATTGCGCTCCAACCTAATCACGCTCGCCTGGGAGGGCAAGCAGCCCAGGATTTCGTGGGAGGTCCTCACTCAGCCCTTCGAGCAGGGAGGTTTGGGGGCACCCGATATGGAGCTCTACTACAACTGCGCCAAGGCCCAGTTCGGCTACCACTGGATTTTCCCCACCCCGTTTATGGCACGTGGTACCTGAGCATGACCGTACAGCCCCTATACCGTTGAGCATGATATTATATAAGCGGCAGCCCAGACCTCGCGCGGTGGTCGACACCGTTGGCTGCACACTCTGGGCCTGGAGAGAACTGTGTTGCAGGGCTCGCCGGACAGAGATGTACGCTCCTTCGGTCCCCTTGCTGCACCACCCGGATCTCCCATTCCTTCAAGACTCTGGAGCCTGCCAAAGGCTTGAGAGGCTTGGCATCCGTACCATGGGAGATGTGTTTCCCGGCGGGTTTTTCGCTGACATGGCGAACGCGCTTGCGGGAGAGGGCTGCGGCCTTCTCGACAAAATGACGTACTTCCAGTTCCGTGCGAAGCTGCGGTCAAGATACGTCACATTCCCGTCGGCACCCCCACGTTTCAGGTACTGGATGATTTTTTAACCAACCCGTCGTCACGTAAGTTAATCACTCGCCTGTATGCCGGCATGCAGCGCCTATCTGTGTACCGGCTGTGCGTACCGGCCGGGAGGAGATATTGGGGACCCCCATAGAGGATGAGCAATGGGCCCACTGCTGCGCGCTAGCCAAGGACTTATACCCCAACTACAGATTGAGGCTCATTCATTTTAAGTTCCTCCACCGCATCTACAGAGCTCCCGCATGGCTGCATAGAGTAGGTTTGAGAGATGATGCGAGGTGCGCCCGCTGCCGGGGCCTGAATCGGATTTCTTGCATTTGTCTTGGTCCTGCATGGAGATCGCCAGTTTCTGGGCTTGTTTCTTTGACGCTCTAGATGAAATGCTTGAATACCGGCTCGAGCGCTCCCCTTTAACTGCGCTTTTAGACGATGTGCAGCATGTCCCGGCCCCCCGCCGGAAACTTGCGGCTCCGCTTCTGTTACTTGCTAAAAGGCAGATTGCGATGTGCTGGGGTGGGAGGTACTTCCCCCGCCTGACTGACTGGTTGGGTGACGCAACATTTTGCCTAGGCCAGCTGAATAATTACTGGGAACTCATGCCCATGCATTCTCGACCTAGAGACATATGGGAACCGTTGCAGGACTACCTCAAAGCTCATCCACCGCCCCCTGCTGACCTGCCTCATAACACTGTGTGAATGCACCGTGCCAGACTTCCTCAATTTGTGCACTATCCCAGTTGCCTGCTCTTGAGACACAGCGCCGCTTCCTCCGTAAAACCAGCACCTCTTTTCTCTCTCCCTCATCTTTTTGTTTCTGCATTTCTATTTTCCTCTTCCTCTCCTTCCCTTCTTTCAGGTCTTTACTACAGGGCTCAAAAGACTGACACTTTCTCTAAGTACATGGCTGAATGAAGGAGCCAACAATGGACTTGCTAGATGCACTTGACTGTCATTTCCTCGCTATGAGATTTACTTTGTCGGAAAATTTTGGTTGGCGCCCTGTAACCTATCAATTTTTCAATAAAGTTGTTATAAATTAAAAAAATAAAAATAATTCAATGGGGTACCCGTCCGGCCCAGCCGTTTTGCCGGCCTGTAACTACGACACCGCGGCATACACCTCCAGGACATCCGGCACAGTCGGCATAGGTATACTACCCAAGAGGGGATTAGTGATTTCCTCAGGTAGTAGAGAGCATCTCTAGTACAACCCCCCATAGAATTCCGCATAGGTTGCGGCAATCGCCGGGATTCCTCCCAGGGACAACCCGAGGGGTCCCGAATCACTGGGACCACTCAGTCGGATATTCTGCAGGTCGCCAACCAATAGAGTAACCAGACTTGTCGCCTGAGGCATAGACTCTGCGTGGAGGCCTTCCAGCACTGCCTGGCCTCCTCTAGGCAAACCTGCCGCAGTTCCATACGGGCCTGAGCCAGAAGACGACAGGACCGCTCACAGTCTAGACGTCGAAGAGCAGCCTCCTCTCGGAGAATCTGGGCTTCTAAGTTGGTCAGGGGCGTAGCTCGGCGAGCCTCGGCCTGGCGAATATAGCCTTTAATTCAGCCCTTAATTCAGCCTCTAAGTGAGGATTTACTAGCTGCCCATAGTGTCGTTGCTGACTCCACTGTGCCCGCATTAAGCTTAAAATATTAACGGATTTCCTCTTCAACAAAGGCCTTGCATTCAGAGTCCTGCAAATACCAGGCGAAAAACCTCTAAGGTGAGTGACCCCGAAATTCCTTTACAGCACCTCTTATCACGTCGGATCGGCAGTGTGAGGACCTTGCCACCTTCTTCATTAGGAAGGTGGAAAATATTTACAAGTCTTTTCCGCCGGTCCAAGCGGGCTTATGTGCTGGACTTAGTCCCTGCACTACCAGCACCCTGGAAGCCTTTCCCCCAATCTCTCAAGATCAGCTGATTTGTCTGTGCAGCAAAATTAAATCTGGCTCTCCTGCTGACCAATTCAGGAAAATTCTGCCTGTGCTCTTGGCACCTTTGGGCCAGGTGATCAATAGGTCTCTTGCCACGGCGGTTGTTCCCAGGGCATGGAAACTGGCCAAGGTGGTACCTCTGCTTATAAAACCCACCCTAGATTCATCTAAGCCAGAGAACTTCCGCCCTATTTCTCTCTTGCCATGGGCGTCTAAGATCACTGAGGCCTATATTAACTCCTTACTAACAGATTTCCTGAACACCAATAACATCTTAGACCCCTCCCAGAATGGTTTCCGTCCTGGCCACAGCACGGAATCAGCGCTCCTGGCTGTGACCGAACATCTTCGGACGGCACTAGATGGCGGGCGCACTTCGGTACTGATATTACTGGACCTTAGTGCGGCATTCGATACGGTTTCCCATTCCATCCTGCTGCAACGTCTGGGGGAGGTAGGCATAGCGGGAACCGCTCTAGAGTGGCTCTCCTCGTTTCTGGCAGGGAGGACGTTTCAGGTGTCAGCCCCCCCTTTCATTTCCGGGGTTCACAACATCAAACAAGGGGTGCCACAGGGCTCCTCCCTCAGCCCACTGCTGTTTAACCTGTACGTCCAACCCCTGGCTCTGGTAGCCAAGAGTAGAGGTCTGACTATGGTCTCCTATGCCGACGACACAGTTGGTAGTGGCACTCTCGGACGACCCCACGCAGGGCGTTCCCAAGCTTCGGAGCGATCTCGTGGCCGTCGCCGAGTGGATGACTGCCAACTGTCGCCAGCTTAATGCTAACAAGTCGGAGGTGTTGTTGGTAGGGAACGACCCCGGGCTCTGGAGCGAGCACTGGTGGCCCGAAACCCTTGGTAATGCCCCCTCCCCTAAGCAGGTGGTAAAGAATCTGGGGGTGTGGGTGGACTCGGCCCTTAGCTTCCAAGTCCAAACAAAGAAGGTGGCTGGGACCTGCTTTAGGCTACTGCGAGGGCTCAGACCCTTACTGGATTTTTATGACGGGCCAACACGGCAAGTCATCATCCAGGCCTCGATTTTGACGAGACTGGATTATGCCAATTCACTATATCTAGGGTCAAACAAGGCAGAAATTCTTAGACTCCAGAGGGTCCAAAATGAGGCTGCCAGAACCCTCCTTGGTCTCCGTAGAGCCTGTCCTGTGTCAGATGCCATTTGCCGACTCCATTGGCTGCCGCTGGCCAGGTGGATTGAGTTTAAGGCTCTCTGCTTGGCCTTCAAGATTTTGAAGCATGCCACTCCAGGAATCTTGGCCGACCTGCTGCTGCCATATGTACCTACACGCCAACTCCGATCCTTGGGGCAAAACTTGGTAGTGGTTCCCCGGGTAAGGAGGGGACGCTCGTTTCGTACTATGGCGGCAAAACTCTGGAACTCGCTTCCGGTACAGATCCGCAGTTTGAACAACTACCTAGCTTTCCGGAAGTCAGTCAAGACACACCTCTTTCCGCTGTTGTAGACCTCTCTGCCTCACCTCTGTTTGGTTCTTATTGCTGTTAGCGCCGGGACGCCTCTTTGCTGGGGCAGCTGTCGCGCTTTATAAAAATGCTATAACATAACAGCTCCCCACAGCAATAACAGCGGAGAATGATCCAAGATCCTACACGGAAGTATGCGTATTGACTGAATCGAGAGCAAGTGAGTGGCTGGGAGACACATCAGGTCTATACGGGAATCCACCCCATGTGCAGCGGCTTGACGTGTATACGCCCGCAGACCAGGATGCCAGGAGTGCCACGCGTCACAGAAGCCCAGTAAGTCAGCCCAGGAAGATAAGCAAGCTGATCAGGAACGTCTGGCGGGATATTAAGCGGAAGAGGCGTCAAGGACAGGGTCCAGAAGCGCATTGAAGTCTCCCCCAACTATTGGGACTCCCTGGGGAAGTGACAAGAAAGGATCTCAAGGTGTACAGTGATGGCTGCAGCAGGGGTTATACTGACTTGCCTTTAAACGGCCCTCAACACCCACGTAACAGCCCTGCAGGTCTGTATGGTATGCAATGACCGCCAGGCGAAAGGCCTTTTGAAGCAGTATGGCAACCCACCTGGAACCGCGCGTGAACCCCGAATGGTAAACCCTATCATAGCCGAAGCGGCCTAATAGGGAACATCTCGTACCCAATAGATGCGTCTCCTGCAAAAGGACAAGCAATGGTTTATGGCGCTTAATGTATCTTAGCACTGTGGACCGTTTAATACGGTCAAGGAGGCCGTGCACGTTACAGGAGACCACCGTAGTTTTAGGGGAAGCCATAGCACAGCTGAAAGGGAGCCGCCCACACCCTACCCGAAGGGAAGGTGCATTCCCAGAAGCCCGCCACGCCCTGCCCCTGCGTAACAATCCGTAAAGCCCGTGTGATAGCGGCTGTTAACCTAAAGGAAGGAAACCATGTTAAGACAAAACATGATATAAACAAAATTAGGCCCATTTTACTAACAAACAACCCACCCCCAATGCCTCCCCACCCCACACTTCACCCAAGGAAGCATCTGTCGCCCTAACTAAAGACTCAGAACCTCTAACTAAGGGGGGAAAAGGTTACTGTGAGCCATAGATGACCGTGGAATAGGATCTAGTACCTGCCAACAAACCACTAATCGTGCAAAAGAAATACATCTTTAGGGCCTCTACAGAGGTATGCCACATATTGCGGACCCCATTCGGGACTAGGGGAGGCAGTGTCACTCCATTTTTTGCAAGTCTCTAGATGCCCCACCCAGAACCAGGTTAAGAGAAGCGGAGCAGGAGCAACTTGATCACGATACGTCCGGCAGCTGGGACGGGGAACTTGGGTCCTCCCCTGCAGATTTAAAAACCAGTGGAGTGGCCGACAGGTCCTCAGGCTCCCGTAGGGCAGGCAAGAAAAACCGGCGCCTCCGGGGCTGGGCCAGGGCCCTCTGCACTGGCCCAACGCTCAGTCCGGGCCCCCCCGGACCGGGAGCGCCCCCCTCTCCTCCGGCGGCAGGGAAGTGATCCCGTGGTGGTCGGCGCAGTTTGGGTTGGGGAGGGGGTGGTCCCCGGAGAGACCAGGAGCCGCAGGTAGCCCCCACGCGGGAGATCCACGGGAAGGCAGCAGTCCCCTCCCCCACCCGGCACACAGCCCTGTGAGGGCCAAGGAGCAGGAGAGACAAGGCAGGCTCCGATGCTCAGCGCAGATAGGTGGGGGGCCCTCACCATCTAGAAAAGCTAAGGGGAGGCCCCAAGTCATAGCAAGTCCCACTGCGCAGGTCCAGCCTCGGCAGTGGTCTCCTCGAACCTAGTGGACAGGCACTCCGCAGCCTGCCCACAGCAGATACAAGGGCCGCGATACAGCTCAGGAGCGCTCAGCCACCACAACACAAGACCCAGCAGGAGGCACAAGGAGCAGACACGGAAGTCCAGAGCCTGTCCTATGCAGGGCCCCACCACCACAAATAGGCCGCCCCCAGGTAATCTGACTCAGGGACGTCCAGTGGATCACCTCCGCAGGCAGACACACAAACCTCGAGGCTGCAAGGATTACGTGCAGTGGGTATTCCCGATGGGCTAGTGCGGCTAGAGTGCGCCCCTCCTGCTGACTTCAGCGTATTTGAGCTATAGTCTAGGAGCAAGCGCGGAGCTCCACAGAGACTGTCCCTGTCTCTGAGCCGCAACTCGGCCTGGGCGGCCCCTTGACCCCCCCTACACTGCAAGAGTTCCAGGGAGTAGAGGCTGGAGTCAAAGGCGGCCCTAAGCCGGGTCCTCATGCTGTAATGAGCCGTCCTCAGCTGGGTCACTCATCCCACAGACTCTGCAGCAAGGGCTGAGGTGGCGGGGAAGGGAGGAAGCGGGAAAGCCCACCTCCACCAACCTGCAGCCCCCTCCCCCCCGCCACAACCCCCCACGGGGCTCAGCAGTCCGACACCACAAGCAGGAACAAGGGCCTCACCTCTCTTCCGCGGGAAGCACACCTCCAATCCAGGCAGCACGGCAGGCAGCCACACGCTGTGCGGCCGATGAGACCCGCCTCGGGTGCCGGATGGAGCCGCGGTGGCAGCAGGATGTGAGGAGAGGAGCTGCCGCCCTCCAGTCAGGGCCCTCCTCACCAGCCAGCCAGTCACATCATGTTGAGGATTTTGCCACCTCGAGGCCCAGAGAGTCAGCGTCAGGCCTAGGCACTCAACGGATCACCAGGGCTACCCGGCGGACAGCGTCCCAGTGCAGGCTGAAAGAAGGTACAGCTGACAGACCAGCTTCGCAGGCGGTGTCCGGCCCTCCGCGTCGTCGTTGCCAGGAAGGATGCCTACGGATCTTTTCCAGACAGCAGGAACTCCATTAAAGCTCGACTGCCATCTTGGCCGCCCAATCCACGCCCCTAAGACCTAGCTGAATTTTAAGTCTGGATCCACAGGGTATGGAGAATTTACCTCCAACATGAAAATGCGCTCAGGCTGTACATCTTTTTAACTTGTGCTGATCCGTTTTACCCTGGGGTGTCCTCCTTCGTGAAGAAGACGACAAATGCCTACACTTCCCATCATCCACCACAAATGTGCCAGTTTCTTGTGACACAGCCTTTAACGGAGTCATTTAGGCAAGCAATAATCACATGCAGCCTTTTTAATGGGATGGTTGGGGAGACCCTATCGGCGATTGCAGGTGAGCCTCTCGAATATAAAAGGTATGTCAGATTTACTGCAAAAAAGTGTGCTGCAGGAGTTTTTAGTGGGTTATTTTTATACTTGGCTCTCGGGATTTTGTTTAGTCCCTGTGTACTGATGAAGACATTTTTAAAAATTTGCGTTGTGTAGAAGGTAAGCATACAGGGCTGAATTTTGTGCACAATGAGTCAGTATTTAGAGTGTCAGCAACCAAACACTTGCAGTAACCACAAATCACCCAAATTAGACTTTTCTCCTCCATCGTTTACCAACTACTGGAGAGAGGAAAAAACACAAAGGTGAGTATTGCTTAGTGCATAACTGTAGGAAAGTGATTAAATAAGCAATGTTGGGTATATTGCATTTAAAGCTAGTAACAGTAATTAATATCTTAATACTTGTATTAATTTGCATTAAAAACGTGCAATATTTTTGTACTAAGCAAACTTAAAAATGAAAGCAGACCAAAACACACAAAACTTGAATTCAGGAGTGTTAATTTACCAACTCATTTTTCCTAGATCTTCTCTCTGTCTTCATCTAATTAGCATTAATATTCTGGTACGTCTGTGTGGAATATTTCACAAAATTAACACATTTTTGGAATTCAAACTAAGTTGCGATTTCTTCTGAAATCGATTTTCCTGGCTATGTTCCACAAGTTGAATTTAATGACGTTACCCCGGCAAAGCCATACATCTAGACAGACCCCTAATACTCAGGAAATCTTGGTGTTACTACTAGCTCATAACAAATAAATCAAACAAGCCCATTTATTCGGAACAGTTTTTTTTCAATTGAATTTTCACTTTGTGAGTAACCACACATCAAAAATTCCTATAAAGTCAGAAACTTCAAATCTGTTCATGTTCACAAAAAGAAATGCACACGATTTCGCTTTTTGCTAAAATTATTTATTCTAAGAATGTACTTTATACAAAATCACCAGTTCATTCGGAAAATAATCTATTGCCCTCAAGCATCAACTTTTTTTTTTTTAAAGTACAAAAACAATACGTCATAGAACTAACTATTGAGGTAAATGTCGCTCCCAGTGATAGAATAACGGCACACAACATTTAAAAAAAATCAGGGCCAAAATATACACTATAAAAACAAATAAATAGAGTTCACATTTCCAGTATTGGCCAGGAAGTTCTAACTTCTCACAGCAGGACTGGGAGGGAGGAGGGCGAGGTTTGGAAGTCATGAGGGGCTGGTTTCACTGGCATAATGCTTGTGTGCAGCACTGTCTGGCAGCAAAGTGAGGTATTAACTGCAGCACCAGATAGGCAAATAATAAAGCAGTGTATTTGTTCCAAAGCCCAATGGTTACCACTGAGGTGTCTTCTATGAGCTCTCCATTTATAGATAGGACGAAAGGATACAAATGACATGCCCAACATCACACTGGCTAGCTGAATAAGCCAAACTAAGGAAAAGTACATAATTTGTCCCCAAAGCAGATACATATAACTGCATTTACTACCCCTCTGGTGGCACGGGAGATACAGCTAAGAGGCAAAAGGTGGCTGCTAGTACAGCATATCAGTGATCTACTACTAAATCCAATCGTCTCCATCTAAACATCTAAAGACAACAGCAGTATCAAGAACATAGTTTGGTCTGATATGTTTGCATTTTATTCCTGAGAATAAATTTACAAGTGACGTTTGGCAGCTTCTAGTAGACAACAGTCCTATTCAAAGAGGGCTGCAGCTGTGCAGCTTGCCCAAAACTGGTGCTTGCCTCAGCCATTTGTACCGAAAGGATAATGTGGTATATACAAGTATGATGGCAGGAATGAGGTTACACATCACAACGGATCACCATTTTAGTACAGAACTGAAGCTAAGAGGAATAGATTTGACGAAAGGAATGAAGAACCCATATGAGAAGAAATTTGTCTATATAGAACATGTGCTCGTCATTGTGTTCAAGATTAATCAGGCACTGTTCATGTCGCTTTGTGCAAGTTGCTAAAATGTAGGTGAGGTGCGAGTAGTCATGGTCTATTAACTGCTTAGGTGGCATACTACTAATCCATTTGCATTTGTTTCCATGATTGCACAATGGTGATACTAGGTCATCTCGAAACACAATGACATGCCTCCATCCAACATAAAACCCGAGTGAACGCCATTATAGGTGGTCGTAGTGCATCATATCTCCTTGGGGTTTGAAGTTCAACCATTAATACACTCTACCATACATAAAGTGGGCACTAATGTCAGTGGGCCCTCCCCTCAAAGGGATGACAAGGTTCATCACATCAACAGTGGAAAACATCACGAGTACATGACCTCGAATTGTCGGAAGTCACAAATGGATTGAGCAAACTGCAAGGACTCGCATTTAATCTCAAAAGGGGGAGAATCTGCCCAGATTCAAAGGAGAGTTTCACAAGAAAAGGAAAACCAGAAAGGGGTCTAAGTGCATCTAGACGCTAACAGTGACATCAACCTCAAGGTGCACAGTATGTGCATGGAAACTAACATTCTTTGATTAGTTTTAGACTCTAGTGAAAAGGGTCACATTAACATAGAGGTGGTTCTCATATGGGAAAGAAGTTTGGGACGCAAATGGGATGTTCTGCCAGGGGATTAAAAGCCTTTTCTCCTTCACGAGCAAGTGTAGCCTGCCGGAGATTTGCATATGCACTCTGGTCGAAAGCTACACAGCCACTCCCATTGAGCAGCAAGTCACACCCTCTGCACCACGTCTGTCCCTTGTATAAATCTTGCTCACACGATAGGTTTGATTATTCAGTCACATGTTGCACTTGTGCGGCTAGGTCTGTGCTTACATAAGATTTTTCACTAGAACGTAGAGTTGTTATTGCTCATCTCAGAGTGTATGAGAACGATCAGAACAGGGTTGTACAATGGCGAATGAGGGGCCTTTCTTTATTGCCAGGAAAGGGTCTGGGTGACAGTGCCTTAAACAAGTGATAACAGGGAATGGGGCAGGGGAGGAGGGCGGGGTCTCTAAGGGTGGATGGGAGAAATTGGGATTATAATAATTTCTTCCAGTTTCTTTTTCATGAAACAAGAATCAGAAAAAAGCAGCATGCGACAGGTTACAATATACATCTAGAATAGATATTCTACCCTATTAGTTGCAGCAGCAGGACATTTACAGAATAACACACCAGAAGTCACTCTAGTGTATCAATTTTTCTTACACTGCTCTTGAAAATACAAAATACTGGATAGCTTCCTTTGGAAGAAAAATTTGATCTTTAGATTGTTTTGTGTCGAAGGCTATTCAGTGAGTGTGCTACTAGTTAGAACTGACGTGTATACTACAGTCTTTTCTGGAAAAACTAACAAGGTGCACTACTTATCGTAAATCACAGAAAGTGCAGAAACCTAATCTGGTTATCTGCTGACCAAAATTGCCTAAAACGCCAAAGGGTCACAAACTGCATGTACAGAGGTAGGGTGAGCCAGAGTATTAACTACAAACCTACAATACTCCGAGCCCTGAGGAGCCAGAGTGTGGCAGCACCATTAAGTTGTGGTGTTTAAGGAAGCATCGAGGAGGAAGAATAGTAAGATAGTCAGACTAAGGACCAACTTCAGAAGACAAAGGACCAGTTCCACTTCTTCCAGAAATTACCAAGCTTAACCAGTAAGAGTCAGGCTTCAATCACACTCTGGAAGCAAACTCCCCATTTAAGCTTCTCAGAGATGAGCGAGTTTGCAGGGCAGTATAGCAAAGAATCCGAAAGCATATTTTGAGAGGGACTGTGTGACATAATGGGCCAGATGACTAATTAAAGCGAGTTTAATTAATTATTACCCACGCGGGCTGGCCCCACTGTGGTAAGGGGCTATATATATAAGAAAATCGTTACCTGACCATTAATGCCCTGCACGCAGCACATGAGCAAGACTGATCAAGACTTTCTGAATAGTGTGATAAATATAGCAAATATTTGCAAACACTGCTAAAAGTCACATTTATTTCCTGATTCGATGTGTTGTTGTGGCTTTTACTCCTCGTTACTACCTAAGCCCAGATTTGTTCCTGCTGTTCACATAAAAGGTATATGTACATTCACAAAAGTGCAACTGAACTGTGGATTAAAGTCCACCTCCCAAGGCAATGAGGCATAGTACTACCTCTAGAGGGTTCTCCAAAGGGCTAGCTACCACAAACAATTCTCTAGTAACTAACACCTCAGAGCACCATCCGCAGTCATGTGCAACCTGATGAATTTTAGCGGCTTCACATTCATGATTATTTGAAATTGTTCCCCTACACAGACCAATACTTTCCTTTCCTTGCTGTGAAGCTGGTCAGAGGTGTTGACGAGTGTTCGCAGTAATATTTATTGGAGAAAACAGATTTGTAAAAAGGAGGCAGACATGCAGTATGTACATTTAGTTGGTGTTTTGTTATGCTTCTAGTGGTGCTAAGCTGAGGAAGCCCATAGATTGCTTCTTCTGATCTAGTTTCAATCAATCAATCAAGTCACTTATAAAGCGCACTACATACCCGCGAGGGTCTCAAGGCGCTGGGGGAAGAGGGGGGTGGTGCTGCTACTGATCGAAGAGCCAGGTCTTGAGGAGTCTTCTGAAGGCCAGTAGGTCTTGGGTCTGTCGGAGGTTGGTGGGAAGGGTGTTCCAGGTCTTGGCGGTGAGGTGGGAGAAGGATCTGCCGCCGGCGGTCGTTTTCCGGATGCGGGGGACTGTGGCGAGGGCGAGGCTGGTCGAGCGGAGCTGGCGGGTGGGGGTGTAGAAGCTGAGTCGTCTGTTGAGGTAGGCTGGTCCGGAGTTGTGCAGTGCTTTGTGTGCGTGGGTGAGGAGCTTGAAGGTTATCCTCTTGTTGACAGGGAGCCAGTGCAGGTCTCTCAGGTGGGATGTGGCTGCGTCGGGGGATGTCGAGGATAAGACGCGCAGAGGCGTTCTGGATGCGTTGCAGCCGTCTCAGGAGCTTAGCCGTCGTTCCTGCGTAGAGGGCGTTTCCGTAGTCCAGCCTGCTGGTGACGAGGGCCTGGGTGACTGTTTTTCTTGTTTCGGTGGGGATCCACTTGAAGATCCTGCGGAGCATTCGGAGGATGTTGAAGCAGGATGAGGAAACGGCGTTGACCTGCTTAGTCATGGAGAGGGTGGGGTCGAGGATGACCCCTAGGTTGCGTACGTGGTCGGTGGGTGGCGGGCTGTTCCCAGTGATGTTGGCCACCAGGAGTCGTCCCAGGCTGAAGGGTTGGAACCAAGGATGAGGACCTCCGTCTTGTCCGAGTTCAGCTTCAGGCGGCTGGTCCTCATCCATTCGGCGACGGCCTTCATTCCTTCGTGGAGGTGGGCTTTGGCGGTGTGAGGGTCTTTGGTGAGGGAGAGGATCAGCTGGGTGTCGTCGGCGTAGTTTGTAAATGAATCTTACACATCAATGTCTTGCAACTAGATCCGATTATACCAATTGACATCAAATATTGCCTTGGAGCTAGAAAGCCATAAGTGGTTAGGAGCTCTCTCCGTACATTTAATTCTGCCCAGGTAATGCACCACAGACTGGGGAAAAAAAAAAAAGGTAAGTAAAGCTTTTCGGGAAGAAGAAACAAAAATGAAAAAAAATCCAGATCATCACAGGAACTGGAATCAAAAGTTCATGTAAGTCTATGTTTTTACACTATTTCAAGACAGTTCATTGGGACCCGTTAAAAACACTATTGCTGGAGACACATACAAGACATCCTAACTCAATCACACACCCTTTTCTTAACAAAAAGATAAAACAAATGTGTATGAAAAAACTTTCTAGAGCACCAGATGCTGTGCGAATATCAAGGGTGCAGCAACAGGGCAGCATAGTCAACATATTTTCCAAAACCCTTCTGATCCAAAGTGTAAACAGTCCAGGAGCACAGTGTAGATTCTTCTTGGAACCGTGGGCTGCACACACTACACTTTCGATGGCGCTAAGGAACTGTAGTAGTCAGAATCCATCTCACCTTTCCTGCCGATGACGAGTATGTTTGATTCCGGATTGTTGTCGATAAACATCTCCTCTTTTATGTATGATCTGATCCTGCTTCAAAACCTCTCTCATCCCCCAGTTTTTGCTGTCCAAACTGTGTGATTTCACGTAAACAGTGCTAAGAGTCCAAGGAGCTGCTCTAGAAGCCCCCCTCCTTCCTGGCTATGTACAGTACATTCCTCAAATAACATTTAAAAAAATTATACGCCCACGCTCCCTCCCCCTTCTAAAAAAAAAAGGACCACAAAGGCCATTTCTGTAAACAGGAGCTGAATTATCCCCCTATAGTAATACTATGCTTACAGTGTATGAGCACTGCCTGCGCCCCAATCAAAAAATCTGCCTCCACCCGCCTCAACCTGAAAATATTCCTGAGATAGATCAGCGATACCCTCACATTTAATTGTTCTGTAGGGAAAGCCATAGATCACAGACCGCGGCGGAACAGAGGCAGCCTTCATGTCTCTCTCCAGTGGATAAAAACGAGAATTTCCCTGCGTCGGATACTCAAGTCATCGGTCATTCCTGCAATTCATGGCCTCCTGCACTGAAGATCATACATGCTTGATCCCCTCCGGATGAAAATCAAGGCACTGTTTAGCTGCATGTTGGAGATAGATGTCCTTCATTCTCATGGGATGACTGGGGAGAGCCTTGATGCATCACTTGGTAATGCAGACCGATGGGCGCAGTCCCGTTACTACAGGCTAGCTCTGTGGAAGCAGGAGAGAAGCGGTAATAAGGGTACATTATCTACTGAAACATATTTTGTATGTTAGTTTATCTACAGAAAGTGCCTTTGACAGTCAAATCTCAACTTTTACACACTGATAAGCGCATATCACACATTAAAACAACAGATGATAAAGTACAATAAATAAGAATAATCTAATAGCTAAATGTTAATCTCTTGAAAGTCATTAACAAATAGAAGTGCGTTTTGAAAGTTGTTTCAATTAGCTAAGTGATGTAATGGCCCTCTGCAATTTTAGCACAGTATTTCGCTGATGCTCTGTAAAAGTCCTCGGAACCTACAGCCATTTAATGTTTTGCAATACATTAGAGATGGTCAATAAAGTTTTTGTTTGGCTTATAGTGCACACCACTATTTGAAAATATAGTCAAGCGTACCTACAAGGCTCTGTGGATACATTATAGAGTTGAACTGCCAGTAATCGGGAGCGATCCCGAAGCAAAGTAAAATGAATCTCTACATTTCGTGCCCTATAATATTAGGTAAGTTCTCCAGTTCTCAACAAGCGGAAATTCCCCTAGCCACAGGTTTTCAGAAATTGCCATGTACTGGGCCTTACAGAACTCCCACGGCGACAGTGCAATATCCTGCATCAGTATGTTACAGTAATTGTATTGTAAATACCGTGTAGTATATCTCGCTATTGGCAGTCAAAACCAAGTTTACATATAACCGTTTGCAGTTAATCCATACTGCCTCGGTTCTAAGACAGTCCGACATATGTTTTTAATTAGAAAAATGTGTACATTTGATTATCAGAGCCAAATGTGGTGAGTGGGAAATGAAGCACTGGTTTAACACAAACCATTCTAATTATTTTAACCTGCGGAGAATACCTTAGGAAACATCCATAGTATGTTTGCACACGGCCCAGTTACTTCAAAAGACTCACTCAGACATCTTCTACGTGATCTCGTTCAGCTCAGTGACAGTTTGTTATACATTGGCCAAACAAAACGGAGAACAAACAGTTCAAAGAAATAATCTGTTGTTATTTCAAGACAGCACAGAATACACGTCTGAGGGCTTGGACCGACAGGGCAGCCGACTACTGCATGGAACAATTATGGAAGTGTGAACTGATAGAGCCCCACTTATTGGTGTTTGGCAACTGTTACCCAATCAGGGTGGAGCCTAAAGCTTGGAGCACATAGGGACACCCGGGTTGAAGATGTTACGTCCAGACGGGAAACTGATTTGAACAAGACAAAAAATAACTGAGTGAAAATAAGGACGTACACACCGAAGGTATCCAGTGGCGCCAGGTTCAAAAACGTACAATGTAAATACCTGCATCAACGTTACCCGACACCCACAGACGACACAGGACATGTCCGGGAGCCCACAGCAACTGCCCTAGGTGTGGGCTGAGAAGCCGCACTTTACCGCAGCGTGGAGGTGCCAAGGAGCAGCAGGGTTCTGGAATTGGGCTGCAGGGCCACGTTCTCTGGCGCATTCAGGCGGCTTCTGTTGGTCCTGCTAGGAGTCATGGCCATACCCCAAAAGGCAAAAGCAGAAGGTAAGTTTATCGGCGTCATCAAGAGACCGATTACAGCCACGACCCTGAAGCGAGGGGTTGACCAGTTGGAGGCAACGATAACAGCTTTAGGCGCTATCACGGCCACGCAGACTTGGATGTCATCTTTCTGCAGGTCCCCAAAGATGACCACTTATCCTCATAAGTGACACCTGGAGACGCTGGTCTAGTGAGAACCGAAGCTTGCAAACGGAGAACGCATTATCTAAAGGAGCTGTGAACGTCAGATGATGATAAACATTTTAATCTCAGATGATTACCCCCGGAAATAGTTATCCTGACATTTGTTAGATTATAAAAAAGTTAAAACAGTGCTCTGCCTACGATATATCATGTGGAAAGTAGATGGACTGCATTACAGTTAGCTGAAACGGATGGTTGACAATTGAACTACCAAAGAACCTTGCGTTGGTAAAATACGTTTGATAAGAAAAGTTTCTTGTTTTGTTTATAGCAAAGTCTTTCTTTAGTAGCCATAACTATAAGGATGAAAACAAGAGATCACTATGTTTAGATAACAGACAAGACTTGTTGTTATAAAAAACAGTAGAGATTATTAAAAGATAACGTCTGAGGGCTTGCTAAGGAATTTAAATGTCTTGATGAGTAGTCATGCATTTTCAGACAGAATTTTTGAGGTATTAGCAACAACTAATGATAAAACCTAAAACATTTCTCATAACCCATTTTTAGCATGCTCCATTTGTTTTTTTATTGGCATCTATTGATAATAAACACCACAACAACCACAGACACACTGAACTGAAGGATAGACATCCTACGCCCAACTGCTCCCTGTTCATTATACATGTGGGAGAGCCACCAATATCACATTTCGGGTAGGAACCCCCAGAGTCGACAGAACAATGGCAAGAGGAAATAGTACAGTTTTGGCCTTGCACCGAAAGACATAGGTAGTGTATCATTAAATTAGGGTAACCCACCTGCAGCCGTTGGCCTCATGCCTGCGTCGTGATTTCTGCAGCCCCTTGCGAGTCAGTCACGCTATCGGAGATGAGCAGTGAAAGGCTCCCATGTGTCTTTAGGTTGAGATCCGATGGGCATAAGATCCCAGTAGGTGGTCAGCTGCTCCTGGCAATAGGACACATCACTGAGCCATTCTTGGATGGTCGGGACTGGTCTCCAGCACAACGCATGGCTACCCTGCGTTTAGCCAGGAGAAGCAATATATCGCCGGGCGCCGAAGGTGCGCAGCAGGTCTATCCTTTACGTAGCTGAGCAAATCAACCACAGGTGTAAAGGGTACCAAAAAACCAGTGATCTCATGTATAAAAGTATATACTGCTCACCAGAACTCTTACTTTTGGGCAGTCCCATGCCAAATGGACGAAAGTAGTAAGTAGTGCGTGGCAAAGCAAACATTGGGAATCGGAGACAACCCCCATTTTGTAAAGTTGTACTGGCGTGCAATATAATCTATGAACATACTTGAAATGAGTAAGGCGCAGCCGATAATTTGGTGCTAACATTTCTAATTGGCCATAGATTAAGGCCCACCGCTCGTCTGACATAGGGGAGCACAGATCTGTGTGCCATGCCCCTCGGGGAGGCGATTGGAGAGGAGCTTTGCATGTGATTATATAGGCGGGTGATAAGTTTACGCGAATGAGGAGCATTTGAGTATATGTTCCAGTAGATTGTTGGGGGTGGGGGGGGGTGCAGGGAAGATATCATGCATCTTCCGTCAGGTAGCGCGTAATTGGTAATATAATAACGTGTCCATTAAGATGGGGGCCAGGGACGATTAATCATTCCACGGTAGGAGAAATTGGCCATCCGGGTTTAAGCCCGAAAATACTGATGCCTCTCTCGCTTGCGCGCATAATGGCACCTTTATCTTGCAGTGGTGGCACTGCAGGGTTTTTAGCAAGTGGGATTGAGGGTGCATAGAGGAGTGATAATCCGGCTTGCTTTCTCAAACCTGCCCACGCCCAATGCACGCATTCAACTGTATCGATCTCTGCCTTAGGTGCCTTGTAAGGCTGAAAAGGTGCTGTTGACAGCGGCCAAGAGGAGGCATGGTCCGTCTCCACATCGAGGTGCGGCTGAAATGAGGTATGATGGAGTCAATATTGAAGGAAATTAGCTTGAGCACACAGTGCATACAATAGCGTGTCGGGCGCCCCCCTAGGCCACCTTGCGAGTGTGGCAGCGTGAGGAGTTCGTATGACACTCGCGGTTGTCTGCCCATCCAGATAAATGAAACCAAGTTTGACCTCAAACGCTGAAAGTATTGAGCTGTAAGCTGGAGGGGAATATTTATGAAAAGGTAGAGACATTTAGGGAGTATAATCATTTTAGCTATTGCAATGCAGCCTGCCATGGACAGGGGTAACCTGGACCATTCAGGGACTCTGTCCTCTAGCCAGTCAATTGCCCGCCCGTAATTAGCTTGCCAGAGCTTTTCTGGATTCCTACTGAGCCATATTCCCAGGTATTTGATCGAGCCGAATGCCCACTTCATAGGGTAGTCGGTGTTGAAAGGCATTGTTGTGTCAGTTAGTGGAAATAGATAGGATTTGGACCAAATTATTTGGATCCCTGAATATCCTCAAAGCGCACAACCTCACGTGTTAAGGGAGCCAGGTTCCACTGAGGGTCGGATGCGTATAGAGTAATGTCATTCACATACAGTGAAACCACCAACCCCCTGGCTGTAAAGCTGATGCTCCTTTTCCCATGATGTTGAGGGAGCAGAGGTGCCCGTGGCTCGATGGCGAACAGGAGCAGCAACAATAGGCACCCCTGTTGTGTGCCATGAGAAATCGGAATGGGATCGTAGAAGAGCCCGTTTAATCGCACATGCGCAGTGGGGAGTGCATAAAGGAGCTGGATTTGTTTGATGCCTTGTGGGCTGAGCCCCAGTCGCGCGAGCAGTGGGAACAGGTACGCCCATTCTAGAGAATCGAAATGCCTTAGTGGCATCCAGAAGAGCAGCAGTTGCGAAAACCCGGGGGTCTAAGTGATGCATGACAGCGAAAATGGTGCGTATGTTGTGCGAAGTCGACTGACCGGGGATGAATCCTGACTGACCTGGCCACACAATCAGAGGCAGCAGGGGTAACTGGCGATTGGAGAGTACCTTGGCGTATATATTTTTGTCAACATTTATTAAAGAAATTAGTCTATAGGAATCGTAGTACTCAGCTGGCTTATCTTGAGCAACATTACGTTGACAACCTCTCTCAGCGAGGGGCGGAGTGAACCTGTAGCCAGGGATTCCTGGTACATCTCCAACATGTGAGGAGCCAAGAGTGAAGCATACTCCTTATAGAAGGCAGTTGTCAGGCCATCAAGCCCAGGTGCCTTATCCCCAGGTAAGCCCCTGATCACCTGTATGATTTCCTCCGTTGTTATGGGTAACGTATAGTTTCTTACCTGTCGATGTAGTTTTGCAGCTTGAAGACTTTCTGGATTCACTATGCTGTGCATTATTCCGCCATCTTGTGGTTGGGTCCGGAATCGTAGTATTTTCTCTTTCTTCTTTTTTTTTTTTTCCGTGGCCCAGGTGGGCGGAGACGTCCCACCACTTGGTGTCCTTCGTGACGTCGACGCGCTTCCTGCGGAAGCTCCCACCTTTGGTCGCCATCTTCGGATTCTTTTTTTTTGTTATCCTGTTTGCTTGATCCCTTTAGCTATATATGCAATTTAGCCTCCTTTGTCCTCATGTCTCATCTTTCTGGCGGAGGAGGGTGGGATCGCTAGTGAATCCAGAAAGTCTTCAAGCTGCAAATCTACACCGACAGGTAAGAAACTATACGTTTTGCAGCGTGAATCTTTCTGGATTCACTATGCTGTGCATAGACTTAGTAGCGGTTTTGTCCTTATTGCGGTGGCTGGGTGGAAGATGAGCATTGGTTACTGAAAATGTGTTGTAAGACCTTCTGTCCCACTTGCGCTTCCTTGTTCATTTGAATATCCACACAGTAGTGCTTAGTGAACGTATGCACTGAAGACCATGTTGCAGCTTGGCAAATGTCTTGGATAGGTGTGTTCGCTAGAAACGCAATTATTGCTCCCTTCTTCCTTGTTGAGTGAGCTTGAGCTGCTCCTTGTAACTGTTGTCCTGCCTGCTTGTGGCAGAGTTGAATTGTCTGCGCAATCCATCGTGCAATCGTATTCTTGGTGACTGGTTGTCCCAGAAAACTACTGGCAAAGGAGACAAAGAACTGTTTTGTTTTCCTGCACTCCTTTGTCCTCTCTATATAGTGCATTACAGCCCTTCTGGCGTCTAGTGTGTGCAGCGCCCTTTCTGTTCGTGTGGAAGGTTTTTGGAAAAAACTTGGTATTTGGATTGTTTGGTTAATGTGGAACCAAGACACCACCTTTGGCATGAAGTGTGGGTCCGTCCTCATTACAATCCTGTCCTTGTGTATTTGCAAGTAGGGCTCTTGGAGTGTCAGCGCTTGCAACTCACTTACTCTTCGTTGTGCCGTGATAGCCACTAAGAAGGCTGTCTTTAGTGTGAGCATGTGCAGTGTATGCTTGTGAATAAGTTCAAAGGGTGCCTTCATCAATTGAGTTAGCACTACGTTGAGGTTCCATGCTGGTGCTGGCATCCTCTTTGGGGGTGCGATTCTTTTCGCCCCTTCCAGAAATCTTTTCACAACTTGAGAGGTGAAGAAACTTTTCCCCGTCTCTCCTCTTGTGTAGGCCACTACCGCAGCCAAGTGCACCCTCAGTGATGTGTAACTTAATCCGCTTTGTAGCAGGTGTGTTAAGTATTTTCGTACCGTTGATTCCCTTGTGATCTTCCGTTGTAGATTCTCCTTGATGCACCATTGGGAGAACCTTTTCCACTTTGCTACGTAGCACTTCCTTGTGGATGGTCTCTTTGCCTCCCTGAGTACTGCCATGGTACTTGGTGGCAGTTTGAGGTGTGCAAATTCTAAGTCTTCATGAGCCATGCGGCTAGGCTGAGGCTCTCCGGGTCTGGGTGTAGCACCTTTCCGTTCTGCATTGTTAACAGGTCCTTTCTTCTTGGGAACCTGTGTGCTGGTTCTTGCGCCATCTCCACTATTTGTGAGAACCAGGATTGAATGGCCCACTGAGGTGCTATCAGTATTAGTGTCATGTTGCTGATTCTGCATTTGCTGAGTACTCTGTGTATCAGTGGTATCGGGGGAAAAGCGTATGCCAATGTCTTTGACCAACTTATCCATAGCGCATTCCCTTGTGACCGATGGTCTGGTTGTCTGGATGCGAAGTGTTGGCATTTTGCATTCTGGTGTGTTGCAAATAGGTCTATTTGCGGTGTACCCCATTTTTGGAATAGCTTCTGTATTTCCTGTTGATTGAGCTCCCACTCGTCGGATGCCGACTTCTGCCTGCTGAGTCGGTCTGCTTCCACATTGTCCTTCCCCGGGAGATGTATTGCCAGTAGGTCTATTTTTAGTGGAATGGCTCATCTCCATATTTCCTGTGCTAGCCCGGATAGTGCCACTGATTGTGGGGATGGAATTGGGGAGTTGAGGCTGTGGATGAGAGGATGAGGGGATGGTAGTTAAGAGTGAAAGAGAGGGATTATATGAATATGTAAACAACAGTGGAAATTGTTTACGAACGGAAATACAGAGGGAGAAGTAGGGGGAGTGTGGAGGGTGAGGTGAAATGTATTCACGAGAGAATGTGTTGATCGTATGTTGTGGGAGGATTCTGTAAATGAGAAGGGGGAGAGGTGTGTAAGAGGTTCACGTAGAAGTGTGTTAAATTACAAATGTGCAAGGAGTTACGTGAATGTGGAGGGGGAGGTATAAAGAGATTCATGAAGGTGTGCGTTAACCCAATATAGTTATAAGGAATGGGTAGGAGTGAGTGGGGGAGTACTGAGGGAACAAGGGGTTAAATATAGGAATTGATTCATTAGAGAGTAGGGAGTATCATGTGAATAGAGTGCCATTATGCATATTGTGCATTTAGGGGTACAGCATGGGATTTAGGACGGGTTGAATAGCAACAAGATTTTTAAATACAGTATATGAAGTGCAATTAATGAATTGTTTGGTAACAGTTATATGTTTTATTGTCATTTACTAGTGTCCCCTGACGAAGGGCGCCTGTAGCCCGAAATGCATTGGGTTTTAAATAAACACTGCCTGGAACGAACCTTTGCATCTGTCGTGTTTAAACAAGAGGTCCGGATGGGCACAGTTTTCACATAGGAAGTTTGGAAAATGGCATTACATCCCGCGTGTGGAACAGAGTACAGTCGAGCAACAACAGAGGTTTAAAAATGCTGGAGTACATGGTGCAAAAGTATTATAATGGAGAAAAAGTTGAATAGTATGCCATGGAGGCGCAATGTAACTGTGCGATTGGTGTGGGGCAAGAAGGTACCCCACCATGTCGTCATTAACTCTGGTGCCGTTTGGGCAAGGCACTTACCAATGTGCACGCATTCGAATATTTGACGAGTTTGGACAAAACATGAATACAAGGAGTGCATCCCATCCCCATATGTGTCTGTTAATATTGATTGCCCTATTTGGGGTAGCACCCGCTGCTAAAAAGGACAAAGAAGTGAAATCAGACAATGTTGCAAGTTTCCACACGGACGGAGAAAGAGCTCGGCTCGTGAAAACAAGTGGTGTTAAAATAGATGGAAAAAGACTTAAAATATTTTTTTTTGTTAATTAGCACAGTAAACGATTAATAATACAATAGTAACAGAAATCGTTTTTTAGAAATTTGTTAATGTTTATTCAAGTTTGACTCCCTCAAGTGAACCGCATTATGGGTAGTGTAGTCTGTTCACCTAGTTAGGAGTTTCGTAATTAACTTGATGGCGGGAAAAGGTTGATTGATGCACCAATCAGGAGGTACTAAGTAAGGAGGATGTGGTTAAAGAGGGGAAATACCATGGTGGCTAACACACACTAACTGTAATGGAGAAGGACGGAGTACTTTGAATGTTCGTGGCAGGTACGTGAATGCAAGTGATGTGAGTTGTGGTGAATGGACAAGGATGGAATTGGGGAGTTGAGGCTGTGGATGAGGGGATGGTAGTTAAGAGTGAAAGAGAGGGAGTATATGAATATGTAAACAACAGTGGAAATTGTTTACGAACGGAAATACAGAGGGAGAAGTAGGGGTAGTGTGGAGGGTGAGAGGTGAAATGTATTCACGAGAGAATGTGTTGATCGTATGTTGTGGGAGGATTCTGTAAATGAGAAGGGGGAGAGGTGTGTAAGAGGTTCACGTAGAAGTGTGTTAAATTACAAATGTGCAAGGAGTTACGTGAATGTGGAGGGGGAGGTATAAAGAGATTCATGAAGGTGTGTGTTAACCCAATATAGTTATAAGGAATGGGTAGGAGTGAGTGGGGGAGTACTGAGGGAACAAGGGGTTAAATATAGGAATTGGTTCATTAGAGAGTAGGGAGTATCATGTGAATAGAGTGCCATTATGCATATTGTGCATTTAGGGGTACAGCATGGGATTTAGGATGGGTTGAATAGCAACAAGATTTTTAAATACAGTATATGAAGTGCAATTAATGAATTGTTTGGTAACAGTTATATGTTTTATTGTCATTTACTAGTGTCCCCTGACGAAGGGCGCCTGTAGCCCGAAATGCATTGGGTTTTAAATAAACACTGCCTGGAACGAACCTTTGCATCTGTCGTGTTTAAACAAGAGGTCCGGATGGGCACAGTTTTCACATAGGAAGTTTGGAAAATGGCATTACATCCCGCGTGTGGAACAGAGTACAGTCGAGCAACAACAGAGGTTTAAAAATGCTGGAGTACATGGTGCAAAAGTATTATAATGGAGAAAAAGTTGAATAGTATGCCATGGAGGCGCAATGTAACTGTGCGATAGGTGTGGGGCAAGAAGGTACCCCACCATGTCGTCATTAACTCTGGTGCCGTTTGGGCAAGGCACTTACCAATGTGGACGCATTCGAATATTTGACGAGTTTGGACAAAACATGAATACAAGGAGTGCATCCCATCCCCATATGTGTCTAGCCCGGATAGTGCCACTGATTGTGTTCCTCCTTGTTTGTTGATGTAGAACATGGTGGTTGTGTTGTCTGTTTGGACCAACACCCTGTTTCCGTACAGCTCTTTCTGAATGGCTTTTAAGGCTAGGAATACAGTTTTTAGCTCCAGGTAGTTGATGTGTCTGACCGCATCTTGCTGCGACCATAGACCCCTCACCTTGAGCTTGTTCATGTGTGCACCCCAACCCAGCTGGGAGGCGTCTGTTGTGATGGTCACTGTTGGAGTTGGTTGTGTGAATGGCTTCCCCTGTGATATGTTTTCCTTGTTCCACCACGCCATTTCCTGATGCACTGCGTGTGCGACAACCACAAGATCTTCCCAACTCCCTGTTGCCTGTGACCATTGCTGCTGAATCCATTCCTGGAATGGTCTCATGTGCAGTCGGATATTTGGGACTAGGTGGATGCAGGACGCCATCATTCCCATTAACTTGCTCACCGTCCTCACTGTCAGAACTTGCCCCTTGCGGTAAGGACGTGTTTCCTTCAGTATCGCCAATGTTCTCTTCCTGCTGGGGAACACTTTGGCCTGTATGGTGTTGATCTCGGCCCCTAAGAATATCTTGATCTGCTCCGGTTGATGATTTTTCCCAATGAATTGAGAAACCCAGTTGGCTCAGTGTTTGTACGACCTGCTGGATGTGTTCTTTGCAGTGGCTGTACGAGCTTGCCTTTACGAGCCAGTCGTCGAGGTAGGGATATACGTGTATTCCTTGCCTTCGTAGGTGCGCTGCTACTGCTGCTAGGCACTTTGTAAACACCCTTGGTGCGGATTTGAGTCCGAATGCCAGTACTGTGAACTGGTAGTGAGTCTGGTTGATCACAAACCTTAGTAGACGTTTGTGCCTGTGGTTGATGGGGATGTGTAAGTACGCGTCCTTCAGATCTATAGTTGACATGTAATCCCCTTGTTGTATTTGTGGTATTACCTCCTGTAGGGAAGTCATCTTGAATCTTTGAGTTCTTATGAATTTGTTTAAGAATCTCAGATCTAGGATAGGTCTTAGTGTTTCGTCCACCTTTGGCACGAGGAAATAAGTTGAGTAAACCCCTTTGTTCCTTTGGTTGTGCGGTACTGCCTCTATCGCCTCTTTGCTGAGCAGTTCCTTCGCCTCCAGCTGCAAGAGCGAAAGTTCCCTTGCTGAGTGAGCCTTGTTTCTTGGTTTTCTTATTGGAGGTTGTTTTTCCAGCTCTATGCAATATCCGTATTGTATGATGTTTAGTATCCATTTGTCTGTAGTGACCTTCCTCCACTGCTTGAGGAAGTTCTTTATCCTGCCTCCTACCGGTGTTGTATGTTCGAGGGACTGTTTCTTGTGGAACGTCAGGTTTTTGTTTTTCGGTTTGTCCTTGCCCCCACCCCGAGGTGTTGCTAGGGTGGTTGTTGGCTTGATGGTGAAGTCACTTGGAGGTGGGCTGTTGGCCTCCTCTACGAGTTTGTCCTCGTCCGTTTCCGCGCCCTCGAAAGGGCTGGCCCCGGGGCTGGTACTGCCAGTTTTGCTGCTGCTGTCCTTGCTGCTGCTGGCCTTGGTTGTTTCTTTGATAGCCTTGCTGGAACGTTTGGTGCGATGTGGCAGGCACGTTGCCTCCTCTACCGCCCGGCCTTCTCGTGGGTGTCCCTCTTCTCATCCCTCTGAACTGCAGCGCTCCCATGGACCTTGCTGTCTCGTTGTCCTTCTTGAGCTGCGTTAACTTGTCGTCAACTGGTGTGCCAAACAGTTGTTCGCCGTTAAAGGGTGTATTCAGGATGTTACTTTGCACCTCTGGCTTGAATCCAGAAATTCTGAGCCATGCGTGTCTCCTCTCGGTCACCCCTATCATCATTAGTCTGCTGGACGTCTCTGCAGCACCCAAGGCTGATTTCAAGCATGTGTTCGCCATGCTTTTGCCTTCTTCTACCAGGTGAGCTGCCCTTTGTTGGAACTGATCTGGTAGATTGCTTTAGGAGCTGCCCCACTTCATCCCAGTGTTGGTATGCATGCCTGTTGATCAGGGCATTGGAGTTTGCAATGCGCCAATGGATTGACGCATTTCTCTCCATCTTTCTCCCTGTAAGTTCCATCCTCCTACTCTCCTTGTCTGGAGGTGGTCCGGCATTAGTGGGCACATTGGCCCTCTTCCTAGCCGTTGCTGTAATTATGGAGTCGGCTGGCACTGATCCTTGTATGTATGCAGGGTCCTGTGAAGAATGTTTATACTTCTTCTCCGTTCTTGGAGTCACAGCCTTGCATACTGCTGGTTCCCTAAAGGCCTCTCTTCCTTGATCCAGCACACTAGGGAGCATGGGTAGGAATTGGCTCCTGGTTTGTTGAGGCAGTAGAGTCTCCAGGAGGAAACATGCCTTGGGCTTCTCCTCTTCCATTTTTACTCCATAGGTTTGTGCAGCCTTTTGGACGACCATGTTGTAGACCCCAATGTCGTCTGGCGGCGAGGGCCTCGAAGGGTAAGTGTCTACCCCGTCTTCCGGCGATTCTGCGTCGAGGTCTTGCCATTCCAGGTCTTGTGCCTCCGAGGACGTAGAGTCCCGGTAGGATTGCAGATCTTCGTCGCCTTCTCCCTCGAAATAATAGTCTTCGTCCCCCTGTTCCTCGACCGGTTCGGGTGTTTTCGGCGGTATGGCGTCCTCGTCGTCTATTTAGACCTCGAGCGCGGGTCTCGACGGGATGGAGTATTGGCTCATCTTGTGGTCGAATTCCTTCTTCCGCTGCAGGATGCTCGCCATTTCGGCCTCGAGCCTCCTCTCCTTCCTCTCCATCTCGTGTGCCTGTTTGGCGTCGAGAGCTGGAGAGACTCTTCGGGGCCGACGATGTCTGCCCTTCCTTTCTCGGCGCCGAGGTGTCCTTTTCGGGGGCAACCTTCGACGCCCTTGGTTTTTCGAGGGCTCTTGCCGATTGGGAGTCCTTTTCGAAGGATCCGCTCGGCTGACTGTCCTTGGTTGCTGTTGCCTTCGTCGAATGTTTCGGCGGCAATGCTCCCTTCGAGGACTTCGCTTCACTTCTACGAGTGTCACTCGGGGCTTTAGCTTCACCCTTTCGAGTGTCGCTCGAGTGTTTAGGGGTCGACGACTCCCTTACCTCCTTTGACGTTTTCTTATGGACCTAGACGACTGCGCAGTCCTCCGGCGATGTTGTCCTCCTCTCCACTGGAGAGGCCCAGGTCTCGGAGCGATGGAGGTGGTCCCTGCCCCTGCATGTTGTGGTTCGCCCTTCTCTGCCTCTCCCTCACTCTGAGGGTCTTGGGTGTAAACGCCGAGCACACGTTGCAGTCTTCGCTGCTGTGGTCAAGCGACAAGCAGAGGTTGCAGACTGGATGCTGGTCCTTCTGGGCGTACTTGTGGTGGCAGTTGGTGCAAAACTTGAACGGTGTTTTGTCCATACCCGCGCTCAGGGAGCCCCCTGCGAGCGTATTCTTTGTAGAACGTCGAGATCTAGGTCGTAAACCTTCTCCCTCGTCGTCCCGGTTACTGGACCTGTAGTCCGGTGTAGTTGAAACTGATTTTCGTCGTTTTTCTTCGATTTTCCTTGATTCCTCTTCCAAAACTTCTGGAACTCTTCGGCAACGATCCAGACCCAACGGCGGAAAAAAGAATCTGAAGATGGTGACCAAAGGTGGGAGCTTCCGCAGGTAGCGCGTCGATGTCACGAAGGACACCAAATGGTGGGACGTCGCTGCCCACCTGGGCCACTAAAAAAAAAAAAAAAAAAAAAAAAAATAGAGACGATTCCGGACCCAATTACAAGATGGCGGAATAATGCACAGCATAGTGAATCCAGAAAGATTCACGCTGCAAAAATCTAGCTATTCGCTGTGGGCGCGGTCTAGCCAAAGCAATTATATGGTATCCAAATATTTCATGAGCTCATCAGAATCAAGGATTGGGGTAACTTCAGAAAGTTGGAAGTAAAAGAGGATATCACATGCAGCAATCCTGACTGGGTAGAAACGAGTTGAGACCCTGCATCTCTGAGCTCTGCCAAATAAGCGGAGGCATGTGGTTTGCGCAGCATCCCCGCCAGTGCTCTGCCTCGATCACCCTCACCATACCGACGGGCCTGAGCTTTTTGTTCAAGTAGTGGGTTTCAAGGGATGCCTCCTCCTGACCTGATATTTCAACAGTTTGTCTCGGGTGCTGGCCAATGTGGAGGGATTGTTAGAGTGGAAGAACTCTGTTTCCAAAGCTCAAATATCTTTCTCCAATCTAGATAGTGACCTGTGGATGGCTTTGAGGATGCCCCACTGTTTGGCAGTGCATACTACTTTGAATGACTCCCACAATGTGGAAGGTGATTGTACAGAGCCTACATTGTGCGCAAAGAAGTATGTTATGGCCGCACGAACCTCGTCTCTAAAGACCACGTCGCGTAGTGCACCAGATGGTAAACGCCACGCTAAGGCCCAGGATTTTGTTTGGGGGATCTGTAAGACCAACTTGACGTGCACGATCAAAGAGCATGTGGGGTAGGCGAGTCACTGATGTAGTCCAGGACTGAGCATCTTTAGATAATAGCCAGAGAATCAATTCTGGACCATGCTTTGATGTAGGCTGAGAAACAGGTGCCCGTGTGAATGTCACCACATGTCTTACAATAGGTTGTCTTGGATCAGGGTGTTAAGGGTTCGTGCAGCTTGGGGGTGCAGGTGCTTAGAGGTTCCAGATCGGTCTCGCTGGTCCTCCAGCATGACACTAAAGTCGCCACCCCAGATAATGGCACGGGGGCCCAAGTCAGATGCCAGTCTCGAAATCCCGGATAAGAACTCTGGGTCATCCACGTTGGGGCCATATACCGCAACCAGGATCACCGGTTGGTTGAGTAGCGTACCTGCAAGAATCAAATATCAGCCATCTTTATCAATGAGGGAGTGGGGAGTCTGCCAGGGAAGCCCCTTATGGAGCAATATTGCAACCCCTCTGGCATAATTTGAGTAAACTGAGGAGGGTGTTCCTCCACACTAGAGGGCATGAAGCTCAAGAGCGGACCTGTTGGCCAAGTAGGTCTCCTGTAGAAAGCAAGTATCTATTTTGTGGCGATTAAGGTTTGCATGGACTAGTAGTGGTTTTCTGCAATCATTAAGGCACCGCATATTCCAGATGAAGCATGCTGTGATAGCCATGTTATTCGACATAAGCCGGGGTCTGAGCTTAGGGGGCCTAACTTGTGGGTCATGAGTGAATATGTATGGACTGTGGGCGTGGTGACTGTGTTCTGAGGCATAAAAATAAGCATAACAATAACCAATCAACAAGTTAAACATCCCGTTCCCCATCCCCAACCACTACAACCTCCAAATACGGTTGAGATATACAAACCCACCCCTCCACCTCAAAAAGACCCTATCAGTAATGCATCTAAGTTGGGAATATCCTTGGGGGCGGTGAAAGACCGGGCATACTCCCCTGCCTAAACAGCCGGGTGGCCGAACGACAGGCAGCAAGGACCGCCCATTCTTAACAGGAGTGTGGTACATTAGGCACAGATACAGGAAATCAATATGGGAGCCTGAAAAGCATATAAGTGCAGCTGTCAAACACCCTGGTAGTTGGGCTGGTGGCATAAGCCACGTGTGGGCACCAGAGTCAAAGTAAAAAAAAAAAAAAACACAGCCCCCTCTGGCACTGGCTCAGTAATTTTAGTTAAGCTGCGAGTCTTCTGAAGTTTGTGCAGTGCCTGGACCTCCTCAGGACACTGGGGCAGAACCTGCGCCACCGAATCCCACAAGGAGTGGGTATATCGGCCCAAAAGGCAAGTGGTGTTGACGGACCGCAAGCCAGCACTGGTGGAAGAAAAAACCTTCTTCCCAAATTGGTCCAGTTTTTGGATTCCCTATCCGGGGGAGCGGTAGGGAAGGCGCTTTGGGAGGCGGAGGCTTGGACAACCAAGCTCTCAGGGGTGGGGTGTTGGGAAAGGAACAGGGGGTCGCCCGGAGCAGGGCGATGGCGCCGGGCTACGTTCCTATCCACAGGAGCCCCTGTGGTGGGCTTGGACCAGGTGCCCAAAAGAACGTCCGAAAGTGCCTCGTTGAACGGCAGCAGTGGCTCCGCAGAGGTAGCCGCAGGCTAAAGCACTTCCGTCAGGAGGTTAGTCCTGACAGCCACTGTAGGTAACTGGAGGTACAGGACCTCAGCTGCCCTACGCAGCACCGTAGCAAAGTTTGCTCCCTCCTCCGTTGCCACGGAAGGAGGAGACAGCATGCCAATGTCTGGAGAGGTATCCAGACCACTGGCCTCCCCAAGTTCCTCAGCCCAGTCCTGATCGTACTCACATTGGGCAGTGAGAGGGTCCTCAGACCCCTCCCAGGTCTCTTCGTCCTCCAAATCAGGTTCAATGTAAGGAGGAGGGACATGTGGGACCCAAGGTCCAAGCGGCGCCGGAGCCAGCGTCGATCGGCGCCGGAGCCGGCATCGATCGACGTCGGTCCGGCGCCAAGTCCAGATCCGGAGAGAACCTGGGGACGACGTCGCCCGGAGCCGTGAACGGCACCGGTGAGATGGACGCCGGTGGAGGTGTCGTTAGGTCAACGGGCGTCGATCGGGTTGCGGCAGCACGGGAGCCGGGTCGGGGCCGGTGTCGCTGGCGGCGCCGGGACCGGAGTCGCCAGCGGCGCCGTGGGTACCCCACTAGGGCCCGCGGGGCCCGAAGGCGCACCGGGGGGACCTTGAGGCCTGAAGAGGCGGGCCATGGCCGACAGGAACTCCTGTATTTCGGCCGGAGTCGCCCCCGAACCCGGGAAGCGCGGGTAATGCGGCGGCTCCACAGGCACTCCCGGCGCCACGGGGACGGTGCCGACAGGACCCTCAGCCGAGTCGCGCGACCGGAAGTCGTCGAGCGATGACGCTTCTTTGACTTCTTATGCTTCAACTTACCGGAGGAGTGCGAAGACTTTGACCCCGAAGAACGATGAGGACTCCGCGACCGGCCCCTCGACCTCTCTCTTGACCGGGGCTTGGCTTGGCGCGGAGCCGACTGCCGGACCTCGAGGAGCTTTCGAGACCGCTCTCGCAAAGCCTTCGGATGCAAGGCCCGACAGTCAGGGCACGACTTGGAGTCGTGGTCGCGCCCGAGGCAGTAGAGACAATCCTGATGCGGGTCCGTGATCGACATCATTCGACCACAGGCGTCGCATGGCTTGAAGCCGGGCATCCCTACCGACACCGTAGGAGTCGTAAGACTCGAGAAAACAATGACAAAAAGTCACAAAAAATGAGTCAAAAATTGACTGGGGCACTGCTCTCTCCGGATCTGCGCTTACTGGCGCGGAAAAAGAAAGAACTGACGTCAGCGCGCAGGGGCGGCGTCTAAGTACTGGCCGCGACGTCATCCGGCGATCCCGACGGACGCGGAGCCGCACGACGCCGCCTACCGACGCGCAAGGGTACTGCTACGCAAAACTTTCCGGATCCAGCCTGACGCCTGGGGATATTCTAAGGTAAGGAATCTGTCACTAACGTGTCTCTTTCAGATTGAGGATTTACTAGCTGCCCATAGTGTTGTTGCTGACTCCACTGTGCCCGCATTAAGCTTAAAATATTAACGGATTTCCTCTTCAACAAAGGCCTTGCATTCAGAGTCCTGCAAATACCAGGCGAAAAACCTCTAAGGTGAGTGACCCCGAAATTCCTTTACAGCACCTCTTATCACGTCGGATCGGCAGTGTGAGGACCTTGCCACCTTCTTCATTAGGAAGGTGGAAAATATTTACAAGGCTTTTCCGCCGGTCCAAGCGGGCTTATGTGCTGGACTTAGTCCCTGCACTACCAGCACCCTGGAAGCCTTTCCCCCAATCTCTCAAGATCAGCTGATTTGTCTGTGCAGCAAAATTAAATCTGGCTCTCCTGCTGACCAATTCAGGAAAATTCTGCCTGTGCTCTTGGCACCTTTGGGCCAGGTGATCAATAGGTCTCTTGCCACGACGGTTGTTCCCAGGGCATGGAAACTGGCCAAGGTGGTACCTCTGCTTAAAAAACCCACCCTAGATCCATCTAAGCCAGAGAACTTCCGCCCTATTTCTCTCTTGCCATGGGCGTCTAAGATCACTGAGGCCTATATTAACTCCTTACTAACAGATTTCCTGAACACCAATAACATCTTAGACCCCTCCCAGAATGGTTTCCGTCCTGGCCAAAGCACGGAATCAGCGCTCCTGGCTGTGACCGAACATCTTCGGACGGCACTAGATGGCGGGCGCACTTCGGTACTGATATTACTGGACCTTAGTGCGGCATTCGATACGGTTTCCCATTCCATCCTGCTGCAACGTCTGGGGGAGGTAGGCATAGCGGGAACCGCTCTAGAGTGGCTCTCCTCGTTTCTGGCAGGGAGGACTTTTCAGGTGTCAGCCCCCCCCCTTTCATTTCCGGGGTTCACAACATCAAACAAGGGGTGCCACAGGGCTCCTCCCTCAGCCCACTGCTGTTTAACCTGTACGTCCAACCCCTGGGTCTGGTAGCCAAGAGTAGAGGTCTGACTATGGTCTCCTATGCCGACGACAGTTGGTAGTGGCACTCTCGGACGACCCCACGCGGGGCGTTCCCTTCGGAGCGATCTCGCGGCCGTCGCCGAGTGGATGACTGCCAACTGTCTCCAGCTTAATGCTAACAAGTCGGAGGTGTTGTTGGTAGGGAACGACCCCGGGCTCTGGAGCGAGAACTGGTGGCCCGAAACACTTGGTAATGCCCCCTCCCCATAGCAGGTGGTAAAGAATCTGGGGGTGTGGGTGGACTCGGCCCTTAGCTTCAAGTCCAAACAAAGAAGGTGGCTGGGACCTGCTTTGGGCTACTGCGAGGGCTCAGACCCTTACTGGATTTTTTGGACGGGCCAACACGGCAAGTCATCATCCAGGCCTCGATTTTGTCGAGACTGGATTATGCCAATTCACTATATCTAGGGTCAAACAAGGCAGAAATTCTTAGACTCCAGAGGGTCCAAAATGAGGCTGCCAGAACCCTCCTTGGTCTCCGTAGAGCCTGTCCTGTGTCAGATGCCATTTGCCGACTCCATTGGCTGCCGGTGGCCAGGCGGATTGAGTTTAAGGCTCTCTGCTTGGCCTTCAAGATTTTGAAGCATGCCACTCCAGGAATCTTGGCCGACCTGCTGCTGCCATATGTACCTACACGCCAACTCCGTTCCTTGGGGCAAAACTTGGTATTGGTTCCCCGGGTAAGGAGGGGACGCTCGTTTCGTACTATGGCGGCAAAACTTTGGAACTCGCTTCCGGTACAGATCCGCAGCTTGAACAACTACCTAGCTTTCCGGAAGTCAGTCAAGACACACCTCTTTCAGCTGTTGTAGACCTCTCTGCCTCACCTCGGTTTGGTTCTTATTGCTGTTAGCGCCGGGACGCCTCTTTGCTGGGGCAGCTGTCGCGCTTTATAAACATGCTATAACATAAGAGCTCCCCACAGCAATAACAGCGGAGAATGATCCAAGATCCTACACGGAAGTATGCGTATTGACTGAATCGAGAGCAAGTGAGTGGCTGGGAGACATCAGGTCTATACGGGAATCCACCCCATGTGCAGCGGATTGACGTGTATACGCCCGCAGACCAGGATGCCAGGAGTGCCACGCATCACAGAAGCCCAGTAAGTCAGCCCAGGAAGATAAGCAAGCTGATCAGGAACGTCTGGCGGGATATTAAGCAGAAGAGGCGTCAAGGACAGGGTCCAGAAGCGCATTGAAGTCGCCCCCAACTATTGGGACTCCCTGGGGAAGAGACACAGGAAAGGATCTCAAGGTGTACAGTGATGGCTGCAGCAGGGGTTATACTGACTTGCCTTTAAACGGCCCTCAACACCCACGTAACAGCCCTGCAGGTCTGTATGGTATGCAGTGACCGCCAGGCGAAAGGCCTTTTGAAGCAGTATGGCAACCCACCTGGAACCGTGCGTGAACCCCGAATGGTAAACCCTATCATAGCCGAAGTGGCCTAAAATGGAACATCTCGTACCCAATAGATGCGTCTCCTGCAAAAGGACAAGCAATGGTTTATGGCGCTTAATGTATCTTAGCACTGTGGACCGTTTAATACGGTCAAGGAGGCCGTTCACGTTACAGGAGAGCACCGTAGTTTTAGGGGAAGCCATAGCACAGCTGAAAGGGAGCCGCCCACACCCTACCCGAAGGGAAGGTGCATTCCCAGAAGCCCGCCACGCCCTGCCGCTGCGTAACAATACGTAAAGCCCGTGTGATAGCGGTTGTTAACCTAAAGGAAGGAAACCATGTTAAGACAAAACATGATATAAACAAAATTAGGCCCACTTGACTAACAAAGCGATACCAAAGGGGATGATGGACGGAGCGTTAGAGCAAATCAAACACTCACCCCCAGTCAACTGATCTGGGTTTAATCCATCGTCATTCTTTAGCTCACTCCAGCACCCCAGATCAGACATGGCCATATGCAAATCAGTCTAACCCTGTGCCTCATGGGAACAGTCCAGCCCGAACTGCCAAGCCATGTCTTCCCTGGACCGGAAAGAAGCATCCTGGGACCGGTCCTAGGATGCTTGGTTCCAGTCCAGGGAGGACCTGGCTTGGCAGTTCGGGCTGGACTGTTCCCATGAGGCACAGGGTCAAGACTGATTTGCATATGGCTAGGTTCAAACTGGAATGGCATGGTGAGCAAAAAAACGATGGATTTAGGCCCAGATTTCTGTACTGGGGTGAATGTATGACATTGTTCTGCATTCTGTCCATCAACTGTTGTTTTTCCACTTGACTAAAACAACCCACCCCCAATGCCTCCCCACCCCACACTTCACCCAAGGAAGCATCTGTCGCCCTAACTAAAGACTCAGAACCTCTAACTAAGGGGGGGGAAAAGGTTACTGTGAGCTATAGATGACCGTGGAATAGGATCTAGTACCTGCCAACAACCAATAATCGTGCAAAAGAAATACATCTTTAGGGCCTCTACAGAGGTATGCCACATATTGCGGACCCCATTCGGGACTAGGGGAGGCAGTGTCACTCCATTTTTTGCAAGTCTCTAGATGCCCCACCCAGAACCAGGGTAAGAGAAGCGGAGCAGGAGCAACTTGATCACGATAAGTCCGGCAGCTGGGACGGGGAACTTGGGTCCTCCACTGCAGATTTAAAAACCAGTGGAGTGGCCGACAGGTCCTCAGGCTCCCGTAGGGCGGGCAAGAACAAACCGGCGCCTCCGGGGCTGGGCCAGGGCCCTCTCCACTGGCCCAACGCTCAGTCCGGGTCCCCCCCGGACCGGGAGCGCACCCCTCTCCTTCGGCGGCAGGGAAGTGATCCCGTGGTGGTCGGCGCTGCTTGGGTTGGGGAGGGGGTGGTCCCCGGAGAGACCAGGAGCCGCAGGTAGCCCCCACGCGGGAGATCCACGGGAAGGCAGCAGTCCCCTCCCCCACCCGGCACACAGCCCTGTGATGGCCAAGGAGCAGGAGAGACAAGGCAGGCTCCGATGCTCAGCGCAGATAGGTGGGGGGCCTTCACCATCTAGAAAAGCTAAGGGGAGGCCCCAAGTCACAGCAAGTCCCACTGCGCAGGTCCAGCCTCAGCAGTGATCTCCTCGAACCTAGTGGACAGGCACTCCGCAGCCTGCCCATAGCAGATACAAGGGCCGCGATACAGCTCAGGAGCGCTCAGCCACCACAACACAAGGCCCAGCAGGAGGCACAAGGAGCAGACACGGAAGTCCAGAGCCTGTCCTATGCAGGGCCCCACCACCACAAATAGGCCGCCCCCAGGTAATCTGACTCAGGGACGTCCAGTGGATCACCTCCGCAGGCAGACACACAAACCTCGAGGCTGCAAGGATTACGTACAGTGGGTATTCCTGATGGGCTAGTGCGGCTAGAGTGCGCCCCTCCTGCTGACTTCAGCGTATTTGAGCTATAGTCTAGGAGCAAGCGCGGAGCTCCACAGAGACTGTCCCTGTCTCTGAGCCGCAATTCGGCCTGAGCGGCCCCTTGACCCCCCCTACACTGCAAGAGTTACAGGGAGTAGAGGCTGGAGTCAAAGGCGGCCCTAAGCCGGGTCCTCATGCTGTAATGAGCCGTCCTCAGCTGGGTCACTCATCCTACACACTCTGCAGCAAGGGCTGAGGTGGCGGGGAAGGGAGGAAGCGGGAAAGCCCACCTCCACCAACCTGCAGCCCCCCCCCCGCCACAACCCCCCACGGGGCTCAGCAGTCCGACACCACAAGCATGAACACGGGTCTCACCTCTCTTCCGCGGGAAGCACACCTCCAATCCAGGCACCACGGCAGGCAGCCACACGCTGTGCGGCCGATGAGACCCGCCTCGGGTGCCGGATGGAGCCGCGGTGGCAGCAGGATGTGAGGAGAGGAGCTGCCGCCCTCCAGTCAGGGCCCTCCTCACCAGCCAGCCAGCCAGTCGCATCATGTTGAGGATTTTGCCACCTCGAGGCCCAGAGAGTCAGCGTCAGGCCTAGGCACTCAACGGATCACCAGGGCTACCCGGCGGACAGCGTCCCAGTGCAGGCTGAAAGAAGGTACAGCTGACAGACCAGCTTCGCAGGCGGTGTCCGGCCCTCCGCGTCGTCATTGCCAGGAAGGATGCCTACGGATCTTTTCCAGACAGCAGGAACTCCATTAAAGCTCGACTGCCATCTTGGCCGCCCAATCCACGCCCCTAAGACCTAGCTGAATTTTAAGTCTGGATCCACAGGGTATGGAGAATTTATCTCCAACATGAAAATGCGCTCAGGCTGTACATCTTTTTAACTTGTGCTGATCTGTTTTACCCTGGGGTGTCCTCCTTCGTGCAGAAGACGACAAATGCCTACACTTCCCATCATCCACCACAAATGTGCCAGTTTCTAGTGACACAGCCTTTAACGGAGTCATTTAGGCAAGCAATAATCACATGCAGCCTTTTTAATGGGATGGTTGGGGAGACCCTATCGGCGATTGCAGGTGAGCCTCTCGTATATAAAAGGTATGTCAGATTTACTGCAAAAAAGTGTGCTGCAGGAGTTTTTAGTGGGTTATTTTTATACTTGGCTCTCGTGATTTTGTTTAGTCCCTGTGTGCTGATGAAGACATTTTTAAAAATTTGCGTTGTGTAGAAGGTAAGCATACAGGGCTGAATTTTGTGCACAATGAGTCAGTATTTAGAGTGTCAGCAACCAAACACTTGCAGTAACCACAAATCACCCAAATTAGACTTTTCTCCTCCATCGTTTACCAACTACTGGAGAGAGGAAAAAACACAAAGGTGAGTATTGCTTAGTGCATAACTGTAGGAAAGTGATTAAATAAGCAATGTTGGGTATATTGCATTTAAAGCTAGTAACAGTAATTAATATCTTAATACTTGTATTAATTTGCATTAAAAACGTGCAATATTTTTGTACTAAGCAAACTTAAAAATGAAAGCAGACCAAAACACACAAAACTTGAATTCAGGAGTGTTAAATTACCAACTCATTTTTCCTAGATCTTCTCTCGGTCTTCATCTAATTAGCATTAATATTCTGGTACGTCTGTGTGGAATATTTCACAAAATTAACACATTTTTGGAACTCAAACTAAGTTGCGATTTCTTCTGAAATCGATTTTCCTGGCTATGTTCCACAAGTTGAATTTAATGACGTTACCCCGGCAAAGCCATACATCTAGACAGACCCCTAATACTCAGGAAATCTTGGTGTTACTACTAGCTCATAACAAATTAATCAAACAAGCCCATTTATTCGGAACAGTTTTTTTCAATTGAATTTTCACTTTGTGAGTAACCACACATCAAAAATTCCTGTAAAGTCAGAAACTTCAAATCTGTTCATGTTCACAAAAAGAAATGCACACGATTTCGCTTTTTGCTAAATTATTTATTCTAAGAATGTACTTTATACAAAATCACCAGTTCATTCGGAAAATAATCTATTGCCCTCAAGCATCAACTTTTTTAAAAAAAAAAGTACAAAAACAATACGTCATAGAACTAACTATTGAGGTAAATGTCGCTCCCAGTGATAGAATAACGGCACACAAAACACTTTAAAAAAATCAGGGCCAAAATATACACTATAAAAACAAATAAATAGAGTTCACATTTCCAGTATTGGCCAGGAAGTTCTAACTTCTCACAGCAGGACTGGGAGGGAGGAGGGCGAGGTTTGGAAGTCATGAGGGGCTGGTTTCACTGGCATAATGCCTGTGTGCAGCACTGTCTGGCAGCAAAGTGAGGTATTAACTGCAGCACCAGATAGGCAAATAATAAAGCAGTGTATTTGTTCCAAAGCCCAATGGTTACCACTGAGGTGTCTTCTATGAGCTCTCCATTTATAGATTGGACCAAAGGATACAAATGACATGCCCAACATCACACTGGCTAGCTGAATAAGCCAGGCTAAGGAAAAGTACATAATCTGTCCCCAAAGATGATACATATAACTGCATTTACTACCCCTCTGGTGGCACAGGAGATACAGCTAAGAGGCAAAAGGTGGCTGCTAGTACAGCATATCAGTGATCTACTACTAAATCCAATCGTCTCCATCTATACATCTAAAGACAACAGCAGTATCAAGAACATGGTTTGGTCTGATATGTTTGCATTTTATTCCTGAGAATAAATTTACAAGTGACGTTTGGCAGCTTCTAGTAGACAACAGTCCTATTCAAAGAGGGCTGCAGCTGTGCAGCTTGCCCAAAACTGGTGCTTGCCTCAGCCATTTGTACCGAAAGGATAATGTGGTATATACAAGTATGATGGCAGGAATGAGGTTACACATCACAACGGATCACCATTTTAGTACAGAACTGAAGCTAAGAGGAATAGATTTGACGAAAGGAATGAAGAACCCATATGAGAAGAAATTTGTCTATATAGAACATGTGCTCGTCATTGTGTTCAAGATTAATCAGGCACTGTTCATGTCGCTTTGTGCAAGTTGCTAAAATGTAGGTGAGGTGCGAGTAGTCATTGTCTATTAACTGCTTAGGTGGCATACTACTAATCCATTTGCATTTGTTTCCATGATTGCACAATGGTGATACTAGGTCATCTCGAAACACAATGACATGCCTCCATCCAACATAAAACCCGAGTGAACGCCATTATAGGTGGTCGTAGTGCATCATATCTCCTTGGGGTTTGAAGTTCAACCATTAATACACTCTACCATACATAAAGTGGGCACTAATGTCAGTGGGCCCTCCCCTCAAAGGGATGACAAGGTTCATCACATCAACAGTGGAAAACATCACGAGTACATGACCTCGAATTGTCGGCAGTCACAAATGGATTGAGCAAACTGCAAGGACTAGCATTTAATCTCAAAAGGGGGAGAATCTGTCCAGATTCAAAGGAGAGTTTCACAAGAAAAGGAAAACCAGAAAGGGGTCCAAGTGCATCTAGACGCTAACAGTGACATCAACCTCAAGGTGCACAGTATGTGCATGGAAACTAACATTCTTTGATTAGTTTTAGACTCTAGTGAAAAGGGTCACATTAACATAGAGGTGGTTCTCATATGGGAAAGAAGTTTGGGACGCAAATGGGATGTTCTGCCAGGGGATTAAAAGCCTTTTCTCCTTCACGAGCAAGTGTAGCCTGCCGGAGAGCTGCATATGCACTCTGGTCGAAAGCTACACAGCCACTCCCATTGAGCAGCAAGTCATACCCTCTGCACCACGTCTGTCCCTTGTATAAATCTTACTCACACGATAGATTTGATTATTCAGTCACATGTTGCACTTGTGCGGCTAGGTCTGTGCTTACATAAGATTTTTCACTAGAACGTAGAGTTGTTATTGCTCATCTCAAAGAGAGTATGAGAACGATCAGAACAGGGTTGTACAATGGCGAATGAGGGGCTTTTCTTTATTGCCAGGAAAGGGTCTGGGTGACAGTGCCTTAAACAAGTGATAACAGGGAATGGGGCAGGGGAGGAGGGCGGGGTCTCTAAGGGTGGATGGGAGAAATTGGGATTATAATAATTTCTTCCAGTTTCTTTTTCATGAAACAAGAATCAGAAAAAAGCAGCATGCGACAGGTTACAATATACATCTAGAATAGATATTCTACCCTATTAGTTGCAGCAGCAGGACATTTACAGAATAACACACCAGAAGTCACTCTAATGTATCAATTTTTCTTACACTGCTCTTGAAAATACAAAATACTGGATAGCTTCCTTTGGAAGAAAAATTTGATCTTTAGATTGTTTTGTGTCAAAGGCTATTCAGTGAGTGTGCTACTAGTTAGAACTGACGTGTATACTACAGTCTTTTCTGGAAAAACTAACAAGGTGCACTACTTATCGTAAATCACAGAAAGTGCAGAAACCTAATCTGGTTATCTGCTAACCAAAATTGCCTAAAACGCCAAAGGGTCACAAACTGCATGTACAGAGGTAGGGTGAGCCAGAGTATTAACTACAAACCTACAATACTCCGAGCCCTGAGGAGCCAGAGTGTGGCAGCACCATTAAGTTGTGGTGTTTAAGGAAGCATCGAGGAGGAAGAATAGTAAGATAGTCAGACTAAGGACCAACTTCAGAAGACAAAGGACCAGTTCCACTTCTTCCAGAAATTACCAAGCTTAACCAGTAAGAGTCAGGCTTCAATCACAATCTGGAAGCAAACTCCCCATTTAAGCTTCTCAGAGATGAGCGAGTTTGCAGGGCAGTATAGCAAAGAATCCGAAAGCATATTTTGAGAGTCAGTGTGTGACATAACGGGCCAGATGACTAATTAAAGCGAGTTTAATTAATTATTACCCACGCGGGCTGGCCCCACTGTGGTAAGGGGCTATATAAGAAAATCGTTACCTGACCATTAATGCCCTGCACGCAGCACATGAGCAAGACTGATCAAGACTTTCTGAATAGTGTGATAAATATAGCAAATATTTGCAAACACTGCTAAAAGTCACATTTATTTCCTGATTCGATGTGTTGTTGTGGCTTTTACTACTCGTTACTACCCAAGCCCAGATTTGTTCCTGCTGTTCACATAAAAGGTATATGTACATTCACAAAAGTGCAACTGAACTGTGGATTAAAGTCCACCTCCCAAGGCAATGAGGCATAGTCCTACCTCTAGAGGGTTCTCCAAAGGGCTAGCTACCACAAACAATTCTCTAGTAACTAACACCTCAGAGCACCATCCGCAGTCATGTGCAACCTGATGAATTTTAGCGGCTTTACATTCATGATTATTTGAAATTGTTCCCCTACACAGACCAATACTTTCCTTTCCTTGCTGTGAAGCTTGTCAGAGGTGTTGACGAGTGTTCACAGTAATATTTATTGGAGAAAACAGATTTGTAAAAAAGGAGGCAGACATGCAGTATGTACATTTAGTTGGTGTTTTGTTATGCTTCTAGTGGTGCTAAGCTGAGGAAGCCCATAGATTGCTTCTTCTGATCTAGTTTGTAAATGAATCTTACACATCAATGTCTTGCAACTAGATCCGATTATATCAATTGACATCAAATCAAATATTGCCTTGGAGCTAGAAAGCCATAAGTGGTTAGGAGCTCTCTCCGTACATTTAATTCTGCCCAGGTAATGCACCACAGACTGGAAAAAAAAGGTAAGTAAAGCTTTTCGGGAAGAAGAAACAAAAATGAAAAAAAAATCCAGATCATCACAGGAACTGGAATCAAAAGTTCATGTAAGTCTATGTTTTTACACTATTTCAAGACAGTTCATTGGGACCCGTTAAAAACACTATTGCTGGAGACACATACAAGACATCCTAACTCAATCACACACCCTTTTCTTAACAAAAAGATAAAACAAATGTGTATGAAAAAACTTTCTAGAGCACCAGATGCTGTGCGAATATCAAGGGTGCAGCAACAGGGCGGCATAGTCAACATATTTTCCAAAACCCTTCTGATCCAAAGTGTAAACAGTCCAGGAGCACAGTGTAGATTCTTCTTGGAACCGTGGGCTGCACACACTACACTTTCGATGGCGCTAAGGAACTGTAGTAGTCAGAATCCATCTCACCTTTCCTGCCGATGACGAGTATGTTTGATTCCGGATTGTTGTCGATAAACATCTCCCCTTTTATGTATGATCTGATCCTGCTTCAAAACCTCTCATCCCCCAGTTTTTGCTGTCCAAACTGTGATTTCACGTAAACAGATTAAGGTAAGCGCAGTGCTAAGAGTCCAAGGAGCTGCTCTAGAAGCCCCCCTCCTTCCTGGCTATGTACAGTACATTCCTCAAATAACATTAAAAAAAATTATACGCCCACGCTCCCTCCCCCTTCTCAAAAAAAAAAAAGGACCAAAAAGGCCATTTCTGTAAACAGGAGCTGAATTATCCCCCTATAGTAATACTATGCTTACAGTGTATGAGCACTGCCTGCGCCCCAATCAAAAAATCTGCCTCCACCCGCCTCAACCTGAAAAATATTCCTGAGATAGATCAGCGATACCCTCACATTTAATTGTTCTGTAGGGAAAGCCATAGATCACAGACCGCGGCGGAACAGAGGCAGCCTTCATGTCTCTCTCCAGTGGATAAAAACGAGAATTTCCCTGCGTCGGATACTCAAGTCATCGGTCATTCCTGCAATTCATGGCCTCCTGCACTGAAGATCATACATGCTTGATCCCCTCCGGATGAAAATCAAGGCACTGTTTAGCTGCATGTTGGAGATAGATGTCCTTCATTCTCATGGGATGACTGGGGAGAGCCTTGATGCATCACTTGGTAATGCAGACCGATGGGCGCAGTCCCGTTACTACAGGCTAGCTCTGTGGAAGCAGGAGAGAAGCGGTAATAAGGGTACATTATCTACTGAAACATATTTTGTATGTTAGTTTATCTACAGAAAGTGCCTTTGACAGTCAAATCTCAACTTTTACACACTGATAAGCGCATATCACACATTAAAACAACAGATGATAAAGTACAATAAATAAGAATAATCTAATAGCTAAATGTTAATCTCTTGAAAGTCATTAACAAATAGAAGTGCGTTTTGAAAGTTGTTTCAATTAGCTAAGTGATGTAATGGCCCTCTGCAATTTTAGCACAGTATTTCGCTGATGCTCTGTAAAAGTCCTCGGAACCTACAGCCATTTAATGTTTTGCAATACATTAGAGATGGTCAATAAAGTTTTTGTTTGGCTTATAGTGCACACCACTATTTGAAAATATAGTCAAGCGTACCTACAAGGCTCTGTGGATACATTATAGAGTTGAACTGCCAGTAATCGGGAGCGATCCCGAAGCAAAGTAAAATGAATCTCTACATTTCGTGCCCTATAATATTAGGTAAGTTCTCCAGTTCTCAACAAGCGGAAATTCCCCTAGCCACAGGTTTTCAGAAATTGCCATGTACTGGGCCTTACAGAACTCCCACGGCGACAGTGCAATATCCTGCATCAGTATGTTACAGTAATTGTATTGTAAATACCGTGTAGTATATCTCGCTATTGGCAGTCAAAACCAAGTTTACATATAACCGTTTGCAGTTAATCCATACTGCCTCGGTTCTAAGACAGTCCGACATATGTTTTTAATTAGAAAAATGTGTACATTTGATTATCAGAGCCAAATGTGGTGAGTGGGAAATGAAGCACTGGTTTAACACAAACCATTCTAATTATTTTAACCTGCGGAGAATACCTTAGGAAACATCCATAGTATGTTTGCACACGGCCCAGTTACTTCAAAAGACTCACTCAGACATCTTCTACGTGATCTCGTTCAGCTCAGTGACAGTTTGTTATACATTGGCCAAACAAAACGGAGAACAAACAGTTCAAAGAAATAATCTGTTGTTATTTCAAGACAGCACAGAATACACGTCTGAGGGCTTGGACCGACAGGGCAGCCGACTACTGCATGGAACAATTATGGAAGTGTGAACTGATAGAGCCCCACTTATTGGTGTTTGGCAACTGTTACCCAATCAGGGTGGAGCCTAAAGCTTGGAGCACATAGGGACACCCGGGTTGAAGATGTTACGTCCAGACGGGAAACTGATTTGAACAAGACAAAAAATAACTGAGTGAAAATAAGGACGTACACACCGAAGGTATCCAGTGGCGCCAGGTTCAAAAACGTACAATGTAAATACCTGCATCAACGTTACCCGACACCCACAGACGACACAGGACATGTCCGGGAGCCCACAGCAACTGCCCTAGGTGTGGGCTGAGAAGCCGCACTTTACCGCAGCGTGGAGGTGCCAAGGAGCAGCAGGGTTCTGGAATTGGGCTGCAGGGCCACGTTCTCTGGCGCATTCAGGCGGCTTCTGTTGGTCCTGCTAGGAGTCATGGCCATACCCCAAAAGGCAAAAGCAGAAGGTAAGTTTATCGGCGTCATCAAGAGACCGATTACAGCCACGACCCTGAAGCGAGGGGTTGACCAGTTGGAGGCAACGATAACAGCTTTAGGCGCTATCACGGCCACGCAGACTTGGATGTCATCTTTCTGCAGGTCCCCAAAGATGACCACTTATCCTCATAAGTGACACCTGGAGACGCTGGTCTAGTGAGAACCGAAGCTTGCAAACGGAGAACGCATTATCTAAAGGAGCTGTGAACGTCAGATGATGATAAACATTTTAATCTCAGATGATTACCCCGGAAATAGTTATCCTGACATTTGTTAGATTATAAAAAGTTAAAACAGTGCTCTGCCTACGATATATCATGTGGAAAGTAGATGGACTGCATTACAGTTAGCTGAAACGGATGGTTGACAATTGAACTACCAAAGAACCTTGCGTTGGTAAAATACGTTTGATAAGAAAAGTTTCTTGTTTTGTTTATAGCAAAGTCTTTCTTTAGTAGCCATAACTATAAGGATGAAAACAAGAGATCACTATGTTTAGATAACAGACAAGACTTGTTGTTATAAAAAACAGTAGAGATTATTAAAAGATAACGTCTGAGGGCTTGCTAAGGAATTTAAATGTCTTGATGAGTAGTCATGCATTTTCAGACAGAATTTTTGAGGTATTAGCAACAACTAATGATAAAACCTAAAACATTTCTCATAACCCATTTTTAGCATGCTCCATTTGTTTTTTTATTGGCATCTATTGATAATAAACACCACAACAACCACAGACACACTGAACTGAAGGATAGACATCCTACGCCCAACTGCTCCCTGTTCATTATACATGTGGGAGAGCCACCAATATCACATTTCGGGTAGGAACCCCCAGAGTCGACAGAACAATGGCAAGAGGAAATAGTACAGTTTTGGCCTTGCACCGAAAGACATAGGTAGTGTATCATTAAATTAGGGTAACCCACCTGCAGCCATTGGCCTCATGCCTGCGTCGTGATTTCTGCAGGCCCTTGCGAGTCAGTCACGCTATCGGAGATGAGCAGTGAAAGGCTCCCATGTGTCTTTAGGTAGAGATCCGATGGGCATAAGATCCCAGTAGGTGGTCAGCTGCTCCTGGCAATAGGACACATCATTGAGCCATTCTTGGATGGTCGGGACTGGTCTCCAGCACAACGCATGGCTACCCTGCGTTTAGCCAGGAGAAGCAATATATCGCCGGGCGCCGAAGGTGCGCATCAGCTCTATCCTTTACGTAGCCGAGCAAATCAACCACAGGTGTAAAGGGTACCAAAAAACCAGTGATCTCATGTATAAAAGTATATACTGCTCACCAGAACTCTTACTTTTGGGCAGTCCCATGCCAAATGGACGAAAGTAGTAAGTAGTGCGTGGCAAAGCAAACATTGGGAATCGGAGACAACCCCCATTTTGTAAAGTTGTACTGGTGTGCAATATAATCTATGAACATACTTGAAATGAGTAAGGCACAGCAGATAATTTGGTGCTAGCATTTCTAATTGGCCATAGATTAAGGCCCACCGCTCGTCTGACATAGGGGAGCACAGATCTGTGTGCCATGCCCCTCGGGGAGGCGATTGGAGAGGAGCTTTGCATGTGATTATATAGGCGGGTGATAAGTTTACGCGAATGAGGAGCATTTGAGTATATGTTCCAGTAGATTGTTGGGGGGGGCGCAGGGAAGATATCGTGCATCTTCCGTCAGGTAGCGCGTAATTGGTAATATAATAACGTGTCCATTAAGATGGGGGCCAGGGACGATTAATCATTCCACGGTAGGAGAAATTGGACATCCGGGTTTAAGCCCGAAAATACTGATGCCTCTCTCGCTTGCGCGGATAATGGCACCTTTATCTTGCAGTGGTGGCACTGCAGGGTTTTTAGCAAGTGGGATAGAGGGTGCATAGAGGAGTGATAATCCGGCTTGCTTTCGCAAACCTGCCCACGTCCAATGCACGCATTCAACTTTATCGATCTCTGCCTTATGTGCCTTGTAAGGCTGAAAAGGTGCTGTTGACAGCGGCCAAGAGGAGGCATGGTCCGTCTCCACAGCGAGGTGCGGCTGAAATGAGGTATGATGGAGTCAATAATGAAGGAAATTAGCTTGAGCACACAGTGCATACAATAGCGTGTCGGGCGCCCCCCTAGGCCATCTTGCGAGTGTGGCAGCGTGAGGAGTTCGTATGACACTCGCGGTTGTCTGCCCATCCAGATTAATGAAACCAAGTTTGACCTCAAACGCTGAAAGTATTGAGCTGTAAGCTGGAGGGGAATATTTATGAAAAGGTAGAGACATTTAGGGAGTATAATCATTTTAGCTATTGCAATGCAGCCTGCCATGGACAGGGGTAACCTGGACCATTCAGGGACTCTGTCCTCTATCCAGTCAATTGCCCGCCCGTAATTAGCTTGCCAGAGCTCTTCTGGATTCCTACTGAGCCATATTCCCAGGTATTTGATCGAGCCGAATGCCCACTTCATAGGGTAGTCGGAGTTGAAAGGCATTGTTGTGTCAGTTAGTGGAAATAGATAGGATTTGGACCAAATTATTTGGATCCCTGAATATCCTCAAAGCGCACAACCTCACGTGTTAAGGGAGCCAGGTTCCACTGAGGGTCGGATGCGTATAGAGTAATGTCATTCACATACAGTGAAACCACCAACCCCCTGGCTGTAAAGCTGATGCTCCTATTCCCATGATGTTGAGGGAGCAGAGGTGCCCGTGGCTAGATGGCGAACAGGAGCAGCAACAATAGGCACCCCTGTTGTGTGCCATGAGAAATCGGAATGGGATCAGAGAAGAGCCCGTTTAATCGCACATGCGCAGTGGGGAGTGCATAAAGGAGCTGGATTTGTTTGATGCCTTGTGGGTTGAGCCCCAGTCGCGCGAGCAGTGGGAACAGGTACGCCCATTCTAGAGAATCGAAATGCCTTAGTGGCATCCAGAAGAGCAGCAGTTGCGAAAACCCGGGGTCTAAGTGATGCATGACAGCGAAAATGGTGCGTAGGTTGTGCGAAGTCGACTGACCGGGGATGAATCCTGACTGACCTGGCCACACAATCAGAGGCAGCAGGGGTAACTGGCAATTGGAGAGTACCTTGGCGTATATATTTTTGTCAACATTAATTAAAGAAATGAGTCTATAGGAATCGTAGTACTCAGCTGGCTTATCTTGAGCAACATTACGATGACAACCTCTCTCAGCGAGGGGCGGAGTGAACCTGTAGCCAGGGATTCCTGGTACATCTCCAACATGTGAGGAGCCAAGAGTGAAGCATACTCCTTATAGAAGGCAGTTGTCAGGCCATCAAGCCCAGGTGCCTTATCCCCAGGTAAGCCCCTGATCACCTGTATGATTTCCTCCGTTGTTATGGGTAACGTATAGTTTCTTACCGGTCGATGTAGTTTTGCAGCTTGAAGACTTTCTGGATTCACTATGCTGTGCATTATTCCGCCATCTTGTGGTTGGGTCCGGAATCGTAGTATTTTCTCTTCTTTTTTTTTTTTTCCGTGGCCCAGGTGGGCGGAGACGTCCCACCACTTGGTGTCCTTCGTGACGTCGACGCGCTTCCTGCGGAAGCTCCCACACCTTTGGTCGCCATCTTCGGATTCTTTTTTTTTGTTATCCTGTTTGCTTGATCCCTTTAGCTATATATGCAATTTAGCCTCCTTTGTCCTCATGTCTCATCTTTCTGGCGGAGGAGGGTGGGATCGCTAGTGAATCCAGAAAGTCTTCAAGCTGCAAATCTACACCGACAGGTAAGAAACTATACGTTTTGCAGCGTGAATCTTTCTGGATTCACTATGCTGTGCATAGACTTAGTAGCGGTTTTGTCCTTATTGCGGTGGCTGGGTGGAAGATGAGCATTGGTTACTGAAAATGTGTTGTAAGACCTTCTGTCCCACTTGCGCTTCCTTGTTCATTTGAATATCCACACAGTAGTGCTTAGTGAACATATGCACTGAAGACCATGTTGCAGCTTGGCAAATGTCTTGGATAGGTGTGTTCGCTAGAAACGCAATTATTGCTCCCTTCTTCCTTGAGTGAGCTTGAGCTGCTCCTTGTAACTGTTGTCCTGCCTGCTTGTGGCAGAGTTGAATTGTCTGCGCAATCCATCGTGCAATCGTATTCTTGGTGACTGGTTGTCCCAGAAAACTACTGGCAAAGGAGACAAAGAACTGTTTTGTTTTCCTGCACTCCTTTGTCCTCTCTATATAGTGCATTACAGCCCTTCTGGCGTCTAGTGTGTGCAGCGCCCTTTCTGTTCGTGTGGAAGGTTTTTGGAAAAAACTTGGTATTTGGATTGTTTGGTTAATGTGGAACCAAGACACCACCTTTGGCATGAAGTGTGTGTCCGTCCTCATTACAATCCTGTCCTTGTGTATTTGCAAGTAGGGCTCTTGGAGTGTCAGCGCTTGCAACTCACTTACTCTTCGTTGTGCCGTGATAGCCACTAAGAAGGCTGTCTTTAGTGTGAGCATGTGCAGTGTAGTCTTGTGAATAGGTTCAAAGGGTGCCTTCATCAATTGAGTTAGCACTACGTTGAGGTTCCATGCTGGTGCTGGCATCCTCTTTGTGGGTGCGATTCTTTTCGCCCCTTCCAGAAATCTTTTCACAACTTGAGAGGTGAAGAAATTTTTCCCCGTCTCTCCTCTTGTGTAGGCCACTACCGCAGCCAAGTGCACCCTCAGGGATGTGTAGCTTAATCCGCTTTGTAGCAGGTGTGTTAAGTATTTTCGTACCGTTGATTCCCTTGTGATCTTCCGTTGTAGATTCTCCTTGATGCACCATTGGGAGAACCTTTTCCACTTTGCTACGTAGCACTTCCTTGTGGAGGGTCTCTTTGCCTCCCTGAGTACTGCCATGGTACTTGGTGGCAGTTTGAGGTGTGCAAATTTCTAAGTCTTCAGGAGCCATGCGGCTAGGCTGAGGCTCTCCGGTTCTGGGTGTAGCACCTTTCCGTTCTGCATTGTTAACAGGTCCTTTCTTCTTGGGAACCTGTGTGCTGGTTCTTGCGCCATCTCCACTATTTGTGAGAACCAGGATTGAATGGCCCACTGAGGTGCTATCAGTATTAGTGTCATGTTGCTGATTCTGCATTTGCTGAGTACTCTGTGTATCAGTGGTATCGGGGGAAAAGCGTATGCCAATGTCTTTGACCAACTTATCCATAGCGCATTCCCTTGTGACCGATGGTCTGGTTGTCTGGATGCGAAGTGTTGGCATTTTGCATTCTGGTGTGTTGCAAATAGGTCTATTTGCGGTGTACCCCATTTTTGGAATAGCTTCTGTATTTCCTGTTGATTGAGCTCCCACTCGTGGGATGCCGACGTCTGCCTGCTGAGTCGGTCTGCTTCCACATTGTCCTTCCCCAGGAGATGTATTGCCAGTAGGTCTATTTTTAGTGGAATGGCTCATCTCCATATTTCCTGTGCTAGCCCGGATAGTGCCACTGATTGTTTGTTGATGTAGAACATGGTGGTTGTGTTGTCTGTTTGGACCAACACCCTGTTTCCGTACAGCTCTTTCTGAAAGGCTTTTAAGGCTAGGAATACAGTTTTTAGCTCCAGGTAGTTGATGTGTCTGACCGCATCTTGCTGCGACCATAGACCCCTCACCTTGAGCTTGTTCATGTGTGCACCCCAACCCAGCTGGGAGGCGTCTGTTGTGATGGTCACTGTTGGAGTTGGTTGTGTGAATGGCTTCCCCTGTGATATGTTTTCCTTGTTCCACCACGCCATTTCCTGATGCACTGCGTGTGTGACAACCACAAGATCTTCCCAACTCCCTGTTGCCTGTGACCATTGCTGCTGAATCCATTCCTGGAATGTTCTCATGTGCAGTCGGATATTTGGGACTAGGTGGATGCAGGACGCCATCATTCCCATTAACTTGCTCACCGTCCTCACTGTCAGAACTTGCCCCTTGCGGTAAGGACGTGCTTCCTTCAGTATCGCCAATGTTCTCTTCCTGCTGGGGAACACTTTGGCCTGTATGGTGTTGATCTCGGCCCCTAAGAATATCTTGATCTGCTCCGGTTGACGATTTTTCCCAATGAATTGAGAAACCCAGTTGGCTCAGTGTTTGTACGACCTGCTGGATGTGTTCTTTGCAGTGGCTGTACGAGCTTGCCTTTACGAGCCAGTCGTCGAGGTAGGGATATACGTGTATTCCTTGCCTTCGTAGGTGCGCTGCTACTGCTGCTAGGCACTTTGTAAACACCCTTGGTGCGGATTTGAGTCCGAATGCCAGTACTGTGAACTGGTAGTGAGTCTGGTTGATCACAAACCTTAGTAGACGTTTGTGCCTGTGGTGGATGGGGATGTGTAAGTACGCGTCCTTCAGATCTATAGTTGACATGTAATCCCCTTGTTGTATTTGTGGTATTACCTCCTGTAGGGAAGTCATCTTGAATCTTTGAGTTCTTATGAATTTGTTTAAGAATCTCAGATCTAGGATAGGTCTTAGTGTTTCGTCCACCTTTGGCACGAGGAAATAAGTTGAGTAAACCCCTTTGTTCCTTTGGGTGTGCGGTACTGCCTCTATCGCCTCTTTGCTGAGCAGTTCCTTCGCCTCCAGCTGCAAGAGCGAAAGTTCCCTTGCTGAGTGAGCCTTGTTTCTTGGTTTTATTATTGGAGGTTGTTTTTCCAGCTCTATGCAATATCCGTATTGTATGATGTTTAGTATCCATTTGTCTGTAGTGACCTTCCTCCACTGCTTGAGGAAGTTCTTTATCCTGCCTCCTACCGGTGTTGTATGTTCGAGGGACTGTTTCTTGTGGAACGTCAGGTTTTTGTTTTTCGGTTTGTCCTTGCCCCCACCCCGAGGTGTTGCTAGGGTGGTTGTTGGCTTGATGGTGAAGTCACTTGGAGGTGGGCTGTTGGCCTCCTCTACGAGTTTGTCCTCGTCCGTTTCCGCGCCCTCGAAAGGGCTGGCCCCGGGGCTGGTACTGCCAGTTTTGCTGCTGCTGTCCTTGCTGCTGCTGGCCTTGGTTGTTTCTTTGATAGCCTTGCTGGAACGTTTGGTGCGATGTGGCAGGCACGTTGCCTCCTCTACCGCCCGGCCTTCTCGTGGGTGTCCCTCTTCTCATCCCTCTGAACTGCAGCGCTCCCATGGACCTTGCTGTCTCGTTGTCCTTCTTGAGCTGCGTTAACTTGTCGTCAACTGGTGTGCCAAACAGTTGTTCTCCGTTAAAGGGTGTATTCAGGATGTTACTTTGCACCTCTGGCTTGAATCCAGAAATTCTGAGCCATGCGTGTCTCCTCTCGGTCACCCCTATCATCATTAGTCTGTTGGACGTCTCTGCAGCACCCAAGGCTGATTTCAAGCATGTGTTCGCCATGCTTTTGCCTTCTTCTACCAGGTGAGCTGCCCTTTGTTGGTACTGATCTGGTAGATGCTTTAGGAGCTGCCCCACTTCATCCCAGTGTTGGTATGCGTGCCTGTTGATCAGGGCATTGGAGTTTGCGATGCACCAATGGATTGCCGCATTTCTCTCCACCTTTCTCCCTGTAAGATCCATCCTCCTACTCTCCTTGTCTGGAGGTGGTCCGGCATTAGTGGGCACATTGGCCCTCTTCCTAGCCGTTGCTGTAATTATGGAGTCGGCTGGCACTGATCCTTGTATGTATGCAGGGTCCTGTGAAGAATGTTTATACTTCTTCTCCGTTCTTGGAGTCACAGCCTTGCATACTGCTGGTTCCCTAAAGGCCTCTCTTCCTTGATCCAGCACACTAGGGAGCATGGGTAGGAATTGGCTCCTGGTTTGTTGAGGCAGTAGAGTCTCCAGGAGGAAACATGCCTTGGGCTTCTCCTCTTCCATTTTTACTCCATAGGTTTGTGCAGCCTTTTGGACGACCATGTTGTACACCCAATGTCGTCTGGCGGCGAGGGCCTCGAAGGGTAAGTGTCTACCCCGTCTTCCGGCGATTCTGCGTCGAGGTCTTGCCATTCCAGGTCTTGTGCCTCCGAGGACGTCGAGTCCCGGTAGGATTGCAGATCTTCGTCGCCTTCTCCCTCGAAATAATAGTCTTCGTCCCCCTGTTCCTCGACCGGTTCGGGTGTTTTCGGCGGTTTGGCGTCCTCGTCGTCTATTTCGACCTCGAGCGCGGGTCTCGACGGGATGGAGTATTGGCTCATCTTGTGGTCGAATTCCTTCTTCCGCTGCAGGATGCTCGCCATTTCGGCCTCGAGCCTCCTCTCCTTCCTCTCCATCTCGTATGCCTGTTTGGCGTCGAGAGCTGGAGCGACTCTTCGGGGCCGTCTATGTCGACGACGATGTCTGCCCTTCCTTTCTCGGCGCCGAGGTGTCCTTTTCGGGGGAAACCTTCGACGCCCTTGGTTTTTCGAGGGCTCTTGCCGATTGGGAGTCCTTTTCGAAGGATCCGCTCGGCTGACTGTCCTTGGTTGCTGTTGCCTTCGTCGAATGTTTCGGCGGCAATGCTCCCTTCGAGGACTTAGCTTCACTTCTACGAGTGTCGCTCGGGGCTTTAGCTTCACCCTTTCGAGTGTCGCTCGAGTGTTTAGGGGTCGACGACTCCCTTACCTCCTTCGACGTTTTCTTATGGACCTAGACGACTGCGCAGTCCTCCGGTCCTTCGGCGATGTTGTCCTCCTCTCCACTGGAGAGGCCCAGGTCTCGGAGCGATGGAGGTGGTCCCTGCCCCTGCATGTTGTGGTTCGCCCTTCTCTGCCTCTCCCTCACTCTGAGGGTCTTGGGTGTAAACGCCGAGCACGCGTTGCAGTCTTCGCTGCTGTGGTCAAGCGACAAGCAGAGGTTGCAGACTGGATGCTGGTCCTTCTGGGCGTACTTGTGGTGGCAGTTGGTGCAAAACTTGAACGGTGTTTTGTCCATACCCGCGCTCAGGGAGCCCCCTGCGAGCGCATTCTTTGTAGAACGTCGAGATCTAGGTCGTAAACCTTCTCCCTCGTCGTCCCGGTTACTTGACCTGTAGTCCGGTGTAGTTGAAACTGATTTTCGTCGTTTTTCTTCGATTTTCCTTGATTCCTCTACCAAAACTTCTGGAACTCTTCGGCAACGATCCAGACCCAACGGCGGAAAAAATAATCTGAAGATGGTGACCAAAGGTGGGAGCTTCCGCAGGTAGCGCGTCGATGTCACGAAGGACACCAAATGGTGGGACGTCGCTGCCCACCTGGGCCACGAAAAAAAAAAAAAAAAAAAGGAGAAAATACTACGATTCCGGACCCAATTACAAGATGGCGGAATAATGCACAGCATAGTGAATCCATAAAGATTCACGCTGCAAAAATCTAGCTATTCGCTGTGGGCGCGGTCTAGCCAAAGCAATTATATGGTATCCAAATATTTCATGAGCTCATCAGAATCAAGGATTGGGGTAGCTTCAGAAAGTTGGAAGTAAAAAGAGGATATCACATGCAGCAATCCTGACTGGGTAGAAACGAGTTGAGACCCTGCATCCCTGAGCTCTGCCAAATAAGCGGAGGCATGTGGTTTGCGCAGCATCCCCGCCTCGATCACCCTCACCATACCGACGGGCCTGAGCTTTTTTGTTCAAGTAGTGGGTTTCAAGGGATGCCTCCTCCTGACCTGATATTTCAACAGTTTGTCTCGGGTGCTGGCCAATGTGGAGGGATTGTTAGAGTGGAAGAACTCTGTTTCCAAAGCTCAAATATCTTTCTCCAATCTAGATAGTGACCTGTGGATGGCTTTGAGGATGCCCCACTGTTTGGCAGTGCATACTACTTTGAATGACTCCCACAATGTGGAAGGTGATTGTACAGAGCCTACATTGTGCGCAAAGAAGTATGTTATGGCCGCACGAACCTCGTCTCTAAAGACCACGTCGCGTAGTGCACCAGATGGTAAACGCCACGCTAAGGCCCAGGATTTTGTTTGGGGGATCTGTAAGACCAACTTGACGTGCACGATCAAAGAGCATGTGGGGTAGGCGAGTCACTGATGTAGTCCAGGACTGAGCATCTTTAGATAATAGCCAGAGAATCAATTCTGGACCATGCTTTGATGTAGGCTGAGAAACAGGTGCCCGTGTGAATGTCACCACATGTCTTACAATAGGTTGTCTTGGATCAGGGTGTTAAGGGTTCGTGCAGCTTGGGGGTGCAGGTGCTTAGAGGTTCCAGATCGGTCTCGCCGGTCCTCCAGCATGACACTAAAGTCGCCACCCCAGATAATGGCACGGGGGCCCAAGTCAGATGCCAGTCTCGAAATCCCGGATAAGAACTCTGGGTCATCCACGTTGGGGCCATATACCGCAACCAGGATCACCGGTTGGTTGAGTAGCGTACCTGCAAGAATCAAATATCAGCCATCTTTATCAATGAGGGAGTGGGGAGTCTGCCAGGGAAGCCCCTTAGTGAGCAATATTGCAACCCCTCTGGCATAATTTGAGTAAACTGAGGAGGGTGTTCCTCCACACTAGAGGGCATGAAGCTCAAGAGCGGACCTGTTGGCCAAGTAGGTCTCCTGTAGAAAGCAAGTATCTATTTTGTGGCGATTAAGGTTTGCATGGACTAGTAGTGGTTTTCTGCAATCATTAAGGCCTCGCATATTCCAGATGAAGCATGCTGTGATAGCCATGTTATTCGACATAAGCCGGGGTCTGAGCTTAGGGGGCCTAACTTGTGGGTCATGAGTGAATATGTATGGACTGTGGGCGTGGGGACTGTGTTCTGAGGCATAAAAATAAGCATAACAATAACCAATCAACAAGTTAAACATTCCGTTCCCCGTCCCCAACCACTACAACCTCCAAATACGGTTGAGATATACAAACCCACCCCTCCACCTCAAAAAGACCCTATCAGTAATGCATCTAAGTTGGGAATATCCTTGGGGGCGGTGAAAGACCGCGCATACTCCCCTGCCTAAACAGCCGGGTGGCCGAACGACAGGCAGCAAGGACCGCCCATTCTTAACGGGAGTGTGGTACATTAGGCACAGATACAGGAAATCAATATGGGAGCCTGAAAAGCATATAAGTGCAGCTGTCAAACACCCTGGTAGTTGGGCTGGTGGCATAAGCCACGTGCGGGCACCACAATCAGAGTCAAAGTTTAAAAAAAAAACACAGCCCCCTCTGGCACTGGCTCAGTAATTTTAGCTAAGCTGCGAGTCTTCTGAAGTTTGTCCAGCCTCCCGAGGGGACCTCTTTCCTTTGGCGGTCTGTTTACCAAATTTTAAGGCAGCTTATGGGTCTATGAAGAAGTGTTGCTTATGCTCCATGGAGATCCGCTGCCTGGCGGGGTACAGAAGAGCGAAAGATGTTGGTTTGTTGGAGGATCCGTTTCACGGTCAAGAATTCACGACGGGCTACTTGCCCGCGAAGCACGAAAAAAGGCCGCACTAAGTCACCACATTGACTCGGGGAACAGGAGCGGCAGATCAGTCCCAAATTGCACCAGCAAGATCTGCTAACGTTCCGGAACGCTGTGCTGTTGATGTGTTGCCACAGGCAGTCCTTGATCTGATGAATTCTTGTTGATTTGGGCGTTCGACCGGCAGAGCCTCTCTAGGTAGCAGCCATTTTGCAGCTCGGTCAAGCCACGCCCCCAGCAAGCTCCATTTGTTAAATATAAAAAAAAAATCTTCAGTTATATCAATGTGTTTTTTTTAGGTTAATGTCTACGAGACAGCGGATCTGTCTGGTTGCAAAGACATATTGGGGACATGCTGAAAGCTTCCCTAGGAATGCATTCCGCCCATTGCTTACCATTGGCTTTGTGTTTTGTATCTCACATTTGCTGGCCCTCTATTTGCTGGCTTAAGTTGTTTTAGGGTGTCCAGCATGTTTTTGCCCCTCCTGTTGAGCATAGCCTCCGACTGGCTCGACGGGGGCTTGCTTTCTGGGAACTCTGTTCTTTTTTGTGAGGCACTCCACAAGAGTACATTTTCAGCTGTTTCCCTTGTATGCTACTTCACAGCAGTAAATGTGCTGTATTTCTTTGAAAAGGTTTCCTGTCTCCTATCGTTCTGTTTAACTGATTCTCCTTATCTCTGCCACTTCCAGTTCATCAGTCATATGCCTGTGAGGAACAATGTTCTATCTACTAGCTTGTTTATTTTAGTCAGTGCTCTTCACGAATAGCATAACAAAATGGTTTCTTACCTGTAGGGTAAGTTTCGCAGCTTGAACAATTTTCTGGATTCACATGCTGTGCATTATTCCACCATCTAGTGGTTGAGTCTCGAATTCTCCACTGTGATAGTAGTCTGGTTTCTCTTGTTGTTTTTTTTTTTTAGGGCGTAGACTGTCCCACCATTTGGTGTCTAATCCAGCCTCTCCTGATGTCATAAGGCCCTCTCTGGAAGCTCCTACACATGGTCGCCATCTTCTGGGGAGGTGGGTGGGTCGCCTGTGAATCCAGAACATTATTCATGTTGCAAAACTACCCTCACAGGTAAAAAACCATTTAATTTTGCAGCGTGAATCTTTTATGGATTCACATGCTGTGCATTGATTTGGTAGTGGATTTTATTCTTGTTTGTAAATAGACGTTTCAATACCTTTTGTCCTACTTGAGCTTCCTTGTTCATTTGAATGCCTATACAATAATGTTTTGTGAACGTGTGCACTGAGGACCAAGTAGCTAACCAAGCAAATATCCTGCAATGGTATATTTGCTAGAAAGGCCATCGTCGCTCCTTTTTTTGCGAGTAAAGCACACCATTGGTTTGGTTTGTAGCTGTATACCTGCAATAGTGTGACACATTTGGATCGTAATCTACCTCTGCTTTCCTTTGGTCGGCAAGACTTTCTAAGCTGAGGCAGTCCTTTGTGCTTTAGAGTCTGATGTGCGAACTCTCCCCCAGTCAGTTTTTTCAGTGTTATTGGGCTATCTTATCCTTGAAAAAGAAAGCGAAAAAGGACTACCATAGTGGAGAATTTCGGACCCAACCACTAGATGGTGGAATAATGCACAGCAATGATTCAAGCTGCAAAACTTAAACAAACCTCTACCTTAAATTTCATGCCTATGCCAGAGGTGCTGGAAGTGAGGGTGTGATGTAGTACCCCCAAAATAACCATGCTGGAGTTCAAAAGTGAATGAGCAAAAACAAGCCTTTACATTTTGTTTTTATCATGTCACATTTGCTGTGCATTCAAAGACAGAGGCAAAATGTTAGGTTCTGCCTTCCGAGGGAGGCTGGTGTTTTCTTTTCTCTCACTGGCTGCAAAGTGAGAAGATTTATGTGACAATCCTGCTGGATAATTGGGGTTAAAAGGAAAAGCTGTGGGATGTTATTTTCCGCTAGCACACAATAACATTTAAATGCCAGTAAATGAACTGCACAAATGGAGCCAACATAATTTTGTGTACAGAACAGTTACATGGACAGGAAAGTAAACTGCTGATAGGTGATCCTCTGATAGAAGTTACCCAGGGGTATGTTAATAGACCATTTTGCATGATTTAACAGTTCTGTACACAAAACGACACCAGTGACTGTACAGCTCACTGAATTGACAGCTTTGTGCACTCTTTTTGTGTTTTAGCTACTGATCTTAGCGAAATGCCCCTTACCCTTACATTTATTACAAATCCTCTTTATGGTTGGACAAAAATGAGCATTTACTTGATGTGCCTTACTACCACACCTATAGCATATCTTCCAATTATCTCATACTTGCGTTACTTAACTGTTTACTTGACTGATTTATTTTCTTTTTATTAACTTTGTGAATTCCTAGCCCACCATGATTCTTGCTTCCCTCTTGAAGTTAGTGCACTTTGGGAACAGTCTATTGTGTGTGGCAGTGCTTTCAATACCAGTTGCGATCTTTGTGGCCTTATCTAAGGATAAATTCTGTATTGTTAATAAAGTTTCTTGTACTTTCTTTCTGTAGGTCTTTTCAACAAGCAGGTCCATAATCATTTCTTCCTCAAAGTTTCTCAAGAAGAAAACACACAGTACCCCGATCAAGTTCAGTGCCTGCTAATGGAGCAAGGTAAACGAAAAAATTTTGAACCCCCTAATATTAACATTAATAAATTAATAACATTGTTCGTTTCAGTGAATAACCAACTACGTATGTTTTCTTCATGAATGTTTTGGTAACATGCCACTTCATGTGCAAACTAATCCACTTACAATTGTTAAATGTGAATAACGCTAACATAATGATTTGCGTACTAATTAGAATAATATTGCAAGATTTGTGCTTCGTAGAAAATTGTATGGTGGCAAAATAAAGCGATTGGTAAGTAAGGAATAGCTTTATATGTTGCTTCTGCTAGGTAACACCTAATTGGGGTACGTAGAATGATGGGAGGGAAACAAAAAGGCTTATTTTCCTTATTCTTAACTATTTTCTGTTTATTTCTATGATAGTTCGCTTAGGCCTGCTAGGCCGTGCTGTAGAAATGGCTGCTGAGGCGAAAAAGCTAAAGTACGCATGCGCAAGATGGCTTCCAAGCGAAAGAAAGAGGCTGTAAAAGAAAGCGTCACGTGGCTATTTTCAAAGCCTGGGATGAAAGCGGGATCAAGGCTGTGATTACCTTATCACCCGTGCGTGTGCCAAGGGGGGACTTAGCGAAACATCGTGAGAAGTCGCAGTGCATATGAGAATGGACAATGGACTGTTCAAAATAAAGTATCAGAAAGAAGATACAAATAGAGACGGATGCTTGGATTGGTAATGTCCTAAACGTGAGAAAGGATCAAGTTATATACATTCCAAAGAACTGGTTAGAACGAGAAGAATAATGAGATGTGTGACATCCCCCAAATGGGCCAATTAGAGTGAATCTCGCCCCCAAAATGTAATTTTTTCTGTTTAGTAAGCTAGTATTAGGGTATAAGAGGACCTACTCTTAAGTAGGAGGAGCGCTGTTTTGATATTTTCTTATTGAGCACTGGACGCTGACGCAGGAGAAGCCACTGCTATTTTTTCTATAGGCCTTTATATTTTAATACGATTAATCTTTTGCTCATAATTCTGATTGAGAAGGAACAAGAGGGATTGGCGGAAAACCTATATGGGTGGTCCATCGAGGAGGCCTGTTTTGTAGAACAGACAGTCAGTTTTGGGAGTTCTATGCTGAGATCTGAAATTAATTGCTGTGACGGACTTTATTTTTCCATCTTAAGGGTATGCATTGCAATTTTAATTTATTCCTAATATTGATAATGAATGTATGGATCTGATTAATAAAACTGATTTTATTCATGCTTATAAAATTTAGATAAACTATATTATAAATAAATCTACTAGTCTGTGGTTCTTTAGCTCAATGATAAATGTAAAATGTTTAATAAGAGTTTATAGTGATTGAGCTGGTCTTAATCACCATCAACTGATTCCTACTAGTTGGTCCATCGACCAATGAGCGGAATACCTGAGAGATTTAAGAATTATTATGTTGATTTTAAAAAAAAAAGGTATCCCGTCTCCTTCCAGCAAATCATTAACTTTTCTCCTAAGGTAAAGGTGGATGTGTTCCAGGGAATATATGTGAGAGTGATTGTATATTACGGTGTTATGGGCCCCACCGTCATATGGATATAGTTGTGAAGAGGAATGTTTTTCAACCTGGACATCAATATCTAAAGGAGAAGAAATTTTATTGATAGCGCTGGATCAGATTTCTTGGTAGCAGAGTTATGGTTACTATAGATTAGTTTGGTGATTATCGATTATTGGTTATTTTATGTATAACACTATATGTTGAACTGTATTACGTTATATGTAAGTCAAAGTTTTTGAAGCTTCCGGGAAGTAGGAAGTGGACACGTGTGGCAAGAGAAGTCACATGGAATAGTGCATTGTCTGAGTTCATATTGGTGATAACACAGGTTGTGTTATGATAGGGACAATTTCCGTATAAAAGGTGTGTGAGTGAAATAGCAACCGGTTTTCTTCTGAAACTCTGGCCTTAATTCTCAGGAGCAGTGTAGTCTCCACATGGGTTTTATCCCCAGAGAAACGGGTTTACCTCTTGCTTGAAAGAAGGGTAAGGTAGAGGGAAGTGCTACACTTATCGAACGAAACTGTATTCTTGTGAAATAGAGTAAAGCTGTCACTTTTGTTAGCGAAATCAGACAATGGAAATGTGTTTTTAATGTCGTAACTAACCGAGAATAGTTGAAAACAATTGCCGATAAAATTTGTAAAGGAGGGGTCAGGAACAGAACTGACGTCGACAAAGAGCCGCGCTGGAATTGGTCAGTGCGCTGGTCATATTGAAAACGCCCTGATTGGAGCGTTGGTGTGAGACGCGCTGTGATAGGTTGAATAAGCTGTGACATAGAAGTTTCGGATTGGAGCGTTGGTGTGAGGCGCGCTGTGATAGGTCAGAATAACGCATAGAGAACAGTGTGGAGTTGTGAATTTTGAAAAAGGAAAGAAATCGTAAAATAATGGATTATTATGAGTATGGTAGAGAGAAAACGTCGTGGATGGCGAAAATTAAGAACTTTTCTAAGAAAGACAAAAAGGTAATGACTAGAGAGGGACAAGTAATTCCTCCGCCGAAATCACCAGCTTTGCATATGATGCTGAAATACGGATATCATACCTGCATATGGTTAGAAAATTGGACTAAATATACTCAAAATGATGGAGTATTAGCTTTTCCCGAGAATGGTCCATTCAGCGTAGCTGTACTTCGGAATCTGAGAGAGAAAATGACGAAGCTTGAACCTAAACCTAGACCGACACAGTTTGAAGCGTTGAGTGAATGGGAGGATGAGATGTATGAACGAGAAAGATTCAGAGGAGTAAAGAATCATGATTTCGTTCCCGGAAGGTTGTGGGGAGTGAATCATGAGGACAGAATAAAGCGTTGGAGATATGCTAATATGACAGGAGGTTTGTTTCCGGCTTTTACGGTTGAAGAGGAAGCAAGGAGAAAATGTACTGAGAGAAAAACATTTAGTTACTGAAAGGTACGGGTATGGTGGTAGTGAGACAGAGGATGAATTGCTGGAAGATATTTTAAACCGAAACCCACCTAAATACCAACAGAATTCTGCGGTGGTGACACCTAATGCACCGCCAATGGAAACTGGGAGGAATAAAAGTCCAGAACGAAGATACGAAATAAATAGGTCAAAAGAACAGTTAAAAACCCCACAAAGCGAAAAGGATGAAGGTGACAATACAACCGAATTAGCAAAAACCACGAGAGAGTTGACTGAGAAAATAAGAGAGTTAACCATGAATATGGAAGCCGTAACTGTACCAGTAACAATAGGTCCAGTAATACCAGTTTTTGAGAATCAGAAAATAGATGAACATTCTTTAGTCATTCCAATGAATTCGAATTTGCAAAGAAGAAAAGAAGAGATGGAACTAGAAAAAGAAGGTGCAAGAAATTTGGTCAGCTCATATAGACCAAGCCCACCTACTAATCTGACAGTAAATGAGAGTGAGTTTAGGAGGATTCCTATGGGAACTGAATCTGCGTCAGAAACACCAGAGAGGAGTAGAAATGGGGTAGAATTAAATTGTACACCGGTAAGTCCAACTCCAGACGAATTAAATGAATGGATGAAAGCCCTGCAAAAGAAAAGACAGAACCAAAACCACTAGATGTAATTAGGTTAAAAATAGATATGGAAGAGTTAATTTTAGGGACTATTGGTACAGAAAAACTGAAAACATACCAAGACGATGAGATAATGTTCTTATGTAAGAGCATTACATGGAGAGCAAGAAATTTGCATGACAAATTAGAAGAGACAGCGAATGAACTAGGAGTAGAATTTGTAAAAGTGAGAAGTTTGCAGAAGCCATATAGGGTAGATTTTTGTGAGAAAGATATAGAAAATCTAAACACTTCAGGACGGTTGACCCAGATAAAAGAATTAATTGTTTTATTGAGAAAATGGGGTGATGTGGACAGATGGAGAAGCAGGTGGACTAAAAGGAATGAGAAAACGACCGATAAAGCGTCTTTGGCTTTTGCGGTGACAGACAAAGAACCAATTGTAAGGGCGTACCCGATGAGAGAAACACCAGGAGGTAGTTATGTGCATGTCCCCTGGTCCAGACAAGATATGTCATTTACAAATGACTTCCCAAAATTAAGAGAAAAACCAGTAGAATGGTACAGACAAGTGGAAAGGTTTGTTAAAGTTTCGAAAGTGTTGTGGGTAGATTTGGACGGATTATTTGACATTGTAGTACCAGCTGATTTATGGACAGAATGTAAGATTACCATTGATTGGCCAACTATAGAATACCCGAGAGACGCAAAAACAGGAGCGCCAGGACTTGAAGTCATGAGAAAATACGATCAGGTTATTACCTTTTTGAAAAATAAAATTCCACCCAAGGAGACGGATTGGGTAAAAATCGATAGAACTACACAGGAGAGTAAAGAATCTGTACATGCCTATTATGAAAGGCTACTTCTCGTTTTTAAACAGTATAGTGGTTATGAGACATTAAATGAGAAGGACATGAGTCATTTTGTATATAGATTTGTTTATGGATTAAAACCAGAGATAAGTGAAATGATCAAACAGCATATGATCTGCTGGAAAAACAGCACAGTAGATGAAGTGTTGAGGTATGCTAAATATTGTAGTGATGATATCGAGTGTAGACAGCGCAAATTAAAAGAGAAAGCAATGTGGGCACAAGTGAAGGTTGCAGAAAAACAAGAAGCTCAGGTGAATAATCAGATTACTGAGGCAGGACAAACTAAATCCAAACCGAATATAGGTAAAGGAAAAGGCCAAATGAGTATAGAAGAGGCAAAGAAAAAGTGGCCATGCCACAACTGCGGAAAGCTAGGGCATTGGAGAAACAAGTGTAAATTTCCTCCAAAAGCTAATGCAGAAAATCAATCATTAAATCCACAGGTGCAGAGTGAGGTGAGTTACCAACAGCTGCAGCAACCGCAGGTAGTTACTCAGCAGAGTCAGGTGCCTCAACCACCACTTCCCAAGAGTGTAAATCAACAAAGATACAGTGCAGAAACAGGATTCTACGGAGGAGAGCAGGTAACACAATTGCCGCGCGCAGCTGCAATATCTCAATACTGGTTACGACAGGATGGGAATGAGTTGGATGAAAGTTTATGACGGTGCCTAGGAGAGGAGGAAGAGTGCGTGCTTGGCGCAACTCTAGAGGTAGATCAAGCAGGTCCATTTGTGGATGGAGAAGTGAATGGTGCAAATATAACATTCCTTGTGGACACTGGAGCTACCCGTTCTACTGTTAGATCAGTGGAAATTCCAAACCTTCCTCTCTCAGGTGAACATATCCAAGTTGTTGGTGTCTCAAATCAGCAAATTAAAACGCCTCTTACCAAATTAGTCGAGGTAAAGATTGGACCGTTCAGAGAAATGCACCGATTTGTGGTATGCGATTGCAGTCCTGTGAACCTATTAGGACGCGATCTACTTTGCAAAATGAATTGCACCATCTATTGTACTCCAGATGGGATTGCATTTCAGACCCCCGATGAAGATGTACTGTATAAAATGACAATGGTGAATTTAGAGTCAGAAGTGAATGATTTATTTCCTGTGTTTGATGTAGAGAAAATCCCAATTGAACTGAAAGAAACAGTAAAACAGGAAGTGTGGGATTTTACGGGTGAAGATATAGGGTTAATGAAAGGAGTAGACCCTGTTAAAATTTCTGTTAAAGAAGGAACAAATTACCCAAATACTCCACAGTATAAATTAACGCCAGAAATAATTGAAGGTATAACATCTGTAATAAACAAAATGATTGAACAAGGAATTCTGAAAGAAATAATGAGCAGTCCGTGTAATTCGCCAATAATGGGACTGAAAAAGCCAAACAGAACATATAGAATAGTACAAGATTTGAGAAAGATAAATAAAATCGTTGTTCCTTGTTGTCCGATTGTATCAAACCCTGCTGTAATTCTATATCAAATTCCACGTGAAGCCGAATGGTATACCGTCATTGATTTATGCCATGCATCTTTCTCTATCCCATTACATTCAGATAGCCAGCCATTATTTGCGTTCAGGTTCGGAGAGCGTATTTTGGCATGGTGCCGAATTCCTCAGGGGTACACAGAAAGCCCCTCAATCTTTAATCAGATTCTAAAGAAATCACTGGAAGATTTAAAAATGCCTGAAAAATCTGTGATGGTTCAGTACATTGATGACCTATTGGTGGCATCAAAAACCAAGGAAGCATGTGTTGTCGACACAATTGCTTTGCTGAACCATTTAGCAAAAGGAGGACAAAGTATCACCATCAAAATTACAGTTTTGTCAACAGGAAGTCCAATATTTAGGTCATAAGATTGAAAAGGGAGTGCGAAAAGTAACAACTGAGAGAATAAAAATAATTCAAGGAATGAGAGCTCCAATGACACAAAGAGAGGTAAGAATGTTTCTGGGAATGGTTGGATATTGCCGACAATGGATAAGTGGATTTTCATTAATTGCCAAACCTTTGCAGCGTTTGACAAAAAAGGATATTAAAGATCCTTTTGAATTAAATGATGAGGAAATGAAAGCGTTCAGAGAATTAAAAACGAAATTGTGTGAAGCACCGGCACTGGGAATGCCTGATTATGAAAAAGATTTTGAGCTGTATTGTAGTGAAAGAGATGGGTGTCTGCTTTCGGTCTTAGTGCAGAGACATGGAAACATGAAAAGACCTATTGAATATTTTTCAGCTGTTTTAGACCCGGTAGCAAAAGCGTTGCCTGGATGTTTGAAAGCAGTTGCTGCTACTTGTGTGAGTCTGGAGCAGAGTGAAGGAATTGTGATGGGATATCCATTGAGAGTATATGTTCCTCATTCTGTAGAAATTCTTTTGACAAGAACCAAAACTCAATACATGACACATAGTCGGCTGACTAGATATGAAAAAGTGATTTTGAGTGCAGACAATGTAACCATTGACAGATGCACTAATGTAAATCCTTCAACATCATTGCCAGATGAAGAGAGTGTGATAGATATGGATGAAGTTGATCACAATTGCTTAAATGTACTTGAGTATTGTACAAAACCGCGTCCTGACATCAGAGACGAGCCTTTAAAAGAATCAGATTATGTATTGTTTGTGGATGGCTCATGTTTGAGAACGAGTGAACGAGTTTTGAGTGCGGCATATGCAGTATGCACAGTAGCTGCTATAATGGAAGCATCTTGTTTGAGAGGAATACGTTCTGCCCAAGTGGCTGAGCTAGTTGCTCTAATTCAGGCATGCAAATTGGGAAAGAATGTTCGAATCACAGTAATCACGGATAGCCAATATGGCTTCGGAGTGGTTCATGATTTCGGGCAGATCTGGTCTCAGAGAGGTTTCTTGACGTCTGCAGGAACTCCAATCAGAAATGGTGAGTTTGTGAAAAAGTTGCTTGAGGCGATACAGCTGCCTAAACAGATTGCGGTAGTAAAGTGCAATGCACACAAAAATGGGGAAGACTACATAACTTTGGGCAACAAATTTGCCGATGAAATAGCTCAGTACTGTGCCAAAAATGTAGTCTCATTGAACCAAAGCAGAGAAAGAGAGCATATTTCATGTCCTTTGCTTTTTACTAACCCCGTCGAGACATGGGATGAGGTGAGACAATTGCAGGAAGCAGCAGATGATGATGATGAAGAAAAGGATAGCTGGATTAAAGCAGGCTGCAGGAAAAGGGAGGAAAATGATGTTTGGGTTTATAGAGACGAAAGACCAGTTATGCCTGATAGCATGATTGCTGACATGGCACGGATGTACCATGGACAAGCTCATATTGGAAGAGATGCAATGATCAGACTTTTTAGACAAACCTGGTATAACCCAAAATTCAGAGCCATAGGTGAGAGTCTTTGTCAAAGATGCCTTATCTGTCAACAGATAAATCCAGGAAGGAAGACAGTAGTGAGTCTAGGAACAATAGGACGAGAGGGAGGTCCTTTCACCAGAATGCAGATGGATTTTATCGAAATGCCCCCAAGCAACAGGCTAAGATATGTTCTTGTAGTCGTCTGTTTGTTTTCTCGTTGGGTGGAAGCCTACCCGACTAGAAGGAATGATGGGATTACAGTGGCAAAACTCATGCTGAGAGAATTCATTCCTAGGTACGGTTTCCCAGTAACGATTGAAACAGATAGAGGAACACATTTCCAGAACGAGTTAATTCAATTGATATGTGAAGCACTTAGTATTAAACAGAAACTGCATTGTGCATACAGACCAGAGGCTTCTGGAGTAGTAGAGCAAGTGAATGGAACGATAAAGAATAGATTAGGGAAAATGTGTCAAGCCACAGGACTCAAATGGCCAGATGCCTTGCCCTTGGTCTTAATGACTATCAGAAGCATACCTGAAAGAAAGACAGGTTTGAGTCCCCACGAAATAATCATGGGACGAGCAATGAGGCAAGCACATGTACCTGTCAACAAACTGCTGACTATAACTGATGATCTCGTATTGGATTATTGCAAAGGAATGGCTGATGTGGTATGTTCTGTGTTTCATCAGGTTGGACCGGATGCGACCACTCTCGAAAGAAAACCAGCTCATGACTTGAATCCTGGAGATTGGGTCCGCATAAAAGTCCACAGAAGAAGAAACTGTTTGGTTCCCCGCTGGGACCAACCACGACAAGTGATCCTGGTGACAACCACTGCAGTAAAATGTGCAGGAGTGAAACACTGGATACATGCCAGTCACACCATCAGAGTTCCAGATCCTGAAGCTCGACCTGTAAGTCGACATCTGGAAGTCCCAAGTACCAGTTCAACGATAGAAGAAGAGAATAAAATAGCAAAGGTTCCAGAATCTGAAGATCGACCTGTAAGTCAACATCTGGAAATATCAGACACCAGTTCAGCCTCTGATACAGATCACTCAGATTGTGATGAAAATCTGAAACAGGATTGGAAATTTGATACCATAAAAGAGGAAACTGAGCAAAGAGATAGCAATAGTGAGCAACTAAGTACAAACTGTGGTAAAGATCCTTCAGAAATCATTTTAATAGATGAAGAAGGGATAGTTTCAAACAGAAAGATAGAAGAATCGGAAGATTCCCGAGGAGCAATAGGGACAGATCGGCGAATAAAGGAACAGGGAAATATAGAAACAGATAGAGATCGACACAGAATCGGAAGAACCTCGAGGAGGGACAGAAGTAGACGATTAAGGAAAGAGACAAGGAGGATCAGAACTAGAGGGAAGAGGTGAAATCATACAGTTCAAGATAAGAGATAATAAAGAAAAGTCTGAATCAGAAGAAAGTGGAGAAGAAAGAAAACAGAAATTAGAAACAAGAAAGAGAACTTGGAGAGCAGAAAGAGAGGTAAAAGAAAGTGAACCAAAAAGGCCGAGAAAAGGAGATAATTGGCCCCACGAAATTAAAAGATTGAGATACAAGATCATAAACTTGAATGGAAAGAAAGCAGAACAAGTAAATGAAATAAGTCAAAAGGAACAAGAAAAACAAGGTGGAAAACACTTGCAGAAAACAAAAAGAGTAAAGAAAGCTAATCTGAAGTATAAATGGCCTGAATGGCTATACATTGCGTTGACTGATATCAAAGAAGAAGAAATCACTCACGAGAACCCTGAACCAAGCTACAACCAAATGGGTGAAAGTGAAGTGCAACAAGTTTAAAGAAATTTGAAAGAAATTTCTACCGGACTGGACAAAACACAGAATTTGACAAGAAAGAGTTCTGAAAAGAACTAAAGAAAGTACCAAACAAGACAAAGTGAGGGCGTAGGGTGGGTAAGAGGTCATTTCTGAGGTGTGGTGACACATTTTCTGTACATATTATAAATATAGGTAATAGAACAAGATGGTAGATACTAAAAATAGAACATGTAGATGTGAGTTCTTACGTAGATGGTGTAAGATGTGCTTCTTTTGTACAGGATTATTAATGACCGTATGGATTATTTTAGCAATCACCATTCCAATTAGATTAGCTGTAGAAGAAACGTCTATATTAAAGAACACAGAGAAGGAAAAGGGAGCTAACATGCAGGAAACAGCTATATTAAAAGTAGTGCAGAGTTACATAAAGACAAATCAATAACAGATTTTTCAAAAAATGTTTTCACTAAATTATTGTATGAGTATGTAGAAACAATGGATGTGAGAGATTGTTATATTTGTATGCAATTGCCTGCATCTGTTGCAGAAGGTGTGACCTATCATCACCTTCCTTTGACGTATGGAACAACATGTAGTGTTTTAGCTAGTTTATTTTATAGAACAGGGAGATTAGAATATTATTATACTGACATAGATGAGATTTTTGCAAAGATTCCTATAGTTTCTGAACTAAATAAGGTAAAAGAGGCAAGAACGTTTGGAGAATTTTTCATAGAGAATAAGATTCTAACATCAGATGATATAGTTAAACACAACCTTACCTGTGAGTTAAGGAAGGAAGAAAAGGTGTTTTTAGAAATGGTTGAAAACAGAAGAGTAAAATTCCAAAGAAAAGTGATAGAAGAGACAAAAACACCTTTATGGGCGTTTGAGGCAGAAAATAATGACAAGAAAAAGACAAATGCAGCTATGACTCTGGATTGGCCCCAACAGGGAAGGTTGTGCATTAGTAGAAATAGAACAAGGTATGACAACTATTTCGTGGGTTCCAGTAATTGTCGAGACAACTATAAAATTTTAGGAGGTTGGGGATTCAAAGGGGGAAAAGATCCAATATTTCCAGGGATCTATTATATTTGCTGAAACAGAGCTTATTATAGGTTGCCGGACCATTGGTATGGCTCGTGCTACTTAGGCCTGGTCTTTCCAAAGATTTTTCATGTCGATAGAAAAGAAAAGGGAACACACGAAATGAGTGAGACATTCACACGTAGAAAAAGGGAAAGTTTTTCAGAGATAGTAGGTGATATTTTTGGAGCAATGATACCAGCAGTGGGAATATCTTTGAATGCATTTAAAATTCGGAAGTTATCCACAGTAGTAGATCGTTTATCTACAGATACTGCTGCAGGGTTCTTGATGGTAAATACCGAGATGGTTGCCATGAGAGCTATGTTGATGCAAAATCGGCTTGCCCGTGACATTCTTTTGGCAAAAGAGGGTGGATTCTGTGGAATGCTGAAAGTTCAACATTGTTGAACTTGTTCCACTGGAGGTTGAAAATGCCTGGGAGAGACTTGGTAAGAGTTTTTCCTCAGTATCAAATTGTTTTTCTTAGATTAGTAATTTTATTATAGGGAAAGTTATGATAACAGCAACGATAATAATTCTAGTGGTATTAGTTGTGAGATTCGTTATTATATGTATCAAAAGAAGAAAAAGACAAAACAAGAAAGAAAGAGAAAATAAGATAAATAAAGAAAGAGAAAAAGATAGGTGAAAGAGTTGGAAGAATTAAAAGAAAGCATGTATAAGAAAACAAAAAGACAGAATTAAAAAGATACAGTAGTGTAAAACTAACCAGAAGCAAATGGAAAAGAAATATGCTATCTGACAAATTGGTGTGACATGGGTTTTTGTGGTGATATTAAAAATCACCAAAGGGGGAGTTGATGGAGCAAGGTAAACGAAAAATTTTTGAACCCCCTAATATTAACATTAATAAATTAATAACATTGTTCGTTTCAGTGAATAACCAACTACGTATGTTTTCTTCATGAATGTTTTGGTAACATGCCACTTCATGTGCAAACTAACCCACTTACAATTGTTAAATGTGAATAACGCTAACAATGATTTGCGTACTAATTAGAATAATATTGCAAGATTTGTGCTTCGTAGAAAATTGTATGGTGGCAAAATAAAGCGATTGGTAAGTAAGGAATAGCTTTATATGTTGCTTCTGCTAGGTAACACCTAATTGGGGTACGTAGAATGATGGGAGGGAAACGAAAAGGCTTATTTTCCTTATTCTTAACTATTTTCTGTTTATTTCTATGATAGTTCGCTTAGGCCTGCTAGGCCGTGCTGTAGAAATGGCTGCTGAGGCGGAAAAGCTAAAGTACGCGTGCGCAAGATGGCTTCCAAGCGAAAGAAAGAGGCTGTAAAAGAAAGCGTCATGTGGCTATTTTCAAAGCCTGGGATGAAAGCGGGATTAAGGCTGTGATGACCTTATCACCCGTGCGTGTGCCAAGGGGGGATTTAGCGAAAGAGCGTGAGAAGTCGCAGTGCATATGAGAATGAACAATGGACTGTTCAAAATAAAGTATCAGAAAGAAGATACAAATAGAGACGGATGCTTGGATTGGTAATGTCCTAAACGTGAGAAAGGATCAAGTTATATACATTCCAAAGAACTGGTTAGAACGAGAAGAAGAATGAGGTGTGACATCCCCCAAATGGACCAATTAGAGTGAATCTCGCCCCCAAAATGTAATTTTTTCTATTTAGTAAGCTAGTATTAGGGTATAAGAGGACCTACTCTCAAGTAGGAGGAGCGCTGTTTTTATATTTTCTTATTGAGCACTGGACGCTGACGCAGGAGAAGCCACTGCTATTTTTTCTATAGGTCTTTATATTTTAATACGATTAATCTTTTGCTCATAATTCTGATTGAGAAGGAACAAGAGGGATTGGCGGAAAACCTATATGGATGGTCCATCGAGGAGGCCTGTTTTGTAGAACAGACAGTTTTGGGAGTTCTATGCTGAGATCTGAAATTAATTGCTGTGACGGACTTTATTTTTCCATCTAAAGGGTATGCATTGCAATTTCAATTTATTCCTAATATTGATAATAAATGTATGGATCTGATTAATAAAACTGATTTTATTCATGCTTATAAAATTTAGATAAACTATATTATAAATAAATCTACTAGTCTGTGGTTCTTTAGCTCAATAATAAATGTAAAATGTTTAATAAGAGTTTATAGTGATTGAGCTGGTCTTAATCACCATCAACTGATTCCTACTAGTTGGTCCATCCACAAATGAACGGAATACCTGAGAGATTTAAGAATTATTATGTTGATTTAAAAAAAAAAAAAAAAAAAAAAAAAGGTATCCCGTCTCCTTCCAGCAAATCATTAACTTTTCTCCTAAGGTAAAGGTGGATGTGTTCCAGGGAATATATGTGAGAGTGATTGTATATTACGGTGTTATGGGCCCCACCGTCATATGGATATAGTTGTGAAGAGGAATGTTTTTCAACCTGGACATCAATATCTAAAGGAGAAGACATTTTATTGATAGCGCTGGATCACTGCATAACTGAAATTGCTCAGCGGATAAAGACCAACTGGCTAAAGCTGAACACTGACAAGACCAAAATCGTGGTCTTCAGGAAGAGCATATCACTGTGGGACTCCACCTGGTGGCTAACAGAGCTAGGACCGACACCCACCCCCACTACCCACGCCAACAACCCCTGGATCATCATTGACAGCAAACTCAACATGACCACCCAAGTCAATGCCATCACTGCCTTATGTTTCCATACATACCCTGAAGATGCAGAGGAAGCCTTTCAAATGGCTCCCAATCAATACTTGGAACACCGTCCCGCATGCTCTGGTTACGAGCAAGGTGGACTATGGGAACACTGTCTATGCCAGGTTCAACAAAAACAATCACCAGAAGGCTGCAGACCATTCAGAACTTGCCGGCCAGAATCACTCTCAACCTCCCACGCTGCACTCATGTGACATTACACCTCAAGGAGCTCCACTGGCTCCCCTTTCACAAACGAGCACAATTTAAACTCATCACCCAAATTGTTACGGCACTACATAACACTGACCTAACAAAAAAAACTGCAACGCAGAGTGGGAAGGGGGCAGGGGAATGGTCTGCAAACACACGCACTAATGCAGTGCTGCAACTACAAGAAAAAAAAAACAGCTCTGAAAGCGAGCAGTGGAAGGACACTGGTAAAGGAAGTAGTACTGGGGCCATGCTCAAGGGGAGGGACAAACATGAAGAGGAAGCGAAGCTGGCAAGCATGATGAAGTCAAACAATGGTAAGCAATGGGCTGGCTCCAAGACCCCATGTAAGTAAACAAAATATCTCACAAGGAACAGTGCATGCACTGTCTCAGGCTAAATCTAACAAGCATTGGCATAGCCAATAGGTCTCGCTTTTGGGACCTTATAAGTATTTAGTTATGCAGCACAATATCCTTGGTGCAACAACATCAACTGTTGCATGGCTAAACACTTACAAGGTCCCAAAGGCGAGACCTATTGGCTATGCCAATGCTTGTTTCTTATTTCAGAGAATCTATGCGATTTCTGTAGGATTCTCTGTGGGTCACAATATATTATGTATAAACATCTGTGCAGTATGTTTCTGTAATAATACACACGACCAGTTCAGGGCACAAAAATGGTTATTGTTGTGTCATTTATTTTACGCACAGTGTTCCACTGTCGTGGTATTGCATGGAACACCACATGACCTTCCGAGGTCATTTACCAAGGCTTTTGACCCCGGAAGCACGGAACTCGCTGGAACTGTTTCTAAGCAAATTTTCCTGGAGAAAGGTCTACATATTGTAGCTTGACAGATTGACAGAAAAAACCAAGGAAATGTCTTCATGATTACATCTGGCAAAATGGCTCAGTGTGCCCTTTGTAGAGATTGGTTTATAACCTGATGGTCACAGCTTTGAATTGAGAGTTATGTAACAGAAAATGCAGTTGGGTGCAGTGGGCTTAAGCCGTATATAAAAAGCCAGTTTACGTTGTCCAAATTAAGAGCTACTATATAATAACCAACTCTGTCAACCAAAGATAAACATCCCTCAGAAACGTTCAGTTACAGCAGACACGTTTCGTCCTGTTTGTGGCTCGTCGAAATTATATTGGGACATGTTTTAAACTAAAGTAATGAAGACTGAAGAGTTGCTATTAACAAGAGACTTCAGTCACATGCTTCCTAAAATTCAGGGGAGGAAGGCCAGGGCAGAATCCGAGAGCCGCCACACGAGTGGACCCTGCTAGTAAAAACAAGCATTTGTAACACACGGACAACGGGAGAGAGGACGTGAGAGCAAAGCAAATGGGCAGCCTGAGAAGATTCATGGCCCGTTGAGGGAGATAAGCTATGCGTGGTGGAGATGTTGTGAGGGCTAGAAGGGAGGGGCCCAGAAGAGAGACTCCGGATGCGAGGCGCTGCATTTTTAAGTGAATGCGCTTGTCCTGTGCTGGTTGGTGCCCAGGAAAACAAAAAGAGAGGAAGGGGTTAAGGGTGGGTGCATGGTGGGAGGGTGACCGAATGATACAGAGATAACCCACCCCTAAACAAACTGATGCATTTGGAGCGACGATGTGAAATGCAGACACCTCGAGCATTAAAAGTTTAGTAAAGCTGCTATTTATTGTTGCCTCTGTACATTTCAAAGGGGAGGGAGGCAGCTGCAGTGGCGCGAGAATACTTGTGACAAACTAAAAAACAATCACGTTGTGATGTAATCCGAGCAGCGCTTGGTTTGTTAACATAAAGGACGGGGCGCATCGGGGGACAGGGAGCGGGGGCGAGCGAGCGCGGCAGCCTGCAAAGCAGTCCCAAAAACGCTCGTGCGTCGTGGCTGGCCTTTGGATGAGTACGCGCGGCAGACATGTGTTTCCACTTATCGCGCCCGCGTCTGGGCACGATAATTGGAAACACATGTTTGCCGCGCGTACCCATCTCAAAAAGGCCAGCCACGACGCACGAGCGTTTCTTGGACTGCTTTGAAAACTCACTTACAATAAGTCTTCGCCTCTAAGCAGCGCTTGCGCGCTACTCGAGGCTCGACCTAAAAAGGACTTGTGCATCCAAAGCACTACAATTTGTCACAATAGAACACTAAAGAGTTCAGATGAGCAACAAGCATGAAACTCACTGATACTTAAGATTGGGGAAAGATTCCAAGAATGAAACTGAAGGTTACACATAATACATTCTAGTGAAGACTGATTACTCATCCGAGGGAAATGGTGAACGAGGCTACAGAAATGGTCCTGGATAATCACACTAGAGAGGGAGAAAGATCAATCATGCCTGTTCATATAGGCACTGTGTGAGATACGTTTTTCAGATGTTTACTGCAATGCAGTACTTGACTACATGAGTGATGCACAAAAACACATTGCATCATTGGGATTAAGGTCCTCAGTCAAATAAAAAAATCTAGTTTTGTATTGAGTTATGTTTAACAAAGACTAACTTTTCAGGATTCAGGCCCTGAGGTTCCAAGTCAGATGAGAGGAGCAAAGGGGTTACCCTCATCAAAAAGGCAAATGACTGTGTCAAAGAAAGGGTTAGGGACTTATATTGCGAAAATAAGAAGTTGTCATAGAATCAGAAATAGCAGGGTCATGGGGGCTACAAAAATCAATGGTACCTGGGTTCTGTATAAACCTTGGGATGTTATGCTTATTATTGGTAGAGCGAAACACACTGTCGTTTTTTGGTGCTTCGATAAAACTCCTCCATAAATGAATAGAAGAAACAAGCACTGGCAAAGGCAATAGGTCTCGCCTACACAAGAGCTATTGGCTTTGTCAAGATCTTTAAGCCATGTTGTAAAGCAGTGTGGCTGCAGTGCAGCATGGCTTAAAGTTAGAAAAAAAGCACTATGATGCTGCCTAGCGCATTTAAAAAAATAATGGGGGTGGGGGCAGTGCAAGTTAAAGCAGGATGGACAGGGCAAGCGACAATGTGGAAGGGGCAGCAGGGACAGGGAAAGCAACACAACATGGGAGGGGGACAGGGCAAGCAACAATGCGGGAGGAGGACAGGCCAAATAACACAATATGTGGATGGGAGAGGTGAGCAAGCAACAACGCAGACAGAGGGTGGGGGATGGAGCAAGCAACGAGTGAGGGATTGGAGAGAGAGGTGCAAGTAACCTAGGAGGGGCAGGGTCAACACAGACAACGGAAGGAGGACAGGAGGGCGCAATCAATATAAAGGAGGCTGGAGGGGGCAAGCAACATGATGGATGGGGTCCTTTATAGTCACACATTCGTCAAAAGGAGCTCCCATCCGTCATACCTACTCCGTCCCCCTCTCTGTGCCGGCGGCTGGGAGCTCCTTTTGGCAAATGTGTGACTATAAAGGACCCCACCCCCTCTCTGTGACTATGAAGCAGGTATCCCCTACATTTTAGGGTTTTATACTTCTACTCAACAAACAGGTAGGACAGATAGTAAGGGCCTAATTAGGCACCTCACAAGGTAGATTGTACTAGTCTTAAAATAGGATTAGTTAACACATCTACCAACAGTAGGGATCCACATGCCCTGATGAATGCCCGAGACCGTGAAGGCTAATTACTAATGGGCAGAAACATGTTGGCAGGTGAGGGATGGGCGTGAGGCATTATACTCCTAGACACCCATCCAATCAATTGTTTTAATCTTACCTAGTGCCCCAGTCAGTAAAGGTAATCCCCAGGTCCCACAAAGGTATTTTTAACATTTTTCATCTGGATCCCCTTCTCCTGTGGTGTTGTCCAGTAAGATTTATGAAGAACTCCCTCCTGTCTAGTCAGTCTTCGAGGAGGTTGAGTCCGCCCTGGTGGCACGGTCCTACCAGGGTGGGGAGAGGATTCCTATGATGAAGCATTACACCAATGGTGTGTGAGGTTTCCTCTTCCATTAAGGAGGACTTCCCATAACTAGGAATCTAAGTTTTTGTGCAGTTGATATATATGTGTAAGACCCAATAGTCTTGGAGTATCCACTTACACAGCCTTTTGTTCTTTGATATTTGTCACCGTACTATTGTGTTTTGTCTGTTCCTTCTGGTGCCAGTGGCTCCCCTAAATACTGAATTTAGGGGTGTTAAGGGAGTGTAGGGTAAAAACCAATGGGCTACTGACTCTTGGAGTCATTACACCCCCTATATGATATATGACCACGTCATGTGGGAAGTGGGCATAACCATGTCTGAGAATTCCCAAGTATGCCATCACAAAGATGACTGCTTCTGAAAAGTTGTGTCCACCTCAGTTTAGCTCACCTTAGGGGTGGTACTAGCCTGGGGGTGACATGCCTACCTGACTAGCTAATTTTCCTACCTGTTCAGGTGCCAAAGGGGGTCTGGACAAAGGGGGTTGGCTTCCTCTCCTATGAGGGGAGCCAGATTCGCTTTTCAAAGGCAACAGCTCTTTGAAGCCTCCCAGCCTAGGAAGGCGAAGTCATCCTGTGTGAGGGGGTGTGACATCCTCTTCATGGAGAGGTTTTGTTCTGGGTCTCCTGAGAGCAAAAGGCTCTCATCCTAGGCAGTCAGAACAGTGTCTCAGGTGGCAGGCAGGCAGAAACCAGTCAGCGAGCACACCAGACGCTGGTAGGTTTTCAGGGGGCATCTTTAAAGTGTCATCAGTGTGCATGCATTGGTAAATCCAACCCTGGAATCAGTGTGGGTTTATCAATACAAGATGCTTTATACCAAACATCCCTATTTCAATGAATCCATCATGTAGAGGAGGAACTCGTTTTCACCAGTGTCTAGCACATGTTCTAAAATGGGTCCCTGTTCACTTGAACTGGCAGTAATGGAACTGACCAGCACAGGGGCATATATGCTCATGCAGGTATGCCTTCACATGTAATACCAAGCACCCTGCCTTCGGGCTGTAAGGCCTGCTGTAGGGGTGACTTCCAAGTACCACATGCAGTGTTAGGGGGCCTGGTACACAGGGATGTGTGTCATGCTGTGCAATTCAGTTTTGGCTGCACCAAAACTGCGATAGCAGCCCTGCATGAGTTCAGTGAGGGGTCCCTTAGGGTGGCACAATTCGTGCTGCAGCCCATGGGGACCCTCTTTAGTACCTCAGGTCCCAAGTACCAGGGGTACCATTTACTAGGGAGTTATAGAGGGTACTAAAGGTATTGCCAATTGGGGTAACAATTGTACAGTTTTTGGTAAAGAGATCTGGCATGGAGGACCTGGTTAACAGGAACCCACTGCACTTCCAGTCGACATCAGGCAAAAAGGAGTACTTTCCTGCAGCAGAATTAAAGGATAGTAAGTGTTTTTAGAGTTCAAGGATGAGTAGCATTAACGGGTAATAAGGGGTTTTTAGGGTGAGGGAAAGGTAGCATAATGGGTAAAAGGTTCAGGGATGGGTAGTGTTCAAGGATAGTATGTTTTTCCGGTTCAGGGAACTGTAGCTAGAAGGGGTTTTCAGGCATCAGTAAGGGTAGCGTTAAGGGATAGTATGGGTCTTTAGAGTGCATGGAAGGGTAGCATTAAGGGGTAGCAAGGAGTTTGTAGGGTCGGAGAAAGGGTAGAATTAAGGGGTAGTAAGATTTTAGGATTCAGGGAAGGGTAGCATTAAGGGATAGTAAGGATTTGTTTAGGTATCAGAAAAGGGTAGATTTACGAGGTAATGTCAGGGGTGTGTTAGCGTCAGAGGAGAGGTAGCATCAGGGAAGGGCAGCGTTAAGGGGTAGTAAGGAGTGTTTAGGGTTGAGGGAAGGGTAGCCTTAAGGAGTAGTAAGACTTTTCATGGTTCAGGGATGTGGATACCATTTTAGGGTAGTAAAGGGTTTTTAGGGTTCAGGGAATGGTTGTGCTAAATGGTTATCGGTTTTTAAGATTTAGGAATGGTAGCCTTAAGGGGGAATGAAGGGTTTGTAGTGCTGAGGGAATGGTTGTATTAAGGGGCTGTAGGGTTGAGAGAAGGGTAGCACTGAGGATTTGAAAGTGGTTTTTAGGGTCAAAGGAATGGTAGAGTTAAATGGTAGTTATGGGTTTTTAGGATTCAGGGATGGTAGCGTTAAGGGGTAGGGTTTCAGAGAAGGGTAGCTTTAGGTGTTTGTAGGGTTGAGGGAAAAATAGAGTTAAGGATACTAAGGGTTTTACAGGATTCAGGTAAAGGTAGTGTTAAGGGGTAGTATGGGACCCTTAGGGGTAGGGTAGTTTTAGGTGTTTGTAGGCTTGAGGGGAAAATAGAGTTAAGGATACTAAGGGTTTTCCAGGATTCAGGAAAAGGTAGTGTTAAGGGGTAGTATGGGATCCTTAGGGGGTAGGAAAGAGTAGAAATAAGCGGTAGCATGGGGTGTTTAGGGTTCAGGCAAGGTTAGCGTTAATGGATTGCGAGGGATGTTTAGGGTTCAGGGATGGGCAGTAAGAGGTACCAAGAGGTTTTCAGGATTCCGGGATGGGTACCATTAAGGGATAGAAAGGGTCTTTAGGATTCAGGAATGGGAAGCAATGAGGAATAATAAGGGTTTGTAGAGTTCAGGGAAGGGTAGTGTTAAGCGGTAGTAACTGCTTTTTAGGATTCAGGAAAGGTTAATTTAAAATTACAGTATTTTCGATAAGCAAAGAATGTAATTTAATATAGAAACATTAAATCTGAAGCAAATAAAATATAATAGTGGTAATATAATTTTGCAAAAATTTAATTTAAATTAATAATTAAATTAACGTTTGAGAGCCGGCACGCTCAACAAAATGTCTCTCCAGTCAATATAACTTAATATTACCAATTAGAAAGACAAAAAAAAAACATTCTCTCATTGTGTGTCATGTTAACCTAGCTCTGAAGTTGGTGATGGGAAAGGAAGGGGGAGGTGACAGACTGCAATACAGCAACAAATTTCTACTGACACCCCTTCTCACATTTGAGCTGCCAGAGAAGAACAAGCACCATATTTATCTAATTATATAGGAGACATATTGTGACTGTAATTATATTTATGTAGTACTTACTAGCCCTGACGAGGCATTGAATCGCTTTATGAGGAGTAACACGTTACTTTGCAACTCAAGGTTAGTGGTTAATATAGTAGTATTGTTGGTTATTGGGATTAGTTGTGTGCTCTCAAGAAAAAAAAAATCCCATGCATTTACTCCAGTTTCTTTGGTGTAGATTAAAATTAATACCAGTTAGCTGTGGTCATTAGTGAGAGGCTATGTAATTTCAGCCAAATGGTTGTGGAGAAAAACATGCTGGCGTGGTTAGGTACTGTTAGGTTGCAGGGATAGACTTTTAATGAAGGAGAGGTTGAGATCTATGACAGCACACAGATTCTGCCTAATCAAAACATGTACTCCTGTCAAACATCCCTGTCTTTAAAACGCTTCAAAGTTTTTTTTATGTTCTTTGCATAAGGTCAAGAAAGACCTAAAATTCAGAATCTTTAATTTCCTGTGAAAGCTAAAGGGGAGGAAAAGCAGAGAGTTCCAATGCAAGGTTATTCCAGGCCTTTGCGGCGGCCATGGAAAATTCCCTATTGCCAATGTTATGATCTCGGATTTAGGGATTTGTAGCAACTATTGGTTAGTAGATAGAAAGTATGTTAAAGTCGACAAAGAACAAATTTGGCCTTCATAAAATCAGGGGAAGGTTGATAAGATACTTAAAAATGCTTTTTCGGCAAGGCAGCCAAAGCATAAAATTAAAAACTGGGGTGATATGATCCTCTTTTTTGCTACCGGTAAGAAGTCTAACTGCCACAGTGCGAGTCATCTGTAGCCTTCTCATCACTTTGTCTGGGAGATCAATGTGGACTGCAATACCATAGTCCAGTTTTGATAGTATCAAGGCATTGACTAAAAGCATATGACGAATTGAATCAACTAAAAGTCTAATAATTTTTAGCTGTTTAATCTGCCAGAAGCAGCCTTTTCTACTTGCACTTCCAAGGACTGATCTGTGTCAATCAGAATGCCAAGGGTTGCAGATCACTTTTGATGGTCCAGGCAGGGTCTCTATGATTTCAGGCCACTGGTTATCCTGGTGATAAGGCTCTCACTTTTAAATTTCACGAAGTTTGGTGACATCTACCACAGAAAGATGGTCAGGGAACATTTAAGATCCATCTTCTAAGGTAACATCCTTAAACTGAAGCAGATTGGTAGGTTCTGAAGTCACAAGCGGTGGTATTACAGGTTGTGGTATGGATTCCGGGGTGATGTAGGCACTTTCATAAAATAAATTTGTTAACGTCTTGGGACGGAGGAGTGGAGGTTTGAAGTGCTAGAGGTGACTTTAATTCCTCTATTATTATAAAAAGTAATTTGGCCATGATTGGAGCCTGAGAAATATACAAAGTAAAATAGATAGTTTTGCCAGACTGAATTTCATTTGCAAATTGCAAGCATAGGTGTACATTGTTCTCAGTAGGGTATTTTTACTTCTATAAAGAAGTAGCAAAGTCACATTTGCCCCTCTGGGACTACTAAGTAAGATGTCTCACAGACAACCTGCCCCATCCAGGAGAACTGTCAGCATATGCTGGGCACCAACATATTTCACCAGATGCTGAAAATAAACATCAGTGACTGATATGGCTCACGTTTCTGGGAAGTATGACTCCAGCTGAATGTTCTGAATTAGGGGAATGTCCAGTCATTATCGTTTCAAAATTGTCTTTCCAGGCAAAGTGGGATTTGTGTATGACCTAAACCTCCAGATAGCCGCAACAGATGCTCCGTGTTTCAGGCAGTATCAGGAGGGGGGGTTGGGGTTTCATTCAGGTATTATGTTACTATTGTTTATTGTTCCTATACACGCGCAGAGGTCCAGTCCCGATCCCACCAGGTTAATCCTAGTACATTCAAGTCTTTGGGTTAGATGACAACTCAAAAGAACGTTCCCTCACCTGGGGATTTGACCATAGTCTCGTGGAACGTCAGGGGCCTGCTCAACAAAGTGAAGAGGGGCGCCATTCTTCGCCAAGCCAAACGCTATGGGGCCGACATTCTCTTTCTGCAAGAGACACACCTGCTGGGCACTAAGGCCCCCTGTCTCTCCAGATTTGGATAGCATACCGTATACCATGCAGGGTTCACTAGGGGATCCCGGGGGGCTGCCATTCTCATACACCGCCGCGTCCCATTCGTACACAGAAAGCACCGGCTAGACCCCGGTGGACGTTATGTTTGCAATCAGACACACTGTTTGGAGAACGCATAAATCTAGGCAGTATATATGCCCCCCCGCCGTTAGGCGCCACCTTTGTTGAAAGGATAACCCGCTTATGGGAAGCATTACCAGATGACCTGACACTCCTGGGCGGAGACTGGAACGACACCATGACGGTAATAGACAGGACACGAACGTCAGGGCAAGCTCCTCCGGCAGACAGAACTAAGCTCCACCTGCTGGCCACCACATTGGGTTGGTCAGACATATGGCGCAACTTCCATCCCTCCGAGAAAGGTTACACATACCTGTCCGCAGGCCATAGATCTTTATCTCGCTTGGACTATATGTTCGTCCCGCATAAATATGTACATCGGGTCTCCCGCGTGTCACATCTCCCTCGAGGCCTTTCAGACCACTCCCCAGTTCATTGCCTACTCCGGGTACACTCTTACAAACCCCCATTTAGGTGGAGGATGTCTCCCAGGCATTTGCGAGACCCAGAGTATCGGGAGACTCTGTCCCAAGCGGTTGCGGAATATTATATATTTAATGAAGTATCGACCCCCTCTAAATGCACTCTATGAGAAGCCATGAAGCCTACCATACGCGGGGTGGATATCAGTTTTCGCGCCATGGCTAAACGTAAACGACTGGCGCAACTGTTGGAGCTAGAGGACCACCAGAAGACCCTGGAGGCGCAGTGTCTCACCGACCCAAACCCCACACTTAAACGCACCTTACTACAAGCACAACAGTCCATACACCGTCATCTTATGGGTGAGGCCAAAGAAATTTGGTTAGCATCTCAACATAGAATCTACCAATGGGGAGATAAATCTAGTAAAATGCTCCATAGATTATGCCAAGCAGAGAAGTCCCCTACCAGTGTACCGGTGCTTCGGGACGATAGTGGGGCCTTGTGCTCGTCTCCCGAGACGGTGGCTGCAGAGTTTGCACGCTATTTCTCACTCCTATACACGTGCCAAGAGCAGTTATCAGAGGCCACGATAGACACATTTTTGCGTGATATTCCCCCCGTAGACTATCAGACTCGGCATGGGACCTACTCGATGCTCCAATCACTATTGACGAACTTAGCGCTGCACTGGCGGCCATACACTCAGGCCGGGCCCCTGGACCTAACGGTTTTCCTATCGAATTCCTTAGACCGCACATGACCATACTAGGCTCCCACCTACTCGATGCCATACAGGAGGCCGCCGACCAATCCCAACTCCCCCTGGAGTGGCGACATGCGAAGATAGTCCTATTCTTAAAACCGGGACGCCCGCCAGAAGATCCTGCATCATACAGACCTCTCTCATCAATTTTGTGCCTAAGCTTCTGGGCAAGGTCCTCGCTGACCGCCTTCGATCCTGTATACACGACCTGATTCATCCAGACCAGTCAGGGTTTATGCCCCACATCACATAAGACGCGTACATATCGCTATGGATAGAGCCCAGAGGCTCGGACGCCTTGCAGCCATGCTGCTTGCAGACATCGACAAGGCGTTCGATTCCCTCAGCTGGACATACCTCTTTCGCCTTCTAAACGCCATAAACTTCGGCCCACGTTTCCTAACTTATGTGCGCCTCCTCTATACAGGGCTTAACGCCTCGGTCCGGGTTGCTGGCCACCGCTCTACCCAATTTCCAAGATGCCGTGGTACGCAACAGGGCTGCCCCCTGTCGCCATTATTGTTCGCCCTTGCCTTAGAACCTCTGGCGGTGTGGGTACATGGCGACCCGGTGCTCAAGGGCTTTGATTGGGACTCATCTAGATCGGACCGCATTGCATTGTACGCGGACGATGTCCTTTTCTTCATGACTGACCTGTGGTTTTCGGGGCCCCGTATCTTGCAGATCCTGTGTGTTTTTGGTCAGACCACCGGGCTTAACACGAACCCCACCAAGTCTGTACTATTCCCGGTATGCGGGCACCAGGGCCGAGCGAAATATGCTGAACAATTGTTGCGTGCAACCACAGGATTTAAGTACCTAGGTATCTTTATGTCGCTGTGTCCACAGACCTCGTGGGCTAGTAATATCAATCCCCTTCTCAAAAGCCTTAAGGACGAGACAACAGTCTGGTCCTCTCTTCCGCTCTCATTATACGGGCGTTCAGCGATTTTAAAAATGGTGTCCTTGCCCAGAATACTCAACAGGCTCCAGAACTTCCCATATGCCATTCCACGGGCTTGGTTTACACAGGTAAATGCCATACATAATAAATTTCTCTGGCATGACGGGGCAGTGCGAGTGGCACTAAACATGTGCACGCAGTCAACGTATTGCGGCGGTATTGCGGCAGCAGACATTTATGCCTACTACGCGGCCTCCCATCTGCAAGTGGTCAATGAATGGTGGTAAAATTCACCACCGGACCCAGCGTTTGCCTTGGACCATATGGCAATGGGAAACGTTCCGATCCTTCAGCTTTTATATAGTGCTCAGAACCTAGATTTCCTGCCCCCTGCCAGCAGCACCGTAATCCGACTATGGCGGGCTACAGTCTGACAGATGGGATGGCGTGGCCGCCTGACTCAGGCGACCCCGTTGTGGCACGGCACTATGTTGCGCTCGGTGACGGCTCCTGTGGGATTTCGTGGGTGGGACATCATGGGAATAGCCACCTTGGGGGATGTGGTACGAGGCACCGCTTTAAAATCGTTTCAACAGCTCCAGACAGGGTTTCAATTGCACAAGACTCAATTCTATAAATATCTTCAACTCAGGCATGCACTCACCCCCATACTACAACTGATCGACACCTTGCCCGAATTCCACCCCTTAGAAGGGCGCTTATTGATGGGTGACATAGGTGCACATAAGATCCGTCAGATATATCAAACCCTGACAACACACAACCATACCACACTACATAAGACCAGAAAAGCCTGAGAAGAGGACATACCCAACATAACAGATAATTGGGTAGAGCCTTGGCTAGCCCCAGAGGTGCAGCGGTTTCCACACGATACCGCCTTATACAGTTCAAATATATACACCGCGTATACTATACCCGATTCAGACTTTGGAAGATGGGTGCCATCCAATCCCCGGTGTGCTTGAGATGTGGGGCGGAAGAGGGGACATTCATACATACAGTCTGGGGATGTACTGCATCGCAACCATTCTGGCGGAGGGTGGTGGCTTGCCTGAGTGAGGTGCTGTCGTGGGATCTGCCACTCGAGCCGAAGTTACTGTTATTGCATAGCACGGATAGTATTGGGGGGAACAGATACAAACAGCACTTATTGTTCTTAGCGGTTACCATCACTAAACAGGATATTGCTCAGCAGTGGAAAAGTGAGTCTCCTCCGAAGATTGGCCGATGGAAAAAGGCCATAGATGAATGTATGAATGCAGAGATAGCTGTGTTTCAGGCTCGGGGATGCCCCCAGAAACATAAGAAAATATGGCTGCGGTGGGCGGATTACCGAGGCAAAGAATTACCCCCCATCATCACCTCAGACCCATGATAAGCTATGACCCCGTACTGATATTGGACTTATACAAATGGGAGGGTCACGTGAGCCCTTCGGACAACATATTCAATTGTGTGTTTATAATTTGGGTGGATCTGCGCAAGGTTGTTATTGTTATTAACAGTCGTTTTTCAGAAACTACGATCAGTGATTTGTAATATTACAAATATTCATCAACGTGTATCCTCCGGGTCACAACCCGGCATATACCATGTAAAATCAATAAAATATGTTGTAAAAAAAAAAAAAAGAAAACTCCAGATAGAGCATGGAGTTCCCCATGTTTGCGTGTGTCAATGAGAAAGCTCTTTCTCTTGAGGGCGGACACGAAGGCATTCTGACCGAGCTTGTTGATTTTCACTCCCCAGGCATCCACCTCATGTTCACAAGCAAGGATAGATACATGTCCTGCACAACTGAAAACGATTACGCAACGGCGATCTAGTACTCTGGGAACAAAGAATGAAAATTAGATCTCATATGAGCATATGAAGGTTGGGGGGGGATGAGAGTAGATGCAAGAGAGGGGAAGAGAGTAGATAGAACTAAAGGAAACGGGACATTTTTGTGTTCGGGGTCAATCTATTCCAGAGATTCCTTGGAAAGATGAAGCTGACAGAGACTCACTCACCAAGGGTCAGGTGTGAGGCGCAAATGTGAACAACAAGAGATCATTAGCCCAAGTAGCTTATGGAACAAGCAGCGGTGTTCTGGTGAGACAAAAAGTGAGCTGCACTATACGTTCATTGATGTAACTATGTTAAGAGAAAAGAAATCACATATCTGTGTAGTACTGGAGGCGGGTCTGATTAATTAAATCCTCATAGATGGAACTAAAATCCCCAGTTCTAGTTATGAGCTTCGAACTCACTGACATGCCTGCATGCTTCCTCTGGTGGGTGATTTGAATAACACATCAGATTAGGGAGGAGTTTGATGGTATGCTGGTCTACAAGAGGGAGAGAAGCAACGTCCAATATTCATATATCCTAAAAGATATAGTTTAATTTGCTTTGCTTGTGGTTTTAAAGAACAGACGACTACTCAACCAACCTTTGGATAAACCGGTATCTATCAGAACAGGGGGAGGGGCTTGTCTTAGACCCACTTCCCCCGCCCTCCTGGCCACCACCACATCTCTTGAATAAGAGGAGGAAATTTTGTTTTGACACTTAAGTCAACCAGTAACAATCGAGCTGTAAAACAAAAAACAAAAAAATGGATTGCCTAGAAACACCAAGTGATGTATTGTCAGGAACAAAACTGCTTCCCTGGCATGATAAGTGTGTTCCTGGGTGACTGTATTTAGCAAAACAGAATAAATAACAAGGAAACTAAGCAACAACACATTTCTGCAAAGTCAGGATAATGCAAGCGCTGAAGATACAGAAGAGTGATCTTAAGGCCAAAGAGCCTACTAGAAAACCATGCAAGACACTAAAAAAGGAAAAAAATGTATGAAAACCTAAGGAGGAACTCCCCACTGAAAAATATTTTTAAAACGCAGATTTTTTAAGAAAAAAATCCTAGGAACTCCAAAAAGACTTTACTGCTGATGACTGAAGCACAGAGATGAGCATTTGTGTCAAAGAAACCTTTTACAATTATATAAACAGTGTTGACTGCACAAGTACAGGAATTCAACTCTAACCTGATCAATAGGCATCTCAGACTTGTGTGGTGTCTCTTCTCTCAGAGGTGTTGACATTTTAGATAAGGATGGCTGCTGCATTCGCATTCTGTGGAAAAACAGAGGAAGATTAACCCATATGCTTTGATTCAGAGGTCAAACTGATCTTTTCATGCATATTCTTACAAGCCATTTAAAAAAAGTTTGTGTTCTTTTTTTCTTTCAGGCTTCTTCCATCCTAACATATCTAGACACCTCATCAGATCCCACGCACCTGCTCCATTAGACTGAAGAAATACAGTGGCATGCAGGCTTGCCCATTTGCTACTTCATTACGCGTGTCCCTGATGGATAATGGACCTACTTCAACACTACCCAATAGAAAAGTGGTCTTACTGATGAGTAGTGTAGGAAAGTGCCCCTTTTGACATGGTCACCCCCGCTTTTTGCCTGTTATTTGATGCAATTTTGACTGAAATGCACTGGGTTCCTGCTATTCACGTGGTCAAAGCCCTGGGAGGCCCACGGGAAGCCACGCGCTATACAAATACTGCAGAATAGTATAGTACCAGTGTTCTTTTCCTAAAACAAGAAAACTGTGCAATTGTTCCCCAACTGGAAAGACCTTTAGCACCTCTGCAAATCCCTAGTAAAAGATACCCCGGGTACCTAGGGAATGCGTACTAATGAGCATCCGTAAGGGCTGCGATTGTGCCATCCTAAGGGACCCACCACCAAACTCATGCAGACTGCCATTGCAGGCTGCGTGAAGTGGTGCAGACAAATGTGAAAACATGACATGGCATACATCATGTCACCAGACAATGCATGCAATATATGCAAGTCACCCCTACAGCAGGCCTTACAGCCCTAAGGCAGGGTGCATTATATTACATGTGAGGACATATCTGTACGAGCAGAAATGCTCCTGTGCGGCTGGTTCAAATGGTAGACAGTACAAGTGAACAGGGAAGCCATCTTAAGTATATGTACTGGGCACTGGTCATTACGAGCACCCCAACTACATGATGGCTTCACTGAAACGCATGGTATTTGGTATACATACTGATGCCAGTAGTGCATTTATTAAAACATGCACCCAGAGGGCAACTTGGAGGTAAACCCAGAAAACCTACCAGCCTCTTGGTGTGCTGGCTGACTAGCAGTCGTGGCCAGCATGGCGGGGGTAGGAGGGGGTGGGGGTGTGTGTGTGTTGGTGGGCGCAGGGGTCGCGTGAGGGGGCGGACGAGGGGAGGGCGCAGTCGCGGAAGAGAGCTGAACAAAACAAAAAATGTAAAAAACAACTTACCTTTCCGCCGCGGACCCGTGTCTTCTCTGCTCCTGCTCCCGACTTCAGTAACAGGAAGCAGGCAGCCAGGCTCCCTTCCCTCAGCCAATCACAACGCTGCAGTGCAGCATTGTGATTGGTCTAAGTGCCGCCAGGGGCTGTAGGGGTGACCCTGTTCTCCATGCGGGCTGTAATGCAGCCTGCAAGGAGAAGGGGGAAGTGCGCATGACTGGTCGGCTCTTCAGGGCCGCCCAAACCAAACAGTCACTGCGCACCTAGAAGTGGGCAAACCACTCCTGCCCTGCTCCGTGAGCAGGGTCATGTACAAAAAAGGGGATAAGTACGGAGGAAACAATATATCTCTTTTATTTAGGTATGGGGAACAATCAATTACCACATCTACAGTCCTCAGTCCTACACAGGTGTATTGCCAAACTATTTAAGGATACACATACACAATGGGACCGATCTTTGAACACATTAAATGACAAAAAATGTATACAAAAATACACAAATACATGAAAAACAATGTGTAAAGACAACCTATGAACTAAATTAAATGTTACCAATCCCTAACTCAATATTGCTACTAGTGTTCACGCATATAATCTGAGTGATACACACAGAGGTAGTCACAGTGTGCCAGTAACAAAGGCACCCTTTTAGCCTTTTTAGCTCATATATGGCACACAAATCTAATCAATCGCTTGTTTTTATAAGGACTCCTCCGAAGCTTGTCTTGTCGACGCGGACGCGTTTCAGCCTTTAGATTCCTTTTGGCCTCCTCAGGACAAGGGCAATGGAACAATGCTACATAGGACCATATAAATATGAATATATATTAACACACAACTCACCTATTCATTGTATACAGCATGCTGATTGCACGGACCAAAAACCACCACGTGCACCTTCAACTCCACCTCCCATGGTTAGAATAAGTAGAAGAAGAGGAAAGTATTGCTCATACATAACCTCTATGTGGAGACATATATCGTGAAATATATAAATAAATCAAAAAGTCCAATGTCGCTCAAACAAAGGAGTTAGCATTGAATGTCTATATACCTCCACGTTATGTGACTCAAGATATACGTCCAATCACACCAACAAAACCAAGAAAGTGTTATATGAGATCCCATAAGGGCAAAATTAGTTGATGGAAGAATTTTTCAAGTCACTAACATGGGACAAAACTCCTTGAGTGTGACACTAATCTCGTGCAACCAGGACAAACCAAATACACCTACAAAATATGTACATGTGTTTTAGAAGAAACGAACATATATACAAAAAACTCATTATGGAGTGTCAGTGCAATTTCATTAATTTAAACTAAAGATAAGAGGACAATCACAACTACTCAACATCCAAAGCAATACCCAGCACTCACCTCTCTCACCGGTGAGGCTAAACGTGAATAAATCACTACTTCAGGGATTCACACTGCCTACCTACAAATAGAAAAGGAGAACCATTCATCAGTGTCTCACTATATGTAAGGCTTCCCTACGGCCACTCCATGGCATCGACCAGAGGCACAAGTTACTAACTTGTGTAACGATATATCTGTAAGAGACAGTAGTTAGTGACAGATTCCTTACCTTAGAATATCCCCAGGCGTCAGGCTGGATCCGGAAAGTTTTTTGCGTAGCAGTACCCTTGCGCGTCGGTAGGCGGCGTCGTGCGGCTCCGCGTCCGTCGTCGGCGTCGTGATCGCCGGGATGACGTCGCGGGCAGTACTTAGGCGCCGCCCCTGCGCGCTGACGTCAGTTCTGTACACGACTTTCCGCGCCAGGAACGCAGAGCCATGCAAGAAGCTGACATAGGTGTCTGAAAAATACTAGGGCCCTGAAAGGGATGTCCTTAACCCTAGAAATCAGTTCGCAGAACGGGGAGGATGGGTGGGCGGTAAGGAATCTGTCACTAACTACTGTCTCTTACAGATATATCGTTACACAAGTTAGTAACTTGTGCATCTGAAAGAGACACGTTAGTGACAGATTCCTTACCTTAGAATAGATACCCCAGCAATACCAACCCCGGTGGTGGGTCTGCGAACAAAGATCAGACAAGGAAGTCCTGGAGGACAGAATGGCCAAAGAAGCCGTCCCTCCGGACCTGACTGTCAAGGCAGTAATGCTTTGTAAACGTGTGCAGCGAGGCCCACGTAGCTGCCTGACAGATAACCGGCAGCGGAACACCGCGGCCCAAGGCCGTGGTAGCAGCCGTTGCCCTGGTGGAATGGGCACGCAGCCCAACAGGAGGTTCCTTTTTAGCCAAAGAATAGCAGGTCTTGATGCACAAGGTAACCCAGCGGGAGATGGTCCTCTTGTGCACCGCCCGACCTTTTTGGCGCCCACGTAGCCAACAAAGAGCTGGTCATCCACCCGGAAGTGTTTTGTGCGATCAATATAGAAAGAGAGCGCACGTTTTGGGTCCAGACGGTGGAGCCTCTCTTCCTCTCTGGAAGGATGCGGAGGCGGAAAGAAGGTGGGCAAAGTGATGGTCTGCCCAATGTGGAAAGCAGTAACCACCTTTGGCAAGAAGGACGGACGCGTCCGAAGAACAACCTTGTCTGGATGAACAGACAGAAAGGGAGGTTTGCAAGATAGAGCCTGGAGCTCACTCACCCGCCGAGCGGAGGTGATGGCCACCAGAAAGGCTGTCTTCAGAGTCAGAAGACGAAGAGGACAGTTATGTAGAGGCTCAAAGGGAGCGCACATTAAAAAGGTAAGAACCAAGTTCAAGTCCCACTGAGGCATCACAAACGGAACAGGAGGGAAGAGGTGAGTAATGCCTTTTAAGAACCTGTTAACAACAGGGGACTTGAAAAGGGAGGGCTGATCAGGGAGCCTGAGGAAGGCCGAGATAGCACAAAGATAACCCTTGATGGTACCCAGGGCAGAACCCTGTTGGGCCAGAGAGAGAAGGAACAGAAGGACCTCAGAAAGAGGGGCAGAAAGGGGATTCACAGCCTTTGCTGTGCACCATGCCACAAATTTGTTCCACCTGCAGGCGTATACCACCTTAGTGGAGGGACGTCTGGCTGCCAGAATCACATCACAAACTTCGGGAGGCAAGTCGAAAGGAATCAACTGCCGCCGCTCAATCTCCACGCAAGCAGGTGTAGACTGGACAGGTTCGGGTGGAGGACCGTCCCCTGCTGCTGCGACAGAAGATCCTCCCGAAGAGGCAGACGGATCGGGGGATCTACGCTCATATTGAGTAGCTCGGGATACCAAACTCTTCGAGCCCAGTCCGGAGCCACAAGAATGACTTGGGCCCGGTCGTGCCGAATCTTCTTCAACACTCTGGGTAGAAGTGGTATAGGCGGAAAGGCGTACAATAGACCGCAACTCCACTCGTGACGAAAAGCGTCGCCGAGCGAGTGCCGCCTTGGAAATTCCAACGCGCAGAACTGATGACATTGCGCGTTCTCTTCGGTGGCGAATAGATCTAACCAAGGCTCTCCCCACTGTAGAAAGAGTCCTTGCGCCACTTCCGAGTGAAGACGCCATTCGTGATCCATCATGCACCTGCGGCTGAGTTCGTCCGCCCTGTCGTTCAGGGAACCGGCCAGGTGTTGAACCACCAGGAACATGCCCTGATGTTCCAGCCATGTCCAGAGGCGCAGAGCCTCCTGACAAAGGGTCCACGACCCCACCCCGCCTTGTTTGTTGCAGTACCACATGGCGGTGGTGTTGTCTGTGAACACCTGCACTACCTTCCCTTTGACAGAGGGAAGGAATGCCTTGAGTGCAAGTCGGATCGCCCGGAGCTCCAGAAGGTTGATATGGAGCCGGGACTCCGCCGGAGACCAGAGGCCTCTGATCTCCGCCTCTCCCATGTGACCGCCCCATCCCAGAAGGGACGCGTCCGTCACAACTGTGTGCTGTGGCTGGGGAAGGGAGAGGGATCTGCCCATGACCCATTGCCGGTTCGAGAGCCACCACTGCAACTGTTTTGCAGTCCCCTCCGAGATCTGGACGTGATCGGACAGGTCGCCCTGGTGCTGCGCCCACTGGAACTTCAGGTCCCACTGCAGAGCCCGCATATGCCATCTGGCATGAGTGACCAGCAGGATGCAGGAGGCCATGAGGCCCAGCAGCCTCAGGGTCATCCGTACCGAAACCCAGGATAAAGGCTGAAAGATCGGAATCATAGCCTGAATATCCCGGACTCGCCGTTCGGGAGGATAGGCCCGAAACTGCGTCGTGTCCAGAACTGCTCCGATGAAAAGGAGCTGTGGAGAAGGAATCAGATGCGACTTTGGCACATTGATGGAGAACCCCAGCGAGTGCAGGAGTTCGGCCGTAGTCTGGAGGTGGGAGACGACTGCCTGGGGCGAGCCCGCCTTCAGCAGCCAGTCGTCGAGGTAGGGGAAGACTGAAACCCCTGCCCGGCGCAGATGAGCTGCGACCACCGCCATCACTTTCGTGAACACCCGAGGGGCACTGGTAAGGCCAAAGGGGAGCACGGTGAACTGAAAAAGCTCGAGGCCTACCGTGAACCGAAGGTAACGCCGGTGGGCCGGCAGGACGGGGATGTGGAAATAGGCGTCCTGCAAGTCCAACGCTACCAACCAGTCTCCGGGGTCGAGGGCAGTCAAGACCTGAGCTAGGGTGAGCATCTTGAACTTCTCCTTCCGGAGGAAGCGATTGACGTTCCGGAGGTCCAAGATAGGACGCATGTCCTCCTTGTCCTTTTTGGGCACCAGAAAGTAGTGGGAGTAGCAACCACGCCCTACTTCTGGGGTCGGAACATGCTCGATGGCCCTCTTGGCCAAGAGGGCCGTGACTTCCTTCTGTAGAAGCACCAAGTGATCCCCTGACATGCGGTGGAATTGAGGTGGCATGGCTGGGGGTGGTCTTGAAGGGGAGGGAGTAGCCCCTTCGGACAATGTCCAAGACCCACTTGTCCGAGGTGATGGGACGCCAGTGGTGAAGGTGATGGCGGACCCTGCCCCGACTGGCGTGCTGTGCACCTGAAAGGAGGGACTAGGAGGGCTTGGAGGCCGCGGACGGGTTGGAGGTGGTGGCCTGACCCGCACGCTGGTTGCCCGAACCGCCACGGCGGTATCCACGTCCTCGGCCACGCGAAGGCGCATGCTGCGCGGGCCGTTGGCCGGGCTGTGGACGTGACTGGGCGCCCCTTCCGTGGCCACGAAAGGGGCGAAAAGCAGACGTTTGCGGAGGGCGCACAACAGCAAGGCCCAGGGACTTAGCAGTAGCCCGTGAGTCCTTGAAACGCTCCAGCGCATGGTCTGCCTTCGAACCAAAAAGACCGACTCCATCAAAGGGCATGTCCATGAGAGTATTCTGGACATCCCCTGAAAAACCAGTGGTTCTCAGCCAGGCGTGGCGACGCAGCGCCACCGTCGTTGCAAGCGATCTGCCCAGCGAGTCGGCGGTATCAAGGCCACAGCGGATGGTATATTTAGCCGCATCACGCCCTTCCGCAATAGCGCGGGTAAGCAGTGTCTGGACCTCCTCAGAACACTGCGGCAAAACATCAGCCACCGAATCCCACAGGGAGTGGGTGTATCGGCCCAAGAGGCAAGCGGTATTAACAGACCGCAAGCCAGCACTGGAGGAAGAGAAAGCCTTCTTCCCAAAGTGATCCAGGCGCTTGGATTCCCTATCCGGAGGGGCGGTAGGGAAGGCTGTTTGGGAGGCAGAGGCTTGGACAACCAAGCTCTCAGGGGTGGGGTGTTGGGAGAGAAACAGGGGGTCGCCCGGAGCCGGGCGATGGCGTCGGGCCACGTTCCTATCCACAGGAGCCCCTGTGGTGGGTTTGGACCAGGCACCCAAAAGAACGTCAGTGAGTGCATCGTTGAACGGCAGCACAGGCTCCGAAGAGGAGGCCGCCGGCTGAAGCACTTCAGTCAGGAGGTTAGTCCTGACGGCCACTGTAGGCAACTGGAGATTTAAGGCTCCAGCAGCTCTACGCAACACCGTTGCAAAATTAGCCCCCTCCTCCGTTGCCACGGGAGGAGACAGCATGCCAGAGTCGGGGGAGGTATCCAGCCCACTGGCATCCCCAAGTTCCTCAACCCAGTCCGGGTCAAACTCGCACTGTTGTGTGAGAGGGTCGTCAGACCCCTCCCAGCTCTCCTGGTCCTCCTCAGGTTGAAAAGATGGAGGAGGAGGGACATAAGGGACCCAAGGTCTCATCGGCGCCGGAACCGGCGTCGGGCGACGCCGGTCCGGCTCCATGTCCGGACCCGGGAGAACCGGGGAACGACGCCGCCCGGAGCCCCGGACGGCGTCGGAAACGGCACCGGGGACATCGGCGTCGGCGGAGGCGTGGTTAGGTCAACCGGCGTCGATGGGGGTTGCGGCACCACCGGAACCGGGGTCGAGGCCGGGGCCGGAGCCGAGGCCGGGACGAAGGCTGGTGGGACAGGCGACGCCGGGACCGGAGTCGACGGCGACGCCGGAGCAACCCCATCAGGGCCCGCGGGGCCCGAAGGCGCACCGGAGGGACCTTGAGGCCCGAAGAGGCGGGCCATGGCCGACAGGAATTTCTGTAGTTCGGCCGGAGTCGCCCCCGAACCCGGGTAGGACGGGTAATGCGGGGGCAACTCGACAGGCACGTCCGGGGCCGCGGGGACGGTGCCGACAGGGACCTCAGCCGAGTCGCGCGACCGGCGAGGCGAAGTCTTAGAGCGATGACGCCGCTTAGACTTCTTGTGCTTCGACTTACCGGAGGAGCGCGAAGACTTGGATTCCGACGAACGGCGGGGACTCCGCGTCCGGCCCCTCGACCTCTCCCGGGACCGGGGCTTGGTGCGGCGCGGAGCCGACTGCCGGACTTCAAGGAGCTTTCGAGACCGCTCTCGCAAAGCCTTCGGATGAAGTTTCCGGCAGTCAGGGCACGACTTCGTGTCGTGGTCTCGGCCGAGACAGAAGAGACACTCGAGGTGGGGGTCCGTGATGGACATCATACGACCACATTCCTCGCAGGGCTTAAAGCCGGGCATCCCTACGACACCTTAGGAGTCGTGAAGACTCGTTGAAGAAAACAGTGAAAAATTTCACAAAAAAGATAGTCAAAAAGTGACTAGGGCACTGCTCTTCCCGGATCTGCGCTTACTGGCGCGGAAAAAGAAGTACTGCCCGCGACGTCATCCCGGCGATCACGACGCCGACGACGGACGCAGAGCCGCACGACGCCGCCTACCGACGCGCAAGGGTACTGCTACGCAAAAAACTTTCCGGATCCAGCCTGACGCCTGGGGATATTCTAAGGTAAGGAATCTGTCACTAACGTGTCTCTTTCAGATATTGTACTTACCAATCAGTTCAGCCAAGTGCCACCAATCACTTTCCCGATCCTCTGCTCCAACTATCAGCAACTGAGGTCAACAATGACACTCTCAATCCTCCGCTCCGACCGTCAGCGAAATGCAGTCACGGGGCCCGCCGTTTCATGGAATGAAATAGACGCGGGACGCTATTCACATAGGACGCTATTCACGCATTGCGTGAATACGACAGTACAGGGGTAAACACTACAAGAGGACTCCCACTGTCAACTCCTCTGCAGCCCTATCTCACTGCCCACCGCTACATAATGTAAACAAGGGACGCTAGACACCCTCCATGTTCCGTGTATTCGTCAGTCCCGGAGTAAGCCCAAAGAAGGGGACCACAAATGCCATCTACTCCACTACAACCCTACCATATTGAAGTAGGAAATATATTATCTATAGTAAGTATTAAAACCACAGAGAATCATAGTCCCTACAACGGATGAAGACGTAAAAAATCTATATGCATTCAGGTGGGGTCAGCGCAAAAAATATAAATTACAGCATGCCAAACACAATACAGGCTTACATTCTCAAGCACATGTACATCAACACTACATGTTATATAGAAAAAACACATTATATAAAAAGAACACACGTGATTAATTATACAGAAGTGAATAAAAAATTAATAGTTAAAAAACAGCACAGATATCCATACATTCTCAATGATATCTCTATGACAATAATGTCCAGATATATACATACATGCCATCACAATCAATTCCATGGAATTCAGTTGAATTAGATTAATGCCCAAATTTCATCCCGATCATTTAGTCCTTCAACCGCTGTATGATACTTTTCTATCATCCGGGCTTCTAAACGATTTAGGATCATTTGGAGGGTTGCTATATTTTGTGCTTTTACAACTAGAAGTACTGACCACCTTAAATCGTTCTCACTGTGGCCGCATTGTACATAATGTTGGACCAACAGAGCTCCCTGTATTTTACACCTTATGCGAGATTTATGTTGTAATATTCTCATTTTGATGGCCTGAGTTGTCTGGCCAATATATGTCTTATTACAAGGGCATGTAACTGAATATACCACATTTTTGGTGTTGCAGTTAGACAAGCTTCGTTGTGTATGTTTCTCATTATTAATCTCGATAAACTTCGAGTTACTTGTCTGAGGGCATGCAGCACAGTTATTGCATTTATAATGCCCAATCACTGTTGGGAGACCCAATAGGCCACTCAGATCTTTTTTAACCGGTTGTATGCGTGCAGCTCTCACCAGATGTTGCCTCAAGTTTTTACCTCTCCGGAATGAGAATAACGGTTTGGGGATGTTCAAATGTTCTACCAACCGCCAATTGCGGGAAATAATTTGTTTCACCTTGTTGGCTTTGGGATTGAATGTGAGCACACAAGTTAATTGTTCCGAATTTTGTTTGGCCTTGGGAGTGAGTAGGCATTTGCGCGGAGTAAACCACGCCCTTTTAAGTGCCCCTCGAACCAGCTTCTTCGGATAGCCTCTCGCACATAATTACTCCTGTAATTTTTCTGCATTTTTAAAGTAATCAATTTTGTTTGAGCAGTTGCGGCGTACTCTTAAAAACTGCCCATAGGGTAGATTCTCTAAGGTTTCTGGGTTGCCCTGAAGTAAATTCTAATAAGGTATTCCGGTCAGTTGGCTTAATATATAAGTCAACCTCCAGTTTACCATCATTTTCAATGATCCAGACATCCAAAAAATTGATTCTGATATTACTTGATGTCATAGTAAACTTCAGATCAAAAGATAGGGAATTGAGCCACGTATGGAACCGTTCCAACTCTTCCTGATTCCCCTTCCATATCATAAAGATATCGTCAATAAAGCGCACCCATTTAATGATGTGCGCTTTAAATGGAGTAGCTTCTTGAAAGATGTATCTCGTTTCAAAATAGTCCATGACTAAATTCGCTATTTCAGGAGCAAAACAGCCCAAGGCCACGCCCTTCACTTGCAAAAAAAGATTTTTTAAACGCAAAAAAATTGTTTTGAAGGCATATCCGAGCTAGTGCTATCAAAAAATCAGTTGGCACCTGATGGGTCTTGGTCTTTTATCAAGTACCATAGTCATGACCACCAATGCTTCATCTTGGGGAATGTTGGTATACAAACTTTCGATGTCGAAAGAGACCAACAACTGTTGGTCTCTATCGAACACCGAATGTTCAATCTTAGAGATCAAATCCATAGTGTCCCGGATATATGCTCTGGTCTCGGGCACAAATGGTCTCAAAAAGACGTCAACATACTTAGCCAAAGGCTCCAACAACGACCCACACGCCAAAATAATCGGTCTTCCCGGGGGTTGTGAGGCATTCTTGTGCACCTTTGGCAGTACATAGATCACAGGTGTTTTTTGAGTGGTGAAATTGAGATACTCATTCTTTCTTGCATAGATAACCAAGCTCCAGCGCCTCTATGGTAAGATGTAATATCTGGGCTTTCAGCCGTGCTGTCGGGTTGTCTAGAATCGGTCGATAGTGTTCTTGGTTATTAAGTTGATGCATAATTTCCTCGTCATACTTTTCATTATCCCACAACACAATTCCTCCCCCCTTATCGGCAGGTTTTATAACCTTAAGGGGGTTTTCTGCAAGATTAGTCAAAGCCATTTGTTCATCGTTTGAAAAATTTGGTTTGTAAAAAATCCGTTTGGTGTTAAGTGCATCTATTTCACGCAATATCCGATCCTCAAAAAATATTACCTCATCTGGCATTGTGGCACGGTCTGGACAAAAAGAAGACTTTTTCTTCAAACCACTGGTATTTCTTTCAAAAGAATCATTCGACTCAGAGGAAGACTTTGAGTCTAATCTTCCGTAAAAATTGTAGGACCTCTGTTTTCGTATCTACTGGGTTTTGCAATGTGCGTGGAACAAATGATAGTCCTTTTTGTAATACTTTTATTTCTAAATCAGACAAAGTATGTTTGGATAGATTATAGATAGGCATCAGCTAATTTTTAGATGTTGTAGCCTGATTCACATTATGATCTATCGCCTGTATGTTCTCTGCCTGGTTCTGAAATATCCCTGCTCCTGGTTCAACTGTTGAACTGGTGCTCGCCATCCCCCCTCTGAAGCCTCGGCCCCTGTTTCCACCTCTGTCTAAAAAAGGTGGGAGGGCCCTAGGATAATGATAATATGGTTGCTGAGGTTGGTATGGCTGGTAATAGGGTCCTGATCCCTGGTCTGAATCTGAGGACGAATCAGAAAACGTCAGGAATTTTGTCCGTGATCGCCCTCTGTATTGTAAATTAAGACTACTGGGATTATTATTTTTGAAAAAATCCTCTTTCAAATAGGGGTACACCAAATCCAGTTTGATTTTTTTTTATATCTTTTGTTACTTTAGAGGTTTTTAAATTTACTGTATGAATCTTAAAGTCAGACAAGGTTTTCTCTATAGTCTCCAATAAAGATTTAGCATCTGCTAGGGAGGTATCACCCCCAATTTCTTCCTCAAGCCTCTTGATTTCTTTAAGTTCGTCCTCACTAATTCTAAGAGCTGAGCCGAGCAGGCCCGCCCACCCGCAAAGCAACAAGAAACATAAAATGATAATAACTGAAAGTTATTATCATTTTGTTTTCTGCACTGCTTGAAAGCAGTGGGGCGACGCTCCTCCGCCAAAGCAGAGGAGCCGCAACTGCTGACTAGTACAGTCCAGCCTGCCACCACAGACATGTTTCTGACCCCTGCAGGTGAGAACCTGCGCTCTCTGAGGGCAGGAACAATGCCTGTGCCGGAGGAAGGTGTTCACACCTCCTCCAGAAGGATGGCAAGTGAATCTGCACACCAAGGCCAGTGACTTCAAAACTCTTGCTGCCTTTGATATGCAAATCCGTTTTCCCCCAGACCTGTGAGATGCCACCCCCTGCCCTGATACCGATTTGGCACTAGGACAGATGGGAAATTAGCAATGCCAGGAGGCGTGGTGCACTACCAGGCTATTCACACCTCTATGGTGGGCTGCCGATGTGCCCACGAAAGAAGGGTTGCACCAACTTGATTTTGGTGGAATTATATACTCTGGGACAGGGTTATGCCCAATTCCCACAGGAGGCAGTCATATAGGGGGCTTAGTGACCCCAAGGGTAAGTAGCCCATTGGCTACTATCCTTCACTCCCCTTAATGCCCCTAAATTCAGTATTTAGGTAGCCCCTGACACCAGTAACTTAGGCTCGTCTGACTGAAGAAAGAAGAAGATAAAGAAGAGACAAAGAAGCGAGAACTGTGGACTACTGATGGACTTTGGCACCAAACCCAGCCTGCCTACCTGTCCAGACAATTGCGACAACCCAACTTGTCCAGCAGCTGTGCATTCCTCAAAAAAGCCTCGGAGGGCCTCCAGCACTTCGTCAATCCGTCAGCATCTGCTCCAGGAGGTCAGATCTGTCTCCCCACCATGTGGAAGACGCCATGACCAACTGGAGCCGCCGTGCACAAATACCTGGGATACCAGACCCCTTGCAGCAACCAAAGCTTGTTTGAGTTCAATCTCGACTCCAACGCCGAAACGACCGACCAACCGACTAGGGACATCAGCATCGCAGAGGCCAGCACAGAGAGTGGGCCAGCTGTCCTGTTGTGCCCTCTGAGTGCATTTTACAATAAATCCAACACTGGCATCAGTGTGGGTTTATTGTGCAGAAAAGTTTGGTACCAAACTTTTCAGTATTCAGTTAAGCCATCATGGAGCTGCAGAGTTTGTAATGACAAACTCCCAGCCCATGTACTCAGTATGGCTTCAGTGCACTTCAAATGTCTAAGAATGGACAGACACTGTAGGGGTATATTACTCATGCAGGTATGCCCTCACGTGTGGTATAGTGCACGCTGCCTTAGGGGTGTGAGGCCTGCTAGAGGGGTGACTTATCTATGCCACAGGCAGTGGTTGTGGGTATGTGTAGGAAGATGGTTTCTGTTGCAGTGACCCCCCCCACTTTTTGCAAGATTTCTGATGCACTTTGACTTGATGTGCACTGGGTCCCCGACAATCAGGTTCCCAGGGCATGTGTGTAGGAAGCTGGCTCTGTATATACTATACCAAAGTGAGGTATAGTGTGCAGAGTCCAGTGGATCCCAAAAGGTAGGCAAAGGTAAAGTAGATGGCACCTCAGTCTCTATTTGTGGTAGTGTGGTCGAGCAGTAAGGCTTTATCAGAGGACAGTGTTAAGCATTTGTTGTACACACTCAGTTAGCAAATGAATTCACACACTCAAAGACAACTTCAGACCAATTGTTTTTGTATAAAAATATTCTTTTAGTTATTTTATTTTCTAGAGCCAAGCAAGCCTGGGACAGGTAAGCAATAAATACTTTACACTAGTAATGCAGTTGTAACACAGTTTGGTTTGCAATTGTAAATGTACTTTGATTTGATTACAGTAGTGTTACTGATAATGCAATGCTTTTCAGAATACAGTACATATACTTTTGTATAAGATTTTTAGTAGATTTTCATGTAAGTTACTTTTCAGATTACTTTTCGTACACAGTGCAGTATACCTGGATACTGCACTGGGACATTTCCTGTAAACAGGTAAGTAAAAGCGTTTTGGTTATTTAGTTACAGTTTTAAAGGATTTCTTAGATTTTCCAACTCCACACTTATTGACTGTTTTTCTATTAAAAGTTTCTGTTATCCTATGGAGGAAAATAGTGTTATCGGTCAACAGGTAAGTACTTTGTTGTGGGAGTTGGTATTCTGGGGTTAGACTCGGGGTCTCCCAGGGTCAAGGATGCACTCTTGTTACACCCTCAGCGGCACTAGGGCGGCCGGGTGCAGAGTGCTGAGGCCCAATGTTATCCAATGGGAGATAGGGGGCCTCCAGTTGGTGGCTGCTGACGTGCAGGCCACTGGGTTGTGGGAGCAAAGCTCCTGGACTTAAGCTCAGGGCAAATGGGGGTTTAGGCCAGCACAAAAGATGCACTCTCCGCGGCACTGGGGCGGCCGGGTGCAGAGTGCTGTTTTGGCGTCGGAAGCCCTGTAGCTTTCAATGGGGAGTCTCCGGTTTGCAAAAGCCCTGCAGGCTCGGGGACGAAGGTCTTCTGGGTGCGACCACCACTTGGAGAGGTAAGGTGGGATCTTGGGGGTTGGTTAGGGACTGTCGGTTGGGCCACCCAAGGCCGTGGGGTGTCGAGTGCAGGGGTGCCTTTTAGGGTCGGATCTTCTTACCAGCTCCTGGTCGCGGTTGGGGGGACCTTCCGGTTTGAGGCTGCAGGCGTCGGCTGGAGGCTTGAGGCAGGTCAGGAATCACCGGTTCTCGGGTCAGGATCGCCGGGGAGACCTCCTCTTGGTGTTGGGCCACTCGAACTCGGGACGTGGGCGTTGGGTGCAGACCCGCGGATCCTTGCAGAGCTGGAGTCTGTTGAAAAAATCCAGTGGTCACGGCAGACAGAGTCTTTGGGATGGAAGGCAGGCAGGTCCTCCGGGTTTCTTGAGGTTGCTGGCTGCAGGACACACCGGGATTTCGCTGGAGCAGGTTTGAGGTGGGGACAGGACGGTAGGGCTGGGGCCAAGTCAGTGGGCATCCTCCGCTTGTTAGCTTCGGCATGGCTGTTCGGTCCTTCTTTTCTTCTTCTGGTTTCTTGTCTGACTTCTTGGTTCAGGGCTGCCCCCTAAATACAGTATTTAGGGGACGTTTTAGGGGTCTCAAGGTCAGTAGCCAATGGGCTACTGACCTTAGGGTGACTACACCTTTAGTGTGCTCACCCCACGTGGGGGAGTGAGCACAATCCCTAATCCTGATTGGGGAGTGTGCCATCTGCAAGATGGCAGGCACTGAAGAGTGGGCTTCACCTCGCATCCCCCACCTGAGGGGTGAGGTTGGCAGAAGTGGGCACACCTTCTGGGCTGGCTAATTTTTCTCACCCGTCTTCCCGCCGAAAAGGAGGGGAAACATGAAGGGGGCCTGCTCCCGATAGCAGGAGAGGCTGGGGGTCGCATTACAAAGGCTGCCAGGCCTTTGAAGCTCCCCTGCCACAGATGGCTCTTCCTGGCCTGGGGGAGGTGTGAACACCTCAGCCCAGGAAAGGCTTTGTTTCCGGGCTCAGGGAGCACAGACTCCCACCCTAGAGGTCCAGAAACATGTCTCGTGGTGGCAGGCTGGTGTGTACCAGTCAGGGAACCCACCACAGGCTGGTCGTTTTTCAGGGGGCATCTTCTAAGATGCCCTCTAAGTGCATTTTTCATTAAATCCCACACTGGCATCCGTGTGGGTTTAATGTGCTGATAAGTTTGATACCAAACTTCTCAGCTGCTTCAACACCCTCCGCATGCTTCGCAAGACCTTCAAATGGATCCCCCCTGAGTCAAGGAAGACAGTTGCCCACGCACTCATCACCAGCAGACTAGACTACAGAAACGCACTCTACCCCGGCATCAACAAGTCCCTACTCCGCAAACTCCAGACAGTACAGAATGCCACTGCAAGACTCGTCCTCGGCATCCCGCGACACCACCACATCAGCCAACACCTACGTAGACTCCACTGGCTCCCCGTGGAGAAAAGTCACCTTCAAAATCCTCACTCACGCCTACAAATGCCTACACAACAACGGACCCAAATACCTCAACGACAGAATCCACTTCCATGCACCCAAAAGAAACCTCCGATCTGCCAACCTCGCTCTGGTCGAAACCCCGCGGATCCACAAAGCCAGAGCAGGCGGAAGATCCTTCTCTCACATTGCAGCCAAGACCTGGAACGAGCTACCTGCAGACATCAGACGCGCCCCCTCCCTGAACACCTTAAGGAAGACTCTCAAGACCTGGCTTTTCGGGTAAGCAAACTGCAGACCCCCCCTCCCCCCGCCCCCCCTTCAGCGCCTTGAGACACTCACGGGTGAGTAGCGCGCTTAAAATTCCCCCGATTGATTGATTGAGTTTTCAGTGTAGCCATTATGGTGCTGTGGAGTTCGTAATGACAAACTCCCAGCACCATATACTCTTAATGGCAGCACTGCACTTACAATGTTTAAGAATTGACTTAGACACTGTAGGGGTACAGGGCTCATGCACCTGTACCCTCACCACTGGTATAGGGCACCCAGCTAGAGGGGTGCCAGGGATGTGTGCCATGTCGACTCTTCACTTTGTTCTGCACCAAAACACACAGCCTGCAAGTGTTAAGGTACAGGACCTCTAAGGGTGGCACAATAAGTGCTGCAGCCCTTAAAGGCCTTCACTGATCAATGTGCCGTGGTACCTGTGGTACCATTTACCAGGGGCTGACCTGTGGCCAGAGTGCCAATTGGGTGTACAAGGTACAGTTTTGGGGAAAAACACAGGCCCTGGGAACCAGATTGGCAGGGACCCAGGGCACATGAAGTCAAAGTGCATCAGTAGTCTGGCAAAATGTGGGGGGGTTACTGCAACAGAAACCCAGCTTCCTACACAAGCCCCCGCCAGCCCAAAGGCCAGGAGACTCAGCCAAACCTGGAAGAGTCTTTCTAGTCTTTCAGGCGAGGAAGAGTAGAGGAAGTGGTTTGAAAGTTGCAGGGCCTACTCTGCCTTACATCCTTCTGTCCAGGTCAGTCGCCTTGGGGAGCTGGCCTAACTAAACAGTTTCAGGACCTAATTCCCAATGCTCCTTTCCTAGCACTTTAGTGTCTTCACCCCATCTTTTTAGTTTGGGTTCAGAGGTGCCTACCTCTGCAAATTCTAACTTAGCTAGGGCAAAGCCCAGCTTACCCACAGAGGTCACCCACAGCTTGAGCAACCCCACCATGATCAATAGGGTAAGGGGAGCTAACTTGCTATTTGGCAGGGGGCTAGGCTAGGCCACCATGCCAAGGACAGTGCTGCCATGAAGTTGATGGAGCAGGGAAAATAATTTTTTTTAACCCCTAACAAATTTTATAATTAATTAAATAAAATGTTCGTTTAAATGTATTAATCAACACTGTATGTGTGGGAATGGTAATATGCCAATGTATGTGCTAAATAATCTATTAATGGATGTCCGTGTGTCTAATTATAACATAAAAATAAATGCGTACTAATTAAAAATAAATGCATGTTTATGCTTCATAGAAATAAAACGTGTCATTGCAAAAACAATAGTGATGGTAAGTAAGGAACAGCTTAAATGTTGCTTTCTGCTAGGTAACAACTAATTGGGGTACGTAGACGACGGGAGGGAAACGAAAGGGATATTTTTCTCTATTTTAATTATGTTTTGTTTGCCTCAAATTAGTGCTTCTAAAAGTATAACCGAGTGGCGATATAAAATGGCCGCCAGTGGGAAGATGTGCGCAGGCGCAAGGGGACACGTGATATGGGATGAAAACGGAGAAAAAAGCTAAAACCTCGTGAGGTTACTGAGACGCTAGGATGCAAGAAATGGTCAAGGCTGGTGTGACCTAATTGAACTGATAGTGTGCCATGATGATCAGCAGAAGGCCCGTGGGAAACAAGTTTAAGAGAAAGGACAATGACTGCGGAGTTCTCGAATGTGTCGAAAGAAGTTACAAATGTACTGATCGAAACGGATGAAATTGTTTAAGCGTATGGGAAAGGAAATGATCCAAGGACCCTTGAATCCAAGAGAACTTGATTAAAAGAATGAATAAGCTGACATGCATGGACCAATGAAAGAAAAGCGTGTTATTAATGTTGCAACAGTTAGTTAGCAAAGTTAGAATTAGGGTATAAGAGGGCCTACTCTTAGTGGGAGGGGTTCAGTCGCGGTTGCAGTCACAGTCAGGAAAGGAGTTGAAGAGTCGTGTTGGTGGCTTCCAGTGCTGGGTGGTCCTGATCGATCCCTTACTGAGCGGGAGATGCTGAAAGACTGTTAGATGAGACGGGTTGCAGGTAGCTGATGCTGACGAGCTGAAGTTGCTGTTGCTGTCTTAATTTTCCAGTTGAGTATGAGAATCAGGCTATTTCTAATTCCTAACTTAGGTTAGAAATCATTAGGCTAAATTAGGAAGCTAGGCAGGTAATTAGGGTTTTGGCTTCATGACAAAAATTTCCTTTCTGCAATAAAATGATTATGCTTAATAAATATTTGAATTTAAGAATGAATAATTGAATAAAGTATTAAATTCTTTTCCATGCTTTTAAAAATTATATAAAATTTAAGATTCTTTAAACCCAAAAATGACTCAGTGGTTATTTTCCTAAATGATTGTGACATAAGTAATTGGTTATTGTGATTCAGCTGGTCTTAATCACTATGAACTAATTTCTTAAATGAATGATTCATCGACAAAACAATGAGCAGGAATATCTTAAGAAATAACTAAAAGAAAGTGACAAATTAAGGTAATAAGATATCCTGACTCTTACAGTGGTACATAAATGGTGTTCTCCATTTAGTTCTCATGCTTCTCCTAGGAGTACAGAATTTCATAAAGGTGTAAAGGAAATCCAGGAGTGTGCGTGTGTGTTAGGCGATGTTTATGGGCCCCATCGTCATGTGGATATGAGAAATATAGTTTGCCCCTGGATGACCTATAAGTAACCTGGGAGGAGAATAGTTTTTATTGTACGCGCTGCATCAGATTTCTTGGTAGCAGAGTTATGGTTTTCTATAGATTAGTTTAGTGATTGTTTATTGATTATTGATTATTTTTTGATGACTAACACTATATGTTGAGTCACGTTATGTTATATGTGAGTTTTCACGCTTCTGGGATGTAGGAAGTGGAACACGTGTGGCAAGAGAAGTCACATGGAATTTGGTACATGGTCTGAATTCATTTTGGTAAATAACGCAGGTTGTGTTATGTTAGGGATTTTTCTGTACGAAAAGTGTGTAATTGAAATAGCAAATCACGTTTACTTGTGAAACTTTGGCCTTAATTCTCAGGAGCATAGTCTCCACATGTGTCTTATCCCCAGAGAAACGAGTAAATTGTTTGTTTGAAAGAAGGGTAAGGTAGAGGAAGTGCTACTTTATCGGCGAGAGTAAATAATTCTGTGGTAGGGTAGAGGTAAGCGCTGCCTACTGGAAAAACAGGATTCTTGTGTAAAAGGACAAAGCTGTCACTTTTGTTTAGCGAATCAGACTATGGAATTGTTTTAATTGTTGTAACTAACGAAGAAAACAGCAAAAAGAAAAAATTGCCGATAAATTTTGTAAAGGAGGGGTAAAGAGTAGAAGTGACGTGGAAAAGTGCCGCGCTAGCATTGGATAGTGCGCTAGTCACGTGAACACAGAGCAGGAGTGACGTAGAAAAGTGTCGCGCTAGGATTGGTTGGTTCACGGACGGTGGGCATTGTTCTGATTGGTACGTTAGTGTGAGTCGCGCTGTAATTGGTCAAAGTTCCGTACACAGAACAGCGTTAGAGTAAAGAGAAAACAAATAGAAAACATGCCGTATTATGAGTATGAAAGGGAGAGAACGTCATGGACGACGAAATTGAAGAATTTCTTTAAGAAAGACAAAAAGGTTGTGACTAGAGAGGGACAAGTAATTCCTCCGCCGAAATCAGCAGCTTCACATATGATGCTGAAATATGGATATCATACGTGCATATGGTTGGAAAATTGGGCTAAATATACAAAGAATGATGGTGCTTTGGCTTTCCCTGAGAATGGATCGTTTAGTGTAGCGGTTTTGCGAAACTTGCGAGAAAAAATGTGTAAATTGGAACCTAGACCTAGACCAACACAGTTTGAAGCTTTGACGGAATGGGAAGATGAGATGTATGAACGAGAGAGATTCAGAGGAATGAGAGATCATGAGTTTATGCCTGGAAGATTGTGGGGAGTAAATCATGAGGACAGAATAAAACGATGGAGATGTGCTAACATGACAGGAGGTTTGTTTCCAGCTTTTACAGTTGAGGAAGGGACTAAGAAAAAGCGGACTGAGAAAAAGAAACATATAGAGAGAAAAATATATGCATGAGAGCGAAACGGATGACGAGTTGCTGGAAGATATTTTAAATAGAAATCCACCTCCGTATCAGCAGAGTTCTACAGTGGTGACACCAAATGCGCCACTAATAGAGACTATGCGAAATAAAAGTCCGGAAAAGAGAATTGATGTAAATAGGTCACAGGAACAAATGAGAACTTCTCAAAATGAAGGAATAGAAAGCGACAATGCAAGCGAATTGGCAAGGACAACAAAAGAACTAACTGAGAAAATTAGAGAATTAACGAAAAATATGGAAGCAGTTACTGTGCCTGTAACAATAGGTCCAGTAATACCAGTTTTTGAGAATCAGAAAATTGATGAACGATCTTTGGTGATTCCCTTGAGTTCGCAATTTCAGAAAGAAAAGGAAAGGATGGAACAAAGTGCAAGTACAAGTAATTTGGCTAGTACTTACAGACCAAGTCCACCTACAAATTTAACGGTGAATGAATGCAATGGTAGGAAAATGCATATGGTAACAGAATCTGCAACAGAAACGCCTGAAAAGAGTAGTAACTGGATAGAACTAAATAATACACCCATAGGTCCGACTCCTGATGAGTTGAATGAGTGGATGAAAGCTTTTAAAATAAAAGAAACAGAAGAAAAACCATTAGGTGTGATCAGATTAAAAATAGATATGGAAGAATTAATTCTAGGAACGATTGGTACTGAAAAGATAAAAAATTATCAGGATGATGAAATAATGTTTCTGTGCAAAAGTATAACATGGAGGGCAAAGAATTTACATGACAAACTAGAAGAAGTGGCTAGTGAGATTGGAATAGATTTTGCAAAAGTGAAAACGTTGCAGAAACCATACAGAGTAGACTTTTGTGAAAAAGATATTGAAAATTTGAACACGGCAGGAAGGCTGACACAGATAAAGGAGTTAATTGTGTTGTTGAGAAAATGGGGTGATGTGGACAGATGGAAGGTTAGATGGACAAAGAAGAATGAGAAAAGTACAGACAAAGGTTCATTGGCTTTTATGATAACTGAAAAAGAATCTGTTGTTAAAGAATACCCCATGAGAGAAACTCCAGGTGGTAGTTACGTGCATGTTCCCTGGACTAGGCAGGACATACTGTCATTTACCAATGACTTTCCAAAGTTAAGAGAAAAGCCAGTTGAGTAGTACCGACAAGTAGAAAGGTTTGTAAAAGTCTCAAAAGTGTTGTGGATAGATTTGGATGGATTGTTTGACATAGTGGTACCAACGGATTTGTGGTCAGAATGTAAGATTACAGTTGACTGGCCAACTACAGAATATCCAAGAGATCCTAAGACAGGAGCTCCAGGTCCTGATGTGATGAAGAAATACGATAAGGTGATTACCTTTTTGAAGAATAAGATTCCTCCTAAAGAGACAGATTGGGTTAAGATTGATAGAACTACACAGGAAAGTAAGGAGTCTGTACATGCATATTATGAGCGATTGTTATTGGTTTTCAAGCAGTATAGTGGTTATGAGGAGTTGAGTGAAAAGGACATGAGTCATTTTGTATACCGATTTGTGTTTGGCCTGAAACCAGAAATAAGTGATATGATTAAGCAACACATGATAAACTGGCAGAATGGAAGTGTAGATAAGGTACTGAGATATGCTAAGTATTGTAGTGATGAAATAGAAAGTAAACAACGTAAGTTGAAAGAAAAGGCAATGTGGGCACAAGTGAAAGTGGCAGAAAAACAAGAAGCTCAATTGGACAATAATAATGGAAACGAATCAGGACAGAATAAAATGCGACCAAACATAGGTAAAGGAAAGGGTCAAGTGAGTCTAGAAGAGGCAAAGAAGAAATGGCCATGTCATAATTGCGGAAAATTAGGGCATTGGAGAAACGAGTGTAAGTTCCCACCTAAACCTAATCCGGAACATCAATCATTAACTCCACAGGTGCAGAATGAGGTAGTTGTTCAACAAAGTCAGGTGCCGCAACCACCACTTCCCAACACTGTTAACCAGCAAAGATACAGTACAGAAACAGGATTCTACGGAGGAGAGCAGGTAACACAGTTGCCGCGAGCAGCTAACATTTCTCAGTATTGGTTGCGTCAGAGTGAGGATGACCCGGTTGAAAGATTCTGACGGTGCGCAGGAGAGGGGAAAGAGTGCGTGCTTGGCGCAACTCTAGAGGTAGATCAGTCTGGTCCCTTTGTGGATGGAGAAGTGAATGGTGCAAACGTAACATTCCTTGTCGATACTGGAGCTACCCGTTCTACTGTTAGATCAGTGGAAATTCCAAACCTTCCTCTCTCAGGTGAATACATCCAAGTGGTAGGAGTAGCCAATCAGCAGATTAAAACCCCACTTACTGAATTGGTGGAAGTAAAAATTGGTTCTTTTAGCAAAATGCATAAATTTGTAGTGTGCGATTGTAGTCCTGTAAATCTTTTAGGTCGTGACCTTTTATGCAAGATGAATTGCACAATTTATTGTACGCCAGATGGAATAGGATTTCAGACTTCAGATGAAGATGTTTTGTATAAAGTAACTTTGATGAATCAAGAACCTGAAACGAATGGTTTGTTTCCTGCATTTGATGCAGAAAAACTTCCAGAAGAACTAAAAAGTGCAGTAAAAGAAAGTGTGTGGGATTTTACAGGAGAAGACATTGGATTAATGAGAGAAGTTGATCCCGTAAAAGTGACAGTGAAAGAAGGGATAACTTATCCAAACACGCCACAGTACAAATTAACTCCAGACATAATTGAAGGAATAACTCCTGTGATAAATAAGATGATTGAACAGGGAATTCTGAAAGAAATCATGAGCAGTCCATGTAATTCACCTATTATGGGACTGAAAAAGCCAAATGGAACATATAGAATAGTACAGGATTTGAGAAAGATCAACAAAATAGTTGTACCATGCTGTCCAATAGTGCCAAACCCTGCAGTAATTCTATATCAAATTCCACATGAAGCTGAGTGGTACACTGTGATAGATTTGTGTCACGCATTTTTCTCTATTCCTTTGCATCCAGATAGCCAACCATTATTTGCGTTCCGGTTCGGAGAGCGTATTTTGGCATGGTGCCGAATTCCTCAGGGGTATACAGAAAGCCCCTCAATTTTTAATCAGATTCTAAAGAAATCTCTGGAAGATTTAAAAATGCCAGAAAAATCAGTGATGGTACAGTATATTGATGACCTATTGGTGGCATCGAAAACCAAAGAGGCATGTGTAAGTGACACAATTGCTTTACTGAACCATTTGGAGAAAAGAGGACATAAAGTGTCCCCTTCAAAATTACAGTTTTGTCAGAAAGAAGTCCAGTATTTAGGGCATAAAATTGAAAAAGGAGTGCGGAAAATAGCGAGAGAGAGAGTAAGAATGATTCAAGGAATGAGAGCACCAATGACTCAGAGAGAGGTAAGAATGTTTTTGGGAATGGTTGGATATTGTCGACAGTGGATAAGTGGTTTCTCTTTGATTGCAAAACCCTTACAAAAATTGACAAAGAAAGATGTAAAAGACCCTTTTGAGTTAAACAAAGAAGAAATGAAATCTTTCAAAGAATTGAAAAAGAAACTGTGTGAGGCCCCTGCTTTAGGCATGCCTGATTATGAGAAGGATTTTGAGTTGTACTGCAGTGAAAGATGGATGTGCATTTTCAGTACTGGTACAAAAACACGGGACCATGAAAAGACCAATCGCTTATTTTTCAGCTGTTTTAGATCCTATAGCAAAAGCATTGCCTGGATGTCTGAAAGCAGTTGCTGCTACTTGTGTAAGTCTGGAACAAAGTGAAGGTATAGTGATGGGGTATCCACTGAGAGTATATGTTCCCCATTCAGTAGAAATTCTTTTGACAAGAACAAAAACACAGTACATGACACATAGTCGGCTGACTAAGTACGAAAAAGTCATCTTGAGCGCTGAAAATGTGACCATAGATAGATGCATGAATGTAAATCCTTCTACATCATTGCCAGATGAAGAGAGTATAATTGAACAAGACGAAGTAGATCATGATTGTCTGAATGTGCTGGAATATTGCACAAAACCAAGAGCTGACATAAAAGATGAACCGTTAAAGGAATCAGATTATGTCATGTTTGTAGATGGTTCATGTTTGCGTACAAAAGAAGGAGTGTTAAGCGCAGCTTACGCAGTATGCACAGTGGCAACTGTGATGGAAGCGTCTTGTCTGAAAGGAGTTAGGTCTGCCCAAGTTGCGGAACTAATTGCTTTGATTCAAGCATGTAAATTGGGGAAAAATGTACGAATCACGATTGTGACCGATAGCCAATATGGTTTCGGCATCGTACATGATTTCTGTCAGATTTGGTCACAAAGAGGATTTTTGACATCTGCAGGAACACCTATCAGAAATGGGGATTATGTTAAAAAACTGCTTGAGGCGATACAGTTGCCTAAACAAATAGCTGTAGTGAAGTGCAAGGCGCATAAGAAAAACGAAGATTACATAGCGGTCGGCAATAATTATGCTGATGAGATCGCTAGATATTGTGCGGAAAACATGGCGTCCCTGAACAAAAATAGAGAAAGGGAGCATGTCTCTTGTCCTTTGCTTTTCACTAATACTGTCGAAACATGGGATGAAGTAAGGCAGTTACAAGAAACAGCAAGAGATGAGGAAAAAGATTACTGGATAAAAGCAGGATGTAGAAGACAGGAAAATAATGGTATATGGGCATACAGAGATGAAAGACCAGTTATGCCTGATAGCATGATTGCAGACATGGCACGGATGTACCATGGACAAGCTCATATTGGGAGAGATGCAATGATCAGACTTTTTAGACAAACCTGGTATAACCCAAAATTCAGAGCCATTGCTGAAAGTCTTTGTCAAAGATGTCTTATTTGTCAACAGTTTAACCCAGGAAGAAAAACAGTAGTGAGTCTAGGAACAATAGGACGAGAAGGAGGTCCATTCACAAGAATGCAGTTAGACTTTATCGAGATGCCCCCTAGTAACAGACTAAGATATGTTCTAGTGGTCGTCTGTTTGTTCTCTCGTTGGGTGGAGGCATACCCCACAAGAAGGAATGATGGAACAACAGTGGCAAAACTTATGCTGCAAGAGTTCATTCCAAGGTATGGTTTTCCAGTCACGGTTGAGACAGATAGAGGAACACATTTTCAAAATGAGTTGATCCAATTGATTTGTGAAGCATTGAGTATTAAACAAAAACTACATTGTGCTTACAGACCAGAGGCTTCTGGGGTAGTAGAGCAGATTAATGGAACAATTAAAAACAGATTGGGAAAAATGTGTCAAGCTACAGGACTCAAATGGCCGGATGCACTGCCTCTTGTTCTGATGACCATCAGAAGCATCCCTGAAAAGAAAACTGGACTCAGTCCTCATGAGATGATCATGGGACGAGCAATGAGACAAGCACACGTACCTGTCAACAAGTTATTAACTATAACTGATGATCTAGTACTGGATTATTGCAAGGGACTGGCTGATGTGGTGCGTTCTGTGTTTCATCAGGTTGGACCGGATGCGACCACTCTTGAAAGAAAACCAGCCCACGACTTGAATCCAGGAGACTGGGTCCGTATAAAAGTCCACAGGAGAAGAAACTGTCTAGTTCCTCGTTGGGACGAGCCACGACAGGTAATCCTGGTGACAACGACTGCCGTCAAGTGTGCAGGAGTGAAAAACTGGGTTCATGCCAGCCACACAATCAGAGTTCCAGAACCTACAGATCGACATGTGAGTCGGCGTCTGGAAGTGTGGGATAAAAGTTTAACGGCTGGGACAACAAGGATAAAAGAAAGGGTGCCAGAACTTGAAGATCGACCTGAAAGTCGACATCTGGAAACCCCAACTGCGAGTACCTCTAGAGAAGAAGAGGAAGAAGAAGAAGAAGAAAGAAATTCAGAAATTCCAGAACCTGAAGATCGACCTGTAAGTCGACATCTGGAAATATCTGACACAACTTCAGACTGATGATTCAGTCGAAAACCGTGAAGAATTCCTAAGGAAAACTTGGGGTTATAAACCAATTAGAGAAGAAACTGAGCAGGAAATTGAGTTAGATGAACAACCAGGTACAAGTTATGGTGGAACTCCTTCAGAAACAATATTAATAGATGAAGTAGGGAAAGAAGTACACAAAAAGTTAGAAAATCGAGAAGAACCTCGAGGAGCAATAGGGACAGATAGAGAAACAGAAGAACAGGGAAATTTAGAAACAGAAAAGGAGAAAAACACCAAATCGGAAGAACCCCGAGGAGGGACAGTAATAAGGGAAAACAAAAAGGAGAAGACAGATCCACCAGTAGGAGATGACGAGATTATAAGTTTCAAAATAAGAGACAATAGTGAAACAGTTGAAACAGAAGAAAGTGGAGGAGAGGAAAAAGCAAAGACTGAATCAAGAAAAAGAAATTGGAAATCAGAAAGAGAAGAAAGAGCAGGTGAAGCCAAAAGGCCAAGAAAAGGAGATAATTGGCCCAACAGCTATGTAAGAAAATTGAGATATAGAATAATAAGAGCGGGAGACGAAGATGCTGAACAAGTAAATGAAATAACAAGTCAAAAGGGACAAGAAAAACCAAGTGGAAAAAGATTACAAAAGTCCAAAAGGACAAAGAAAGTGAATGCAAAGTATAAGTCACCTGAGTGGCTGTATATTGCACTAACAGATTACAAAGAAGAAGAAGAAAACACTCACGAGAACCAGAGACTAAGAAGTCGGATGGGAAAAGGTGAGATGCAACAAACCTGAAGTGAAGACTGATAGTGCTTCTGCCGGACATGACAATTTACTGGATGTGACATATCACCGGATGTGACAACGAAAGAATTCTGGAGAGAATTAAAGAAAGTACCAAGCAAAGACTTTTGAGAGCAGAGTGGCATCTAAGTCATTTCTGAGGTGTAGTGACACAATTTTCTGAAACTTAACAAATAGAAAAAGAAAAATGGAAAATAATAGGGATAGAAGAGATAAATGTGAATTTATAAAGAGATGGTGCAAAATGTGCTGTTTTTGTACAGGGTTATTAATGACCATATGGATAGTTTTAGCAATCACAATTCCTATTAGTGTAGCTGTGATAGAAGCAAAAAGAACCAGAAAAAGAAACTAATATTAAAGAACCAGTTATTTTAAAAAGTAGTGCAGAGTTGCATAAGGATAAGTCAGTAACAGATTTTTCAAAGAATGTTTTTACAAAATTGTTGTATGAGTACGTAGAGACAATGGATGTGAGAGATTGTTATGTTTGTATGCAGTTGCCTGCATCAGTATCAGAAGGTGTGACTTATCATCACCTACCTCTGACTTATGGAATAACATGTAGTATAATAGCAAGTTTATTTTATAAAACAGGTAGATTAGAATCTTATTATACTGATATAGATAAGATTTTTGCAAACATTCCAGTAGTACCCGAACTTAAAGTAAAACCAGCAAAAGTTTTAGGAGAATTCTTTTTAGAACATAGAAAATTAACGTTAGAAGAAATAGTTAGTAACAACCTTACCTGTGAGTTAAAGAAAGAAGAAAAAGTATTTTTAGAAATGGTTGAAGAAAGAAGAATGAAATTTCAAAAAGAAGCAATAAAAGAGGAAGGAAAACGCTTATGGACGTTTGAGGAAGGAAATCATGAAGGGAAAAAGATAAATGCCGCAATGACATTAGATTGGCCGCAAACAGGAAAGTTGTGTATTAGGAGAAATAAGACAGTCTATGACAATTACTTTGTAGGTTCCAGTATCTGCCATGACAATTATCAAATTCTGGGAGGTTGGGGATTCAAAGGTGGAAAAGATCCAATATTTCCAGGTATCTATTATATTTGTGGGAATAGAGCTTATTACAGGTTACCGGACCATTGGTATGGAACTTGCTATGTAGGCCTGGTCTTTCCAAAACAATTTCACATGGACAGAGAAGAAAAGGGAACATACAAGATGATTAATAGATTTACACGTAGAAAGAGGGAAAGTTTTTCAGAAATTGTAGGTGATATTTTTGGAGCATTGATACCAGCAGTGGGAATATCTTTGAATGCATTTAAAATTCGGAAGTTATCCACAGTAGTAGATCGTTTGTCTACAGATACTGCGGGAGGGTTCTTAATGGTAAATACCGAAATGGTTGCCATGAGAGCTATGGTGATGCAAAATAGGCTTGCCCTTGATATTCTTTTGGCAAAAGAGGGTGGAGTCTGTGGAATGTTGAAAGTCCAACATTGTTGTTCTTACATTCCTGACATATCACCGGATGTGACAACGAAAGAATTCTGGAGAGAATTAAAGAAAGTACCAAGCAAAGACTTTTGAGAGCAGAGTGGCATCTAAGTCATTTCTGAGGTGTAGTGACACAATTTTCTGAAACTTAACAAATAGAAAAAGAAAAATGGAAAATAATAGGGATAGAAGAGATAAATGTGAATTTATAAAGAGATGGTGCAAAATGTGCTGTTTTTGTACAGGGTTATTAATGACCATATGGATAGTTTTAGCAATCACAATTCCTATTAGTGTAGCTGTGATAGAAGCAAAAAGAACCAGAAAAAGAAACTAATATTAAAGAACCAGTTATTTTAAAAAGTAGTGCAGAGTTGCATAAGGATAAGTCAGTAACAGATTTTTCAAAGAATGTTTTTACAAAATTGTTGTATGAGTACGTAGAGACAATGGATGTGAGAGATTGTTATGTTTGTATGCAGTTGCCTGCATCAGTATCAGAAGGTGTGACTTATCATCACCTACCTCTGACTTATGGAATAACATGTAGTATAATAGCAAGTTTATTTTATAAAACAGGTAGATTAGAATCTTATTATACTGATATAGATAAGATTTTTGCAAACATTCCAGTAGTACCCGAACTTAAAGTAAAACCAGCAAAAGTTTTAGGAGAATTCTTTTTAGAACATAGAAAATTAACGTTAGAAGAAATAGTTAGTAACAACCTTACCTGTGAGTTAAAGAAAGAAGAAAAAGTATTTTTAGAAATGGTTGAAGAAAGAAGAATGAAATTTCAAAAAGAAGCAATAAAAGAGGAAGGAAAACGCTTATGGACGTTTGAGGAAGGAAATCATGAAGGGAAAAAGATAAATGCCGCAATGACATTAGATTGGCCGCAAACAGGAAAGTTGTGTATTAGGAGAAATAAGACAGTCTATGACAATTACTTTGTAGGTTCCAGTATCTGCCATGACAATTATCAAATTCTGGGAGGTTGGGGATTCAAAGGTGGAAAAGATCCAATATTTCCAGGTATCTATTATATTTGTGGGAATAGAGCTTATTACAGGTTACCGGACCATTGGTATGGAACTTGCTATGTAGGCCTGGTCTTTCCAAAATTTTTTCACATGGACAGAGAAGAAAAGGGAACATACAAGATGATTAATAGATTTACACGTAGAAAGAGGGAAAGTTTTTCAGAAATTGTAGGTGATATTTTTGGAGCATTGATACCAGCAGTGGGAATATCTTTGAATGCATTTAAAATTCGGAAGTTATCCACAGTAGTAGATCGTTTGTCTACAGATACTGCGGGAGGGTTCTTAATGGTAAATACCGAAATGGTTGCCATGAGAGCTATGGTGATGCAAAATAGGCTTGCCCTTGATATTCTTTTGGCAAAAGAGGGTGGAGTCTGTGGAATGTTGAAAGTCCAACATTGTTGTTCTTACATTCCTGATAACAGTGAAAATATACAGAAGTATATTACAAATATTACAAATTTGCACAAAGAACTAGTTCCACTGGAGGTTGAAAGTGTTTTGGGAAAACTTGGTAGAGGGTTTTCTTCAGTAGCAAATTGGTTAACTAGGATGAGTAGAATAGTGATAGGGAAAGTTATAATAGTAGCAACTATAGTAATACTGTTAGCCATGGTATTGAAAATAGTAATAACATGTATAAAGAGAAAAGTAAGACAAAATAAGATAAAAAGAAATAACAGAATAATGAGAGAAAGAGAGAGAAATGGGTGAAATTGAGTTGGAGAAAATGAAAGAAAGCATGTATAAAGAGACTAAAAGGCAAGATGAAGAAGAAACAGATGTATAAATAACAGAAAGCAAAGGATGAAAGACATGCTGCCTGAAAAGAAGTATGACTTGGGTTTTATGTGGTGATTTAAAAATCACCAAAGGGGGAGTTGATGGAGCAGGGAAAATAATTTTTTTAACCCCTAACAAATTTTATAATTAATTAAATAAAATGTTCGTTTAAATGTATTAATCAACACTGTATGTGTGGGAATGGTAATATGCCAATGTATGTGCTAAATAATCTATTAATGGATGTCCGTGTGTCTAATTATAACATAAAAATAAATGCGTACTAATTAAAAATAAATGCATGTTTATGCTTCATAGAAATAAAACGTGTCATTGCAAAAACAATAGTGATGGTAAGTAAGGAACAGCTTAAATGTTGCTTTCTGCTAGGTAACAACTAATTGGGGTACGTAGACGACGAGAGGGAAACGAAAGGGATATTTTTCTCTATTTTAATTATGTTTTGTTTGCCTCAAATTAGTGCTTCTAAAAGTATAACCGAGTGGCGATATAAAATGGCCGCCAGTGGGAAGATGTGCGCAGGCGCAAGGGGACACGTGATATGGGATGAAAACGGAGAAAAAGCTAAAACCTCGTGAGGTTACTGAGACGCTAGGATGCAAGAAATGGTCAAGGCTGGTGTGACCTAATTGAACTGATAGTGTGCCATGATGATCAGCAGAAGGCCCGTGGGAAACAAGTTTAAGAGAAAGGACAATGACTGCGGAGTTCTCGAATGTGTCGAAAGAAGTTACAAATGTACTGATCGAAACGGATGAAATTGTTTAAGCGTATGGGAAAGGAAATGATCCAAGGACCCTTGAATCCAAGAGAACTTGATTAAAAGAATGAATAAGCTGACATGCATGGACCAATGAAAGAAAAGCGTGTTATTAATGTTGCAACAGTTAGTTAGCAAAGTTAGAATTAGGGTATAAGAGGGCCTACTCTTAGTGGGAGGGGTTCAGTCGCGGTTGCAGTCACAGTCAGGAAAGGAGTTGAAGAGTCGTGTTGGTGGCTTCCAGTGCTGGGTGGTCCTGATCGATCCCTTACTGAGCGGGAGATGCTGAAAGACTGTTAGATGAGACGGGTTGCAGGTAGCTGATGCTGACGAGCTGAAGTTGCTGTTGCTGTCTTAATTTTCCAGTTGAGTATGAGAATCAGGCTATTTCTAATTCCTAACTTAGGTTAGAAATCATTAGGCTAAATTAGGAAGCTAGGCAGGTAATTAGGGTTTTGGCTTCATGACAAAAATTTCCTTTCTGCAATAAAATGATTATGCTTAATAAATATTTGAATTTAAGAATGAATAATTGAATAAAGTATTAAATTCTTTTCCATGCCTTTAAAAATTATATAAAATTTAAGATTCTTTAAACCCAAAAATGACTCAGTGGTTATTTTCCTAAATGATTGTGACATAAGTAATTGGTTATTGTGATTCAGCTGGTCTTAATCACTATGAACTAATTTCTTAAATGAATGATTCATCGACAAAACAATGAGCAGGAATATCTTAAGAAATAACTAAAAGAAAGTGACAAATTAAGGTAATAAGATATCCTGACTCTTACAGCGGTACATAAATGGTGTTCTCCATTTAGTTCTCATGCTTCTCCTAGGAGTACAGAATTTCATAAAGGTGTAAAGGAAATCCAGGAGTGTGCGTGTGTGTTAGGCGATGTTTATGGGCCCCATCGTCATGTGGATATGAGAAATATAGTTTGCCCCTGGATGACCTATAAGTAACCTGGGAGGAGAATAGTTTTTATTGTACGCGCTGCATCAAAGGCGAACACCCAGCAGAGGCTACTGACAGCTGACAGTGTCCAGAACCACACCTTTAGCCCTTCACTGGTAGGTGAAGTGGCTAACAAAATGGTTACTTACCAGGAGTAGTTTTGCAGCTTGAAGAGTTGTCTGGATTCACATGCTGTGCATTATTCCGCCATCTAGTGGTTGGGTCCGGAATTGTCTTTTTTTTTCTTCTTGTTTTGGTTGCTGTCGACCACCATTTGGTGCCAGGTACGTGCCCTGTGGGACGTCAGACGGTATCCTGGAGGTCGACGTGCGTGGTAGCCATCTTCAGATTCTTTTTTCTGTTCTCATTTGTATTTTGTAGTCTTTGAGATGGTTGTTTAATAACTGATTTGATCATTTTCTTCCCCACCTCTTTGTTTTCCTTGTAAGGGAAGCCGGGTGGGTCGCATGTGAATCCAGAAAACTCTTCAAGCTGCAAAACTACTCCTACTGGTAAGTAACCATTTAGTTTTGCAGCGTGAATCATTTTCTGGATTCACATGCTGTGCATTAGACTATGTAGCGGTTCTCCCGTGCTTGGGAGGCTGTGGTGAAAGGAAGACCTTGCAAACGGTGTTGAAGCACCTTGTGTCCAATTTGAGCTTCTTTACTCATTTGAATGTCCACGCAGTAATGCTTTGTAAACGTGTGTGGTGATGCCCATGTTGCTGCTGCACAAATCGAGTCAATGGGTACATTTGCCATGAAAGCCAGGGTTGCTCCTTTCTTTCTTGTGGAGTGAGCTGTTGGCTGTATTGTTAGTTCTTTTTTGGAATTGGCATAACATGGATTGGATGGTTTGTACTATCCATCTTGCAATAGTTCCCTTTGTGACTGGTGATCCTGTGTTGGTATGTGAGTAGGTGACAAACAATTGTTTTGTTTTCCGGATCGGTTCTGTTTTTTGTAAATAATACAGCAACGCCCTCCTTACATCTAGAGTATGGAGGCTTTTTTCCTCTTTAGTTTTTGGGTTTTTGAAGAAAACCGGTAGGGAAGAGGTGTGGTGCAGCGGCCAGGGCGGCTGACTCCGGAACACGGGGGCTCACGGTTCGATCCCTGGCACCGGCAGCAGGTTAGCCCAGCACCTTGGGACTCTGGGCAATAGCTTGCTGAATCTTCCCGACGGCCCCCAGCGCCGGGACACCTCTCCGGAGGTAGCTGTGCGCTTTACAAATGCTGGTATTAATTAAATTAGGATATTTTGATCTAAGTGATATTTGGATACCACCTTTGGTAAAAAAGTGTGGGTTTGTCTTTAGGATTACTTTATTCTTGTGGATTTGTAAGTATGGTTCTTGTATTGTTAGAGCTTGTAGTTTACTTACTCTTCGTAGGGACGTGATAGCGATGAGAAAAACTGTTTTTAGAGTAATGTGCTTGAGGCCTGCTGCATGCATGGGCTCGAAGGGTTTTGTCGTAAGTTGTGATACTACTGTATTTAGGCTCCATGTAGGTACTGGAGCTGCTCTTGGTGGAGCAATTCTTTTTGCTCCTTCTAAAAACCTTTTTATTAGAGGCCTTGTAAAAAAGCTTTCACATGTCCTTCCTCTTGTGTATGCTACTATGGCAGCCAGGTGTACCTTTATGCTTGAGTAGTTGATGTTACTATCTAGGAGGTAAGTCAGGTATGTAATTACGGTTTGAGAGTTTATTGAACTGAACTTATTGTTAGCGGTGCACCAGGTGGTATATCGCTTCCATTTTGCTGTATAGCATTTTCATGTTGACTGCCTTCTTGCCTCCTTTAGAATTTCCATTGTTCGTAGAGGCAGATTGAGGTGGCCAAATTCTATGTAATCGGGCGCCAGGCTGCTAGGTGCAGCGTTGCTGGTTCCGGGTGAAAGATTTGGCCTTGTTGCATTGTTAGCAGGCCCTTGTCTGCTTTGATCTTGAACCTCTCCCCTTGGATAGTTCTAGGAGGGTTGAGTACCATGTTTGTCTTGGCCATTGAGGGACAATGAGAATCATGTTTGTTCCTGTTTTTTTTTGCTTTTTCTAACACTCTTTGCATCAGGGGTATTGGTGGAAAGGCGTAAGCAAATGTCCGTGACCAATTGAGTGAAAGTGCATTTCCCTCTGACAGGCGGTGTGGAAACCTCGAGGCAAAGCACTGGCATTTTTTTGTTCTGAATTGTTGCAAACAGGTCTATCACTGGTGTCCCCCAGAGATGGAAATGGTATTGTACTGTTTGTGGTTTCAACTCCCATTCGTGGGAGCAGTTCTGTCTGCTCAGCTGGTCCGCTGTAATGTTGTCTACTCCTGTTTGTAGATTGATATTGTGAACTACTGCCCACTGCCAGATTTCCTGCGCAAGTTTGCTGAGGGGAAAGGACTTTGTACCTCCCTGTTTGTTGAGATAGAACATTGTTGTTGTATTGTCTGTTTGGATTAGGATAGTCTTCCCCTGAATGTGCTTTTGGAATGATTTCAGTGCCAGGAAGACCGTTTTCATCACCAAGAAGTTGATGTGTTTTATTGAATCCAGTTTGTTCCATTGACCCCATACTTTCAGCTGGTTGCAATGTGCTCCCCAACCGTTGAGGGATGCGTCCGTGGTGATTGTCACAGATGGAGTTGGGTTTTTGAAAAGTCTCCCTTGTGCTATGTTGTTGGATGCCCACCATTGTATCTGTGCTTGCACCCTTTGTGTAACAACCACTAGATCCTCCCAACTTCCTGTGGCTTGGGACCAGCTGTTGGTCAGCCATTCTTGGAATGGGCGCATGTGTAAGCGGGAGTGAGGGATAAGTGGAATGCATGATGCCATCATTCCCATCAGTTTCATGACCTTCCTCACTGTCAGATTGTCCCCCTCTGGTAGAGTGTCGTTTCCTGATGGATAGCTTGTATCCTGCTTTGTGTGGGGTACGCTTTCCCCTTTGTTGTGTCCAATATAGCTCCAAGGAATGTTTTTTCCTTTTCTGGGTTTGTTGAAGATTTTTTGTGGTTTATTGAGAAACCCAGTCTTTGTAGCGTTTGGATAGCTGCTTGTACCTGCTTGTGGCATGTTTGTTTTGAATGGGCCCTTATGAGCCCGTCGTCCAGATACGGGTAGACGTGGATTCACTCTCTTCTCAGTTGTGCTGCTACCGCGGCTAGGCACTTTGTGAAAACCCGTAGAGCTGATTTTATTCCAAAAGGCAGGACCTTGAATTGGTAATGTGTTCTGTTGTGCAGGAAACGCAAGTACTTTCTGTGTCCCTTGTTCATAGGGATATGCAAGTAGGAATCTTTGAGGTCTATTGCTGCCATGTAGTCTCTTTTTTGTATTTGTGGTATTATCTCTTTAAGAGTATACATTTTGAAGCGGTGTGTTAGTATGAATTTGTTTATGAACCTAGGATTGGCGTTAGAGTTGGGTCTTGATTGGGTATTAAGAAATATGGGCAGTAGTTGAACCATTATTGTTTTGGTACCAATTCTATTGCCTGTTTTTGGTATAGTTCCTTGATCACTGCCTCTAGCAGTATGTGTTCTGATTTTAGGAATCTTCTTGTTTTTGGTGGGTTTGCTGGTGGTTTTCTTATCAGCTCTATGCAATACCCGTACTTTACCAAATATAATATCCATTTGTCTGTTGTGATATTTTGCCACTGTTTGAGGAACAAGGTTCCCCCCCCCAACTGGTGTTTTGTGTGGGTCCTTGTGAGTGAGTGAGTCAGATGGATCCGTTTCCTATTCCTCTAGAGGATTGGCCTCTCCCTCTGCCATTGCCTCTCGTCCGAAAGGGCTGTTTCTGCTGTTGTTGCCAACCTTGGTAGCTTGACTGCTGACCTGTTTGTTGTCCTGGGTTCTGCCCTTGTGGTTGTTGTGACATTTGTTGTCCTTGACCAAAAGTGCCTCTACCTGTCGGCTTTCTGTTATTGAATCCACCCCTTTTAAAAGAACCTCTCTGCAGTAGGGCTCCCATCGCCCTTACGGTCTCGTTGTCCTTTTTTATCTGTTGAAGGGATTCATCCACTTCCTTTCCAAAAAGTGCCTCCCATTGAATGGTCTATTGATGATGGAGTTTTGAACTTCCTGTTTGAAACCAGATATTCTGAGCCAGGCATGTCTTCTCAGGATGGTTCCTGTGCCCATTTGCCTACTAGCAGTATCTGCTGCATCCAAAGCCGACTTAAGGCAGGTGTTTGCCACGTTTTTTCCCTCCTGGACAATAGATCTTGCCCTTTTCTTGTCCTCTTCAGGAAGTTTGTTAAGAATCTCCTCTATCTCATCCCACTGTTCATGACCATATCGGTTTAGTAGGGCATTGGAATTTGCGATGCGCCACTGTGTTGCTGCTTCTTTTTCCATTCTTCTCCCCAGCATGTCCATCCTTTTACTCTCCTTCTCTGGTGGAGGGCCGGTGCTGGAGACTGCATTAGCTCTCCTTCTGGCTGTGGTGACAATAATTGAGTCAGCACTGTGTTTCCCTGAATATATTTAGGGTCCTTTGAGGAGGCCTTATATTTCTTTTCCACCCTGGGGGTAACCCCTTTGTTTGAAGATGGTTCCTTGAAAGCTTCTTTGCCTCGATCCAGAATGATAGGAAGATATTGAGTTCCCTTAGTAGCTGGGGCCAGGGTTTCTAGGAGGAAACATGTGTCTCCTTTTTCTTCCTCTAGGGCTACTCCAAATTGATTTGCTGCCCTCTTGACTAGGCCATTGTAGAAAGCTATGTCGTCTGGAGGCGAAGCTTTCGAAGGATAACTGCATATCTCTTCCTCCGGGCTTTCGGTGTCTAGATCGTTCCAGAATCTTCGAAATTTTCGGAGATTCCCTCCTCTTCAGGTACGTCCCTGTATTCCTCGGGATCTTAGTCTCAAGGTTCTGGGGTGGGGGGGGGGTGAATCGAAGATACCTTGTTCTTTTTCTCCCTCGGTGTCTTCCGCCTCTTCGGTGTCGACGTTCTCCTGTTCGGCAACCGATACCTTTGGGATTCGAAATTCCTTCAGCGATGCGTCAAACTCCTTTTTCTTCTGGAGGAGCGTCACCATTTCGGCCTCAAGCCTTTTTCTTTTCCTTTCGACTTAGAGAGCCCTCTCGGCGTCTGAGACCGGAGATTTTATCTTTTTACCAGCGTCAACGTTAGATTTCGACGGTGTTGTGGCCTTTTTCGCGGGTTCGTGTTCGACCCTTGGCTTCGGTGTTTTCGGCGATCTTTCCTCCTCGGTAACCTTTGGTTGGGTTCCGTTGGGTTCTTTTAATCACGGCTGACCCTCCATCGCCTTTTTGCTCAGCGTCGGGGCTGCCTTGGGCGACTTATGTTCGTGGTCCTTTGGTTCCAACGGCTTTTTATGGTGTCTTACCTTCTCCGTCTTCTTTTTTGGATCGCTCGCCTTCTTCTGGGCGTGGATATTTTCTGAGTCCCCTTCTAGAACCTCGACGTCCGATCCCTTGTGCGTCGATTCTGCTGGAGATCCATGTTCTTCCTCATCGCTGGAGAAACCCAGGTCTCTGAGAGAGGTTTTCTTCGCGGTCTGCGACATTGTGGCATAGTGGCACTCTCTTCGTTTTCTGAGGGCTCTAAGTGTCTTCGACAGGAACGCCGCACAGGCCTCACAATCCTTGTCCTGATGATTCTCGGGCAGGCAGAGGTTGCAGACGTCGTGTGGGTCGCGTTGAGCGTACTTGTGGTGACACTTGGGGCAGAACATGAAGGGGGTATTCTTCATGCCCCCTACCTCGCCATTTGTGGACCGATAGGTTTCTCCGTGGTGTTGACACCGGAGCTCTACTCCTTTCTCTGGTTACGGCGTCGAAGTTTCTCGGCAATCTTTCTTCTGTTGATGTTTTTGGGAAAAAACTGAAAAATCTTCGGAGGTTCCCGTCTTGCTTCCAGACCCAACGGCGGAAAAAAATCTGAAGATGGCTACCACGCACGTCAACCTCCAGGATACCGTCTGACGTCACACAGGGGACGTACCTGGCATCAAATGGTGGTCGACAGCGACCAAAACAAGAAAAAGAAAAAAAGACAATTCCGGACCCAACCACTAGATGGCAGAATAATGCACAGCAAGTTAATCCAGAAAAGGATTCACGCTGCAAAACTTACAGGCTTCTTTGGGTTCTGGTGGCCTGTCTGCTGTTTTAGGGTAGGGGGTCACTACACTTGGTAGTGAACACCCTTCTTCCACCCTCTGTTCTGCCAGCTGAGGAGCCACCAACTCAGGCTGGACAGTTGCCTGTCTAGTCAGGTCTTTTTGCTGGCTAGGGGCGGGGGGAGGGGGGAGGGACATCACCAGTGCCAATTTTATAGTTCTACCTTACTGGGATAGAATCTCACTGGCCCACTGGAACTGTGGCTAACAGTTGTCCACCTTTCCTCTACTGTCTCTTCTTTTTCTTTTGGGGCTTAGCTGCACCAACTGCAGGTTGAGCACCCCCCCAGGTTTCTTGGGCGAGGTCTGGCACTGGACTAGTACCTCTCTTTGGCTCAGACCAACCTCTGGGTGGACATTCCCAAGGAGACAATCAAGGGGGAGGTCTTTACTGACTACCACCTTTCTCCATCTAAGGGACCCAGCTATTTCTAGGAGCTCTACAGCCACAGGCCTAACAGTGACACCCCCTGGGACAGCCCTTACTCTTTTTGTCTCCCCTGGGACATACTGGTTTGAGAGAACCAACCTGTCATGCACCACAGTGTGACTGGCACAGGTATCTCTCAGGGTAGTGGCTGGGATTCCATTCACCAGTAGGTGGAAGTGTCTACTCCGCTCTGGAATCTGCAACTCACCTCTTGGACCCATTTTCCAGTTGAAGGCTAGGAGGACTTCCTCATCTGAGGAATCACCCTCCAAAGCTACACTGGCAACCCCTGGAGCTACACTAGCGGCTGTAATTTTTTTAGGACAGCTAGTGTCCTTGGTGTGGTGTCCTGCCTTTTGACAGTTGTGACACCATACCTTGTTGGGATCCCAACTTTTACCTTGGTACCCAGTTTTAGTTTGTGAGGTGTCTTTGGGCCCACCCTCCTGGACAGGTTTTTGGGGGGCTGGACTCCTTACTTTTATCTTTAAGAGGCTCACTGTCTTTCCTCTGGGGAGGGTTTGTAACCCCTTTCTTTTGGTCACCCCCAGTGGAAGTCCTAGTTACCCTTGTCTTGACCCAATGGTCCGCCTTCTTTCCAAATTCTTGGGGAGAAATGGTCTACCAGATACTGATGCAACTTTTCATCAATGCAATTACTTAATATGTGTTCCTTCATGAACAAATTATAAAGACCATCATAATTTTGCACTTTACTTCCAGTCAACCAGCCATCTAGTGTCTTAAGTGAGTAGTCTACAAATTCACCCAGGGCGGACTCTGGGTTTTCTGAGGCCCCCCTGTATCTAATTCTATGCTCCTCAGTTGTGAGTCCAAATCCCTCAATCAGAGTTCTCTTCATGAGGTCATAAGACCTAGCATCGGCCCCACTAAGGGTCAGAAGTCTGTCTCTGCACTTACCAGAGAACAGTTCTCAAAGCAGTGCCCCCCAGTGAGTTTTCTTCACCCTTCTGGCTTCACAAGCACTCTCAAAGGCTGTGAACCACTTGGTGATATCATCACCCTCCTCAAATTTAGAGACAATCCCTTTGGGGATTTTGGGATCATAGGATCCTTCTTTTTCTATATTTTTTAAATTGCTGCCACCATTGATGGGTCCTAGGCCCATCTCTGCTCTTTCTTTTTCTAGAGCCAGGAGTCTGGTCTCTAGGTCTAATTTTTTGGTCAACCTGGCTAGCAGGATGTCCTCCTCATTGAGGCTGTCCTCAATGTCCTCAGTAGTACCTGATCCACCTGTGTGGGCTCTAGGTACTGAGAGGTCTGTTCTTTGGGGGCAGGGGCACTTGGGCCCTTTTCTCCCTATGAAGTGGGGGAGGGGGTTGAATAGCATCCTCATCCCCTCCATCTTCTTCCTCATCTGATTGGTCTTCACCATTTTCAGATGGGTGGTCCTTCGCATACCCAGCCAACAGCTCCTGGAGCTTTTGTTTGGTGGGATTGGACCCCATGGTTATGTTTTTAATTTTACATAGGGCCATTACCTCCTTGAAACAACAGTGAAGGTAAGTGGTGAGGTCAAGCTCCTCAACCTGGTCCTCTAGGTCATTGTGGTTATTTTCACTAACAGCTGGGTTGTTGTTAAGAGACAAAGTTAAAAAAACTTCTAACCCCTCTTATCTCTAGCTAAAGTGACTTTTTATGTTTCTAAAATTCTAAAGGGACTTAACCAAGGCCCTAACAAGACTTTTAATTTAGCAAAAATGTCAAGTTGAAAAAAATCTGAATTCTAAAGACAATTTAAGAGTTCTGTCGTGTGATCAGGTGGTAACCAAGTTAGTCCAACAAATGCAAAGTGTATATCCCACCGCTGATCCACCAATGTAGGAAGCTGGCTCTGTACATACAATACCAAAGTGAGGTATAGTGTGCACAGAGTCCAGTGGAACCCCAAAGGTAGGCAGAGGTGGGGGCGTGGCTTAGGAGCCGAACATGGCGGACGCGTCTCCGTAGAGCTCCGCTGTTCGCTCCTTCCAGGGACAGCATCCGCCATTATCCTGGTCCCCGACACTCGGGCTTGTGCGAGCGGGCTGCTCACGGGCCCGCGGCGATCGCGCCGAGACACCTTGGTGGCGGCAGGAAGCTCAATTCGGCCGCTGCGGCTTGCCGGACCGGCGGAGACCACGCACGCATCAGCGGGCGGCTGCGGCTGAGCTGCGGCGGCCGCGATTCACTGGCGGCGCGGCTGGGGACGCTATTATCCTGCCCAGCGGCCCCCCCGGAAAGCTGCTGATCGGGCCCCGGCCCTGAGCGGCAGCGGGGAGTGCACTACGATCACGGTGCCCCTCTGCCGGCTGCGCCTACCTCCGGTCCCCTGCAGGAGGCGCTCTGGATTTGTGGGGCCTACCCTGGGCCTGACGTTGACTGCAGCCCTGCCTGAGGACTCCGGTGCCATAGGGTATTGCGGTGAGCTGGGCAGGGGACCTGTGGGGCTGGACTCTGCTGCTGCCCACGCGCCTGACCCCCTGGCGGGGGGCTCCGCCGGCCCCTCCCCCCGGCCATACGGACTGTCCTGACTGCCCCGTAGCTGGGAGACCCCGGAGGCTCTTGACGGAGATACCTGTCGGTGCCGCCTGGGATCGGGCGCCTGCGCTGGGGACGCGGTCGTGGTGATCCGCCCCGCCCCGGGGTGGGTGGTGAACTCTTCCGATCCCCCTTCCATCATTCTCTCTGGCTGCGGCACAGACTGCTCTGGAACGGACCCTCCACGCCATCATGGGTAAGAGCAACCCGGTGCGGCGGCACCCAAACAACCTACCATGGACCAATACACCACGGCCACCCCAGCGAATAAAGGTGCCGCAGAGGGCGTCTCCTCAGATACGGCGACACTCCTAGAGGCCATCAATCAGTCACGAACCGCCCTCGAGGCACAGATCGGTGCGGTGGGGTCCGAAGTGTCGTTCCTCCGTCAGGACCTCCGGAAGGCGGTCGACCGAATCACCGAGGCCGAGACGAGGGTCTCCGCGGTTGAGGATACTGTCTCCACCCTCCAGAAGAAGGTTGACAAGCTGGCCATGGTATCTAAAGAGCTGGAGGCAAGGGCCGAAGACGCGTAGGGGCGGGCCCGCCGCAACAACATCCGCCTGGTGGGTTTTCCAGAAGGTTGCGAGGGATCCTCGATGGGTGGCTTCCTCTCAGAATGGCTCAAGGCGCGACTACCCGCAGATTACATTTCTTCCTGTTTCATGATCGAGAGGGCCCATCGCGCCCTGACCAAGAAGCCGCCGCCGGGGGAGCGCCCACGCCCGGTTATTGCTCGCCTTCTAAATTATGCTGACCGCGATGCCATTCTTCGCTTTGCCAGGACGCATAAGGATGAAATGATCTTTGAGTCCCATCCCATCATGGCCTTCCCGGACTACACCCGGACGGTTCAGCAGCAACGCCAATCCTTTGTTGCGGCCAAGCGGCGGCTGCGGGATCTGAACCTATCCTATGCGCTCATGTTCCCGGCCCGTCTGAAGGTCATCTATGATTCAAAAACATATTTCTTTGATACTCCAGAGGAAGTATTTGCGTGGACAGATGAGCGCCGCCACCTGAAGCCGCATTCCCCACCCCCTTTAGACTCTGACTCTTCTCAAAGCTCGCATCGGGGTGGACGGCAGGGAGGCGACGCTACTCACCGACGACATCGATCCCGCTCAAACTGGCGCTCCCAGAACAAGAAGGACCCTGCGGACTGAGGCAGCCCGAGGCTGGGACATACGCTGGTGTATTGACTCTTCCCGGTCTCATGCGACGGCGGAGCCCGTTGGCTGCTGCTACTGGCCGGGATATCCTGCCACTAAGAGCCAGGGACTTTTGCTCTTTCCCTGGAGGGTGTGGGTTCTCCACGCCTTCCCTGTTTTGAGTTTTTTTGGGTATTGTTGGGTGGGGGGGGATCCTTTGGAGGGTCCGCCGGGGCCTCCACGTTTGGGGGCCAGGACGAGATTCCGCCGCGACAGGTACTCCGTGTTCCAGGAAGTATAGGGGTTGGGGGGCGGGGGGAGGGGTTGGGAGGGCGATTCGTTGTTAGTTATACAGTTGTTTTTTAAGATATACGCACCACGATGTCCCATATGTCCACAATGTCCGCTGCTCTACACCTTACCGATAGCACATGACACATACAGCTAATGGCACTCCCCTAGGAGATCTCAATATCGTGTCTTGGAATGTACGGGGCCTGTTGAATAAGATTAAAAGAGGGGCTGTACTACACCTGGCAAAACGCTACTCAGCAGATGTCTTGCTGCTGCACGAAACTCACATGCTAGGCAACAAGGCCCCGTGTCTGTCTCGCTATGGCTATGCCACGGTGTACCATTCTGGCTTCTCAAGGGGGGCACGAGGTACGGCCATCCTTATTCACCGCAGGGTCCCATTTCAAGTTACACAGCATTGGTTCGACCCGGGTGGCCGTTTTACGGCCGTTTCCGGCACCCTGGCTGGGGGACAGATTACAATTGGGAGCATATACGCACCACCTCCTCTAGGTCGGACGTTCATTGACAGACTGACGCAACTCTGGGGGGAATTCCCCGACGGCCTGACTATCCTGGGTGGGGACTGGAACGACGTAATGGCTCCCCCGGATAGGTGGCGGGCACGACCGCCGACCACCCCTTCTCCTAGGTCTAAACTCAACATCTTGGCCCATACATTGGGTTGGGTGGACACATGGCGGGCTTATCATCCTTCTGAAAATGGATTTACATACGCATCATCCGTCCACCCCACCCTCTCACGTCTGGATTACATGTTCCTCCCAGGCAGCTACCTGCATCGGGTGTCACATACCTCTATCTTCCCACGTGGCCTGTCTGATCACTCACCCATTCAGCTCAAACTCCGTCTGCAGACCAGTCGTCCCCCCTATCACTGGCGCATGTCTCACTGGTTGCTTAGAGATCCCGGGTATCGGGAGATGCTCCATCGAGCTACGGCAGATTATTTTGCTTTCAACACCGGGACCACTCAATCCCTGATAATATTGTGGGAGGCCTTTAAGCCGACAATTCGGGGGCGGATATTAGCTATCGCACTGGGGAAAGCGGCGCCGCCTGGCACAGATCCAAGATCTAGAAGATAGACAGCTCGCTCTCCAGGCCTCGTTAGTGGAAAGCTCCGACGCCGGTGCCCGCCGTAACCTGCTCCATGTCCAACAGCAGCTGCACCAGCTGCTCACGGACAATGCAAGGGATGCCTGGCTGGCGACCCAGCACCGGATATATCACTGGGGCGATAAGTCTAGCCAGATGCTCCACCGACTATGTCAGGCGAGGGCCTCCCCGACGCAAGTCCCTCTATTGAGGTCCCCTGCCGGTGACATGTGCGTCACCCCGGGGGCGGTGGTGCAGGCCTTTGCCGATTTTTATACGGCCCTGTACTGTGAGCGTGAGGAACTCGCTGCACCGCTTATTGATGCCTTCCTTGTAGATATCCCTCCAAAACGCCTCTCTGATGTGCAGCGAGCGGTTCTTGACGAGCCTATCTCGGTGGAGGAGCTGCAGGCAGCCCTCACCAATACCCACCCAGGCCGTGCACCAGGCCCCAACGGGTTCCCCTGCGATTTTTGCGCTCCCAAATGGGGACCGTTGGTCCCCACCTTCTTGGCGCGCTGCACCAGGCGTTGGAGCAGAAGATCTTGCCCCTGGACTGGCGCCATGCCGAAATTGTGGTTTTTCTCAAACCGGGCCGCCCTCCGGAGGCCCCGGGCTCATACCGTCCCATATCCCTATTAAACTTCGAGCCGAAACTACTGGGGAAGGTGTTGGCTGAACGCCTCCGCACCTGTATTCTGGACCACGTCCACCCGGACCAGTCAGGCTTTATGCCCCAACGCTCCACTAGGCATAACATACGGCGAGCGCACAACGCTGTTGCCGAGGCCCACCGTCTGGGACGCCCTGCGGCGGTCCTGCTAGCTGACATCGACAAGGCGTTCGACTCCTTGAGCTGGACCTACCTTTTTAAACTTTTGGAAGCTGTCAACCTGGGGCCCCGGTTCCGCGCGTATGTTAAATTGCTGTACACAGATCTTACGGCCTCGATCCGTGTGGCTGGCCACCGTTCTCCCTCCTTCTCCATCTGCAGAGGGACCAGACAGGGTTGCCCCTCTCTCCGCTTCTGTTCGCTTTAGCGATAGAGCCACTGGCTGAGTGGGTACGCAGGGATGCGGTTTACCGGGGACTGGTCTGGTCGCCCGAGTGTTCGGACAGGATAGCACTATATGCTGATGACGCGCTATTTTTCTTTTCTGACCCGTGGGTCACCGGACCGAGGGTGCTCCAGATCTTGCGGGTGTTCGGTGAGACGACAGGACTACATGCCAACCCGTCCAAGTCGATCCTCTTTCCCATATGCGGCGCACAGGGAAGTCAAACCTGGGCCTCACAGCTGGTCATTGCGGACGAAGGGTTTAGATACCTCGGCGTCCATATCTCTAGATGCCCCGTCGTGGCGTGGTCGCGCAACATAGCCCCCCTGCTTCCGGCAGTACGTGAGGAGACGACGGTATGGTCCCACCTTCCCTTACCCTTATCCGGCCGGTCTGCAATATTCAAAATGGTATCACTGCCACGCTTGCTTTATAGGTTGCAAAATTTCCCGTTCCCGATCCCTCCGTCGTGGTTTCTTCAAATCAATGCGCTCCTAAATAGATTCCTCTGGGGGGGTGGGGCGGTCCGGGTGGCTCTGGCGACCTGTATCCAATCCACCTATTGCGGTGGCATTGCAGCGGCGGACGTACGGGCGTATTATTGGGCGTCCCAGCTCTTAGTCATCAATGAATGGTGGTACAATCCTCAGACTGATCCGGCCTATGCGGTGGACCGGCTCTTCCTGGCGGCACATCCACCATTAGATCTCTTATACAGCAATTCGTCCTTGGAGGCTCTTCCCCCGCCTGTAGTACCGTAGTCCAGATCTGGAGACGAGTATCCCGGTCCATGGGTTGGTGGGATACGCTGACAGGCGCGACTCCCCTTTGGCGAGGCACGCGCCTCGGCCCGTCTCCACTCTAGCCGGGTTCCGGGGATGGGATACTATTGGAATCTCTACATTGGGTGATGTGATGCGAGGGACCACGCTTAAATCCTTTCAGAGTCTGCAGGAGGAGTTTGATCTACACAAGTCCCAGTTCCACAGGTATCTTCAGCTTCGCCATGCCCTGTCCCCCCTGATAAAGCACCTAACGTCCTTACCCGAATTCCACCCACTAGAGGGCAGACTGTTGATGGGGGATCTGGGAGGGCACAAAATCCGTCAAATATATCAGACCCTGACAACGCACTCTAAGACGCGCATACACCGGACTAGGGCAGCTTGGGAGGTGGATTTACCGGCCCTCACGGACGATGATTGGACTGAGGCCCTTGCCAGCCCCAGGTATGCTGCCGTCTCCTCTAGGTACAGGTTGATACAGTTTAAGTACCTTCATAGGGTATATTATACCCGCCTTCGCCTTTGGAAGATGGGGGCTATTCAGTCCCCAACCTGCCTCCGTTGTAATTCTGACGACGGGTCCTTCCTCCACACGGTCTGGAGTTGCACGGCACTACAACACTTTTGGTCGGGGGTGCTGTCCTGTCTGGGGCGGGTGTTGTGCTGGGACCTCCCGGAGGATCCTCGATTGATACTTCTTCATGGCACGGAGGACATCGGGGGAAACAGATATAAGAGGCACCTTCTATTCCTCGGTCTCACCTTAGCCAAGCGGGATATAGCGCAGAATTGGAAGTCTCCCTCTCCCCCCGGGGTGGCGGCCTGGAAGACAGCCCTAGATACATGTATGTCGGCGGAGGTGGCGGTGTTTCAGGCACGGGGTTGCCCGCAGAAACATGGGAGGATCTGGTCCAAGTGGGCAGAATACCGGGGCATTGACCTATCTATCCATACACAGTCAGCGAATCCGGACCCTATTGCAAGACTCATCATCAATGATTCCCCAATCTAAGGTGCTCATTGGCTGGGGCATTCGACACAGTGTTATGATCCTGTATGTCTTTCTCATTTCAGGTGGGAAGAGTGGTGCAGGGGAAGGGGGAGGGGGAGGGGGGAGGGGTGGGATGCTGGACTGCATGTTTAGCAGATTCTTTGGTGAAACCCTTGTAGGTATCGGTTGTGTATGCATATTGATATGTGTCTCTATACTGACTACAGGGGTTCATCCACTGGGTGTTGTAAACTCAATAAAATTTGTTGTTAAAAAAAAAGGTAGGCAGAGGTAAAAGTAGATAGCACCTTACTCTCCATTTGTGGTAGTGTGGTCGAGCAGTAAGGCTGTATCAGAGGGTAGTGTTAAGCATTTGTTGTACACACTCAATCAGCAAATGATATCACACACTCAAAGACAACTTCAGACCAATTGGTTTTGTATAAAAATATTCTTTTAGTTATTTTATTTTCTAGAAACAAGCAAGCCTGGCACAGGTATGCAATAAGTACTTTACAGTAGTAATGCAGTTTGTAAACAGTTTGAATTGCAATTGTATATGCACGTTGATATGATTACAGTAGAGCTACTAGAAATGCAATGCTTTTGAAATACTGTACCTGTGCCCCAGATTGCAGTGAGCAGAGTCCAGGAAGTGGTAAGGAGGCAGACTAGTGCGGTCTCTTTCCTAAAAAAGTTTAAAAAACGATTTTCCCTACCTGTGATTGCATCATCTTGTTTTTTCTTTTTAAATTTCTTTAACTGTCTTTGCCTGTGGTTGTTACAGTTTAAAATTGTAGTTTTAACCTGCCAGTGATTGCATAATTTATCCCATGTTTTTGTGTTTAAACTTGTGTTTTTTCCTGCCTGTGACTGCTTCCATTTAACCTGTTGAATTGTGGGATTTGCAGTCCAAACTCTGTAGTTTTTCCCTCTCATTCCCTGTGACTATCAGTTTTTCCCTCCAAATGTCTCCTTTGCTCTGTGCTAAGATCTGTATGTTAAGCAGTGCACCCCCAGCGACCATCTTGTGTTAACAAGTCAGTGAAACCAGCCCCCCCTTCCCTCCTGAGACAGCAGTAATGTGCTGTAAGCTGTTTAAACTGTGTTTAATAGGGACTGTGCACTTCGTTTTTGGGCCAGGAGAGGGAGTAAAGTTTTATACAAATAGTGTTGTTAGAGGACAAGTTTGTTGGGGCCTTACCTGCAGAAGTCCAAAGTGTGGATTGAGCCGGTCTGTCTCCTAGGAGATTTCTGAATAGAGAAGCAGCTTCCAACTCCCTGGCCAGCAAACCTTATCTGAGGTAGCTGGGATCTTATATAGTCTGATATTGTTTGGTACATGTGTACACTGATTGGTGGTTGTATCTGATGTTTCTATTGGATTAGGGTTAGTGTCCTCATTGGTTGGGTATTTGAGGGTTCTGATTGGTTTCTGGGTCTGTGATTCAATCAATGTAGGGTTGGGACTAGGACTAGGGTTAGTATTTCTATTGGAAGTAGGGACTAGGGCTTCCTGTGCCATTGGTTGCTTGGACTAGGGTTGAGACTACTGGTAGGGCTAGGGCCTCTATTGGCCGTAGAGATCAAGGGTTTTTGAAACTGATTGGGTGCTTGGACTAGGGCTAAGATTGGCTGTAAGGTCCTCATCTCCTATTGGTTCTAGATTTTAGGGCTAGTGCTGTGATTGGATATTGTTAGGGCTAGGGTTCCCATTGGCTGAAGGGGTCACCTGACTACTAGGGCTATAAACGGCCAAGGCTTAGGGCGTCTCAGCCCGGGTGTCTCAGCTAAGGGTGGAGAGGACAAGGGTGAGTGCCTGTTTGAGCCTGTTAAGGGTGGAGAGGACAAGGGTGAGTGCCTGTTTGAGCCTGTTAAGGGTGGAGAGGACAAGGGTGAGTGCCTGTTTGAGCCTGTTCGAAACTGGTCGGGACCAGGGCCAGGAATGCTGTCCATTTTCCCATTCATTAATACCCACCCTATGTATTTGTCCCTCTGTACATAAGCATTGATTTACACTATAGATATGTGCCTATCTTCGTGTATTGCTTCGTATAAACATGTACAATAATTATGTTGTTATAAATACAAAACCAAAAGAAAAAAAAAATTCTTTGGTCTACATGTACTTGCTTCCATTGGGCATCTATGTACCTCCATGTACTTGGATCTGTGTGTCTGTTACTTTTCTCCTGAAAAAGCATATCCAATGCACTACCCTATTTCTCATCCGCTACCTCTATCAATATCTTTAATCTGCATATACTTACCTCCTTTATGCATCTATATACTTTCAATGTACTTATGGATCTATATATTTATCACTTTCTTCTAATTTAGCATTTCCAATGCACTACCCTATTTCTCAGCCTATACTTCCCTCAATATATCTTCTAACCCAACTTTCTGACTCATCTCAAACTTCTTTCTACTACTCTTTCCAATTCACTACCCTATCTCACCCTATACATCTATCATTATATCCTCTACACCCACTCTCTCATTTATCCCAAACGCCATACCACTACTATGTTCCCCAAAAATAACCCTTTCTTGACTCTCTCCTACTCTACCCCTCCTTGCATCTTCTGACACCTCCTTTACTGTACCGATCCCCCCCAAAACAAACCTTTCTAAACTCTTCCCTCTGACTCTTCCCCTCCAAAAACCCTTTTTACTCATCCAAAAGCCTCCTCATACTGCTATGACCTAAAAAAGAAATCCTTCACTCTTCTATCCCTACACTATCCTTTTCAATCAAAATAACAGACTAGCATGTTCACTTCTCTAATTCCATATTCCACTATACTAATTCACCCCTAATCCTTTATGGGTTCCAGAGTAGCGTGCTACTCGCCAACAAAGCGTTTCAACACTTCATCAGGGTTACAAGCGCTATATAAATGCAAACATTTTTTACCCCTCCCTAACCCTTCTCAATCCAAATAACTGACTAACATATCCACCACTCAAATTACTTCATATTTCACTATACTAATTTTCAACACTAATCCTTTATGGGTTCCGAAGTAGCCTGCTACTCGCCAGAAAAGCGCTTCAACACCCCATCGGGGGTAACAGGCGCTATATGAATGCAAACCTCTCTTTCCCTTCTATCCTTCTGAATCCAAATAACTGACTAACATATCCACCACCTAAAATTTACTTGCATGTTTCACTATACTATACTAATTCAACACTAATCCTCTATGGGTCCCGGAGTAGCTACTCGCCGAAAAAGCGCTCAGGGGTAGTAAGCGCTATACAAATGCAATTACGATACAATACATATACTTTGTATTGGCTTTTTCGTAGAATGTCAAGTAGATTACTTTACAGATTACTTTTCTTCCACAGTGCAGTATACCTTGATACAGCACTGGGACATTTTCTGTAAACAGGTAAGTAAAAGCGTTTTTGTTATTTAGTTACAGTTTTAAAGGGTTCCATAGATTTTCCAACTCCACACTTAGAAACTTTTCATAGAAAAAACAGTCAATGTTATCCTATGGAGGAAAACAGGCTTATCGGTTCAAAGTTAAGTATTGGGTGTGGGAGTTAGTATTCTGGGGTTAGACTCAGGGTCTCCCAGGGTCAAGGATGCACTCGTTACACCCTCAGCGGCACTAGGGCGGCTGGGTGCAGAGTGCTGAGGCCCAATGTTATCCAATGGGAGACAGGGGGCCTCCGGTTGGTGGCTGCTGACGAGCAGGCCACTGAGTTGTGGGAGCAAAGCTCCTGGACTTAAGCTCAGGGCAAGTGGGAGTTTAGGCCAGCACAAAAGATGCACCCTCAGCGGCACTGGGGAGGCCAGGTGCAGAGTGCTGTTTTGGCGTCGGAAGCCCGGTTGCTTTCAATGGGGAGTCTCCGGTTTGCAAAAGCCTTGCAGGCTCGGGGACGAAGGTCTTCTGGGTGCGACCACCACTTGGAGAGGTAAGTTGGGATCTTGGGGGTTGGTTAGACACCGTCAGTTGGGCCACCTAAGGCCGTGGGGTGTCGGGTGCAGGGGTGCCTTTTAGGGTCGGATCTTCTTACCAGCTCCTAGTCGGGGTTTGGGGGACCTTCCGGTTTGAGGCTGCAGGCGTTGGCTGGAGGCTTGAGGGTCAGGGATCACCGGTTCTCGTGTCAGGATCGCCAGGGAGACCTCCTCTTGGTGTTGGGCCACTGGAACTCGGGCCGTGGGCGTCGGGTGCAGAGTGGCGATAACCCACGGATCCTTGCGGAGCTGGAGTCTGTTGTTGAACAAATACAGTGTTCACAGGAGACAGAGTCTTTGGGATGGAAGGCCGGCAGGTCCTCCGGATTTCTTGAGGTTGCTGGCTGCAGGACACCAGGTTTTCGCTCGAGCAGGTTCGAGGTGGGGACAGGCCGGTAGGGCTGGGGCCAAGTCAGTGGGCGTCCTCCTCTTGTTAGCTTCGGCACGGCTGTTCGGTCCTTCTTTTCTTCTTCTGCTTTCTTGTCTGACTTCTGAGTTCAGGGCTGCCCCTAAATACAGTATTTAGGGGGCATTTTAGGGGTCTCAAGGTCAGTAGCCAAGGGCTACTGACCTTAGGGTGACTACACCCTTAGTGTGCTCACCCCACATGGGGGAGTGAGCACAATCCCTAATCCTGATTGGGAAGTGCCTGCCATCTGCAAGATGGCGGGCACTGAAGAGTGGGCTTCACCTCGCCTCCCCCACCTGAGGGGTGGGGTTGGCAGAGGTGGGCACACCTTCTGGGCTGGCTAATTTTTCCTGCCTGTCTTCCCGCCTAAAAGGAGGGGAGACAGGAAGGGGGCCTGCTCCCGATAGCAGGAGAGGCTGGGGGCGCATTACAAAGGCTGCCAGGCCTTTGAAGCTCCCCTGCCACCGATGGCTCTTCCTGGCCTGGGGGAGGTGTGAAGACCTCCGCCGAGGGAAGGCTTTGTTTCCGTTCTCAGGGAGCAAAGGCTCCCACCCTAGGGGTCCAGAAACATGTCTTGTGGTAGCAGGCTGGTGTGTACCAGTCAGGGAACCCACCAGAGGCTGGTCGTTTTTCAGGGGGCATCTCTAAGATGCCCTCTGAGTGCATTTTTCATTAAATCCCACACTGGCATCAGTGTGGGTTTAATGTGCTTAGACGTTTGATACCAAACTTCTCAGTTTTCAGTGTAGCCATTATGGTGCTGTGGAGTTCGTAATGACAAACTCCCAGCACCGTATACTCTTAATGGCAGCACTGCACTTCAATGTCTAAGATTGGGCTAAGACACTGTAGGGGTACAGGGCTCATGAACCTGTACCCTCACCACTGGTATAGGGCACCCAGCTAAAGGGGTGACTGATCTATGCCAGGGCAGTGGGTTGTAGGCATGGCACACAGGGATGTGTGCCATGTCGACTCTTCACTTTGCTCTGCACTGAAACACGCAGCCTGCAAAGGCAGTGTGTGAGTGTAAAGGTACAGGACCTCTAAGGGTGGCACAATAAGTGCTGCAGCCCTTAGCGGCCTTCCGTGGTCACAGTGCCCTGGGTACCTGTGTTACCATATACCAGGGGCTGACCTGTGGCCAAAGAGTGCCAATTGGGTGTACAAGGTACAGTTTTTGGGAAAGAACACAGGCCCTGGGAACCTGATTGGCAGGGACCCAGGGCACATCAAGTCAAAGTGCATCAGTAATGGATGAGAGTGGAGAGGTGCACCAATAGAATGTCTGTTCAAAAGCTGTAAACGTACAAAGTTCCTTAGTATTTGAATTCCTTTATTTAGACAATGTCATAAGATAGGCTCCAGCCAACGCGTTTCGTTCAGACGAGACTGAACTTCATCAGGGCTTAAGTAATATATACAAGTAGTAGATGGTTCAATGATGGGGTGTTGGGAATGATAAACATGTATCGGTCAACTGTAGGATACACTATCACCCCAGAGTTCCATGTGTGGTAACCAGTAACTATTATTAGCAGAACTGCGGAAGTGCCATGATGGGGCTCACAAATAAGGGCCCAGCATCAGTACCTGGGACGCGTGCGATTGTGATGTCCTCAATCCGATGGCAGGAACGAAACGAAACGCGTTGGCTGGAGCCTATCTTATGACATTGTCTAAATAAAGGAATTCAAATACTAAGGAACTTTGTCCGTTTACATATTTTGTACAGACATTCTAGTGGTGCACCTCTCCACTCTCATCCATTTCTTGATCTGCCTTGCAGTTTGCACCCAACAACGGTGGGTGCAGGAGTTGCATGTGCACACGTCTCAAGACTCCTTAACGAACGATTACAATAAGGAACATAGCAGTACAGTGCGGCTCTACAAGTCCGCCGTTGGTTTGTCCTGTAGTCAAAGTGCATCAGTAGTCTGGCAAAAAGTGTGTGTGGGGGGGGGGGGGGTTACTGCAACAGAAACCCAGCTTCCTACACTGTTCTTTCCCAAAACTGTACCTTTGTACCCCCAATTGGCACCTCTGTCCCCATGCAAGTCCCTTCTAAAAGGTACTAAGGGCACTGTGACCAGGGAAGGCCTCCAGAACATATTGTGCCACCCTTAGAGATCCTGTACCTTAACACACATACTGCCATTGCAGACTGCGTGCTTGGGTGCAGAGAAAAGTGAAGAGTCGACATGGAACACATCCCTGTGTGCCATGCCTATAACCCTCTGCCTATGGCATAGGTCAGCCACCCCTCTAGCTGGGTGCACTATGCCACTGGTGAGGTTACAGATGCATGAGCCCTGTACCTCTACAGTGTCTAAATCGATTGGCTTCACTGAATTCTGGGAAGTTTGGTATCAAACTTCTCAGCATAATAAACCCACACTGATGCCAGTGTGTGATTTATTATGTAATGCACTCAGAGGGCATCTTAGAGATGCCCCCTGAAAAACGACCAGTCTCTGGGGGGTTCCCTGACTGGTAAACACCAGCCTGCCACCATGAGACATGTTTCTGGACCCCTGGGGTGGGAGCCTTCCGCTCCCTGAGCCCAGAAACAAAGCCTTTCCTGGGCAGAGGTTCACACCTCCTCCAGGTCAGGAAGAGCCATCTGTGCCAGGGGAGCTTCAAAGGCCTTGCTGCCTTTGTAATGCAACCCCCAGCCTCTCCTGCTATCAGGAGCAGGCCCCCTTCCTGTCTCCCCTCCTTTTCGGCAGGTAGACAGGCAGGAAAAATTAAAACAGCGCAGAAGGTATGCCCAACTCTGCCAACCCCACACCTCAGGTGGGGGAGGCGAGGTGAAGCCCACTCTTCAGTGCCCGCCATCTTGCAGATGGCAGGCACCTTCCAATCAGGAATTGTGCCCACTCCCCCACGTGGGGTGAGGACACCAAGGGTGTATTCACTCTAAGGTCAGTAGCCCATTGGCTACTGACTTAGAGACCCCTAAGACGCTCCTTAAATACATTATTTAGGGGGCATCCCAGAACCAAGACGACAAATCCCTGCAACCTACGAAGAAGGACGAAAGAAGGCGCCCAGCAGAGGAGATTGCAGAGAAGAACTGACTTGGCCCCAGCCCTACCGGCCCGTCTGCAGTTTCCAGAGATCCTGCACCAAAAATCACCTTGTCCTGCAGCCAGCGAACTCCAGAAACCCTGGGAAGACTTACTGCTTTCAACAAAGACCGGCTCACCTGTGAACAGCAGCTCTGTTCAAAAGAAACTCCCAAGACAGACTCTGAGGACAAAGAAAATAAACGCCTGGAACCACCACTGCACCCGACGCCTACGGCCCTATTCTGAGTGACCCACTGGTCCCAGCGAGGTCCCCCATCGCTCCAGAGTCCACCGTGGGTCGAACCCTTCAGGACTCCCCTACGTCGCCTGCAGCCTCTGCACCGACCCCCCCCCCCACTGCGAGTGGCCTGCTAAGGTGAAATCTGACCTCAAAAGGAACCCCTGCCTCCATCCGCCCTGGAGAAGAGAACCCAAGGTGCACCTACGTCACCGAGCCCTCCAACTCCTGCCCAGCTGTTGGTTCCTCTTGGAAGACTTCCTGGACCGAGCCTGCAGCCAAAATCCAAAATTGGCAACTCCCATTGAAATCAACAGGGCACCCGACGCCAAATCAGCACCCTGCACCCCTGTGGGTGCACCTTGTGTGCTAAACCGGATCCCCCTTTGCCCCGAGCCTAACACCAGGAGTTTTGCTCCCACAACCTTGTGGCCTGCTCGTGAGCAGCCACCAACCGGAGGACCCCTATCCCTCACTGGATAACATTGGGCCTCAGCACTCTGCACCCGGCCGCCCTAGTGCCGCTGAGAGTGCTTTGAGTGTGCATCCTCAACCCTGGTTCTAACCCCAGAAACCAAACTCCCACAACCAAGTACTTACCTGTAAAATGATAACTTCATTTCCTCCCCTAGGATTGCATTGACTGCCATTCTTTGAAAATTGTTGTGTGTGGAGTTGGCTTGTAAGAAACTCTAAGAAACTGCAACTATACAAAAACTGATTTACTTACCTTTTCTCTAGGAAGTGTCCCAGTGTGATATCTAGGCATATCACAATGAGTAGAAAAAGTTACTTAAAAAGTAATCTGCAAAGTAATCAAAAGTAATCTAAAAGTAATTTCAACTGTATTCAAAGTATTTACAAACCTGTAACAAAGTCATTTTCATTCAGCTTGCTTCTATCGTTCAACCTGCCTTGAAAAGTACCATTTACACTTACCTGTGCCAGGCTTGCTTGGTTCTAGAAAATAAATACAATTAAATAATCTTTTTATACAAACAAATTGGTCTGAGTTCAGTCTTTGTGTGTGACAACTGAGTGTGTACAATAAATGAGTAAGGTATTAACTACTTTCACCTGTGCCTACCTTTGGGGGTCCACTGGACTCTGTGCACACTATACCCAACTTTGGTATAGTATATACAGAGCCAGCTTCTTACATTGGTGGATCAGCGGAGGGATCTACAACTTTGCATTTGTTGGACTGACTTGATCAACACCTGATCACACGACAGAACTCCTAAATTGTCTTTAGAAGGATAATGTTACTTACCCAGTAAAGCATCTGTTCTTCGCATGTAGAGCTGTAGATTCACATGCTTTGCATACTCCTGCCATAAGTGTTGGGTCCGGATGTGTGCAAGCTGTTTTTCTTCGAAGAAGTCTTTCCAGTCACGAGGTAGGGGACTCCTCCTTTCGGTGATCGTGCGCATGGGCATCGACTCCATTGTTAGATTGTTTTCCCGCAGAGGGTGAGAATGGAGTTAGTAAGAAGAGAATAGAGATGTCCATGCGTATGAATATAGAGTAAGAGAGAGAACTGCAACAGGTATAGTTACCCGGGGAGGCGGGTGGGCGCATGTGAATCTACAGCTCTACATGCCAAGAACAGATGCTTACTGGGTAAGTAACATTATCCGTCGAGGCATGTGAGCTGTAGATCACATGCTTTGCATAGACTATACAGCAGTATTCTCCCAAAGCGGTGACTTGCCTGTAGCAGTTGCAGTTGCAGGAAAAAGTGTTTGAAGTACTGCCTGGCCCACATTAGCTTGTTGTCTCGCTAACGCATCTACACAATAGTGCTTAGTGAATGTGTGTGGTATAGACCATGTTGCAGCCTTACAAATGTCAACTATGGGAATGTTTCCTAAGAAAGCCATAGTAGCCCCTATTTTGCGAGTGGAATGCGCTCTAGGGGGTATTGTTAAAGTTCTCTTTGCTTTTGCATAACATGTCTGAATGCATTTGACAATCCATCTGGCAATACCCGACTTGGATATCGGATTGCCCTAGTGAGGTTGAGCAAAAGCAACAAAACGTTGGTTAGTTTTACTAAATGACTGTTCTTTCTATGTAATATAAGAGGGCTCTTCGAACATCTAAGGTGTGTAGTGCTCGTTCTGCCACTGAATCTGGTTGAGGAAAGAATACAGGTAACTCAACCGATTGATTGATGTGAAAGGCAGAAACTACCTTAGGTAGAAACTTGGGGTTAGTACGAAGAACTACTTTGTCTCTGTGAAGCTGGAAAAAAGGTTCTTCTATGGTTAGTGCCTGTAGTTCACCCACTCTCCTCAGTGAAGTAATTGCAGAGAAAAGCGGTTTTCCAGGAGAGAAACTGTAGTTCACATTTATACATGGGTTCAAAAGGTGGGCCCATTAATCGTGTGAGGACTATGTTAAGATTCCATACTGGGGCAGGTGGCAGTCTTGGTGGGATAACTCTTTTAAGTCCTTCCATGAAAGCTTTGATTACTGGCACTCTAAAAAGAGATAAGTGTTGCCTATTTTGCAGATACCCAGCTATTGCAGCGAGATGTAGTCGGAGAGAAGTGTAAGCTAACCCGGACTGCTGCAAGTGTAACGGATAACAAATGATATTTTGTATTGAAGCATTAAGAGGATTGATGTTGTTATTATTGCAATAGATAACAAAACGTTTCCATTTAGCTGCATAACAGGCTCTTGTAGTAGGCCTTCTGGCCTTTCTAATGATGTTCATGCAGTCTGGTGGATACAGTTTAGATAACTATGATTTCAGAAGCCAGATCGCGAGGTTCAGTTGTTCGGGATCTGGGGGTCTGATTTCTCCATGGCTCTGTGTGAGGCGACTGGATGTGAGGTGCAGTTTTTGATGCAGAACTAGTGACAGCTCCAACAGGGTTGTGAACCAAGGTTGACGGGCCCATGTGGGAGCTGCTAGGATCAGTGTGAGGGATGTTTGCCTGAGCTTCTGAACCACTAGTGGGATGAGTGGGAGAGGCGGAAAAGTGTAGGCAAATATCCCTGGCCAGTTCATCCATAGTGCACTGCCTTTGGAGAGCGGGTGTGGGTACCTGGAGGCGAAGTTTGGGCATTTTGGTGTGTGGCAAAAAGATCTATTTGAGGAACTCCCCAACTTTGAAAGTATGGGAGGAGAACTTGAGGGTGAAGTTCCCATTAGTGGATTTGCTGTCTCAGTCTGCTGAGAAGATCGGCAATCTGATTGTTCACTCCTGGGAGATGTTCTGCTAGGAGATGGATTTTGTGGTGAATCGCCCACTTCCAAATGTCTTGAGCCAAGTGGGACAGCTGGAGAGAATGTGTCCCCCCCCCCCTGTTTTTGTATATAACACATAGCTGTCATGTTGTCTGTACGAACTAGGACAGCTTTGCCAACCAGGTGAGTCTGAAATGCCTTGAGTGCTAGAAACACTGCTAGCAGCTCTAGATGGTTTATGTGGAGAGTTTTTTGCTGTTGACTCCACAGGCCTTGCACTGTGTGATGTTGAAGATGAGCCCCCCAACCAGTGAGGGACGCGGCCGTTTACCAACACTAGATCGGTTAAAAGACCCTGTGATTGGTTCCACTGACTTGCTAAACATTCTTGGAGGGGACGCATGGGAAGTCTGGCATGGGGAACAATCATGATGCAAGACGCCATCATTCCGAGCAGCTGCATGTACGCTCTAGCTGGTAGCGAGTGAGTGGGCTGAAACTGGAGAATTAGAGCTTGATATTGCGAATTCTGGCTGCATTGGGGAAGGCTAGAGCCCTTTGAGTATCCAAAGTGGCTCCTAGATAGTTTTGAGGAGTATTGGAAGGTTGAAGATGCGATTTTAACACATTGAATGTGAACCCCAGTTGGTGCAGTAACTGCAGTGTCCGGTGAGTGTGTTGAAGACATTTTGGGTGCGTACTGGCTTTGATGAGCCAGTCATCCAGGTATGCGAAGACATGAATGTGTTGTCTTCTCAGGTGAGCAGCGACTACTGCCAGGCACTTTGTAAAGACTCTGGTAGCAGTGGTGACTCCGAATGGGAGTACTTCGAACTGGTAATGTTGTCCCCGATACCACAAATCTGAGAAATTTGCGATGAGCGGGATGTATTGGAATATGGAACTACGCGTCCTTTAAGTCTAGAGTAGACAGAAAGTCGCCTTGTAGTAGTGGAAGCACTTGTTGAAGTGTTACCATGTGAAAATGGTCCGATTGTACGTAAAGATTCAATTCTCCGAGGTCCAAGATAGGTCTGAGAGAACCGTCCGTTTTGGGGATTAGAAAATAGGAGTATACGCCCGACCCGTGGTATTGTAGTGGTACGGGCTCTATAGCTCCCTTCAAAAGGAGAGACCTCTTGCTTGAGGAGGTGCAAGTGGTCTGGTGACAGTTTGTGTGAACGTGGAGGAATGTTTGGAGGATTGTCGGTAAACTCCAGGCAACAACCAGAACGGATAATTTCCAGTACCCATTTGTCTGTAGTTATTGACTGCCTGACGGGTAGGAATTGTGAAAGACATCCCCCGACAGGTGTTAAATGGTCGGGGGGGGGAGGGTAGTGTAGTCACTGTTTGGTATTAGAGGGGGAGGAGCATGTGTTGGAACCCCTGCCTCTACCCTTGTTGCCTCTGTAACCCCCTCTGAAGAAACCCTTAGAAGCAGAGGGTTGATTGTTGCCTTTGTAGGCTGTAGAGACAGTGTCTAATGAGGTGTTCTTGGACCCGCACCGATTAGAGGAGCGCCGAAAAGAACCACGGCCTGAAGGGGACTGGAGGGCTCCCATGGATTTTGCCACCACTGTGACCTTTTTCATCTTTTCTAATGATGAGTCTACTACAGGGCCAAAGAGGTGTTGCTTGTCAAATGGCGTGTTCAGGATAGAAGCCTGAACCTCAGGTTTAAAGCCTGAAATGCGTAACCAGGCATGCCTTCTTAAGAGGACGCTGGTGTTGACGGCTCTAGCCACAGTGTCGGCTGCATCTAAAGCGCACCTTGTTGGAGATGAGCTGTCCCTCCCGCACTAGGTCTTGGGACTTGTGCTCATCAGGAAGAAATTGGAGCAATTGCTCAATTTCATCCCAATGCGCCCTATCGTGCCTGGCTAAAAGTGCTTGGGTATTGGTAATGCGCCAAAAGTTTGCTGTCTGGGAGGCTACTCTTTTCCCAGAGGCATCTATCCGCTTAGACTCCTTGTCTGGGGGTGGAGAATCTCCTGACGTTTGGGAATCGGCCCTTTTCCGTGCATTAGAACAAACTAACGAATCTAATGGTAACTGCCCCCTGATGTAAGCTGGATCTGATGGTGCAGATTTATATTTTTTGTCTACTCTAGGGGTGAGGATCCGTGCTCGGACAGGATCATTAAAAATGTCATCCACATGTCTAAGCATACCCTTGAGCATGGGAAGTGTGTGCGAGGATTTCTGTGAACTACTGAGTCTCAAAAAGGAAATCTTCAAGGGATTCCTTATGTAACTCAACCCCATGGTAATTAGCAGCTCTTCCTAATAATTGTATATATCCTACACTATCGTCTGGTGGTGAAGGCTTAGTAGTATATAGATCAGGATCGTTACCTGTGGGAGAATTAGTGTTATAATCTGTCCAGGGGTCTGTAGGTGTTGGATCATTGTCTCCATCCCCATCATCCTGATCATCAGGTGTATATGGTGGTGGTGAGTCAGCAGGTGAAATAAGCAATGGTTGTGACTCAGGGGAAGGAGGTGATGGGTGAGGAGGAGGTGATGGGTGAGGAGGAGAAGGGTTAGTACCCACATTCTTCTTTTTTAAAGGAATGTGGTAGGCTTCTTCAGTCTCAGGTTTTCGTTTGAGAGTGACTTTGGTGGTAATATGTCCTGTTATTGGATGAATGGAGAGTTCTCTCTGTTTCGGATCCGGTTTTGATGGCGGAATATTGAAACGTTGCTCTTTTGCTGAAATCGGGGTGTCAGTTGGTTTCGGCACCAAAGATTTTGGTGCCGGTGTTTTGGATGCTGATGATTTCGGAGCCAGAGAGGTTTTCGGAGTCGAAGGGGGTGGGGCTGAGCCTGACTTTGACTTCGAACCCAAAGGTTTTGGCTCAGTGCCCGATTTCGAACGACTGTTCGGAGACGGAAGGCTTTTGGGTGTGTTTCGGTGCCGAGCCGGAAGGTGGGGCGTCAGAAACATGTTCTCTGTGCGGACCGTGGCCCGGAGGCGGGGGTTGGACCGGAGCCTTCTTCTTGGGCTGAGGTGGACCTTGGGGCAAGGGAGGACCAGCACTCACGGTATGCTGCCCGTGCGGGATGTCTTCGTCCCTATCGGAGCCGGAGATATGTTCTTGTTCTTCCTCGCCTCCTATAGCATCCGCAGTCTCTTGTTTGGAATCCTCTCCGAAGAGGTACGGAATGGAGCCGGTGTGTTGGCTCTGCATGTCGCGACGTCGAGCCCGACGGTTGCGAAGCGTTTTCTTCGATCGGAAAGCCTTACACGCGTCGCAGTCCTGTTCTTTGTGCTCCGGAGATAAGCAGAGGTTGCACACTTCGTGCGAGTCGGTGCGTGGGAATTTCGCGTGGCACAGAGGGCAGAATTTAAATGGAGTCCGTTCCATCGACTGCGAGTCGGACCGGCGCAGGTAGGCCCAATTGCCTTCCACGAGTTACCCGATCGTAAGATTTTCTGAAATCCGATACGCGGAGAATGGGAATACGCGATCAAAACAATACCGTCGAGGGTGAGTGTATTGCGCACCAAAGGGAACCCGAGAAACGGTGTCAGACCGGAGCGCAGCAATTCACCCCCGAACCCGATGGCGGAAAAAAACCCAATCTAACAATGGAGTCAATGCCCATGCGCAACATAACTGAAAGGAGGAGTCACCTACCTCGTGACTGGAAAGACTTCTTAGAAGAAAAACAACTTGCAAACATCCGGAACCAACAATTGATGGCAGGAGTATGCAAAGCATGTGATCCTCAGCTCACATGCCTAGAACATTCTGATTTTTAAATGGACTAATTTTTCCAAATTACTAAAAGTCTTTTTAGGGCCTTGGTTAAGTCCCTTTAGAATTTTAGAAAAATAAAAACGAATAGTTTCTTACCTGTCGGTGTAGTTTTGCAGCTTGAAGACTTTCTGGATTCACTATGCTGTGCATTATTCCGCCATCTCGTGGTTGGGTCCGGATTCGTAGTCTTTTCTTTCTTTCTTTTTTTTTTTTTTTGTTGGCCCAGGTGGGCGGCGACGCCCCCACCATTTGGTGTCCTCGGTGACGTCGTCGCGCTTCCTGCGGAAGCTCCCACCTTTGGTCGCCATCTTCGGATTCTTTTTTCTTTTCCTGTTATTGTTTTGTCGTCTATGTCTTTCTCCTTTTATTTTTCTTTTGATCCCTCAAATCTGTATGTAGTCTAGTTTTACCCTTAACCTCCTATGTTATCTTCCTGGCGGAGGCGGGTGGGATCGCTAGTGAATCCAGAAAGTCTTCAAGCTGCAAAACTACACCGACAGGTAAGAAACTATTCGTTTTGCAGCGTGAATCTTTCTGGATTAACTATGCTGTGCATAGACTTTGTAGCGGTTTTGTTATTGCGGTGGTTGGGTGGAAGATGAGCATTGGTTGCTGAAAATGTGCTGTAAGACCTTCTGTCCTACTTGTGCCTCTTTGTTCATCTGGATATCAACACAGTAGTGTTTGGTGAACGTGTGCACGGAAGACCATGTTGCCGCTTGGCAAATGTCTAGTATAGGTGTGTTCGCTAGGAACGCAACCGTTGCTCCCTTCTTCCTTGTTGAGTGAGCCTGGGCGGCTCCCTGTAATTCTTGTCCTGCCTGTGGCAGAGTTGTATTGCTTGTGCAATCCATCGTGCTATGGTATTTTTTGTTACTGGTCGTCCCAAGAAACTGCTTGCGAAGGAAACGAAGAGTTGTTTTGTTTTCCTGCATTCCTTCGTCCTTTCTATGTAGTGCATCACTGCCCTTCTGGCGTCTAGCGTGTGTAGCGCCTTTTCTGTGGGCGTTGATGGTTTCTGGAAGAAACTTGGTATCTGTATTGTCTGGTTAATATGGAACCGCGACACCACCTTTGGCAGGAAGTGTGGGTCCGTTCTCATGACAATTCTGTCCTTGTGTATTTGCAAGTAGGGCTCTTGTAGTGTAAGAGCCTGCAGTTCACTGACCCTTCGCAGTGACGTGATAGCCACCAAGAATGCCGTCTTTAGTGTGAGCATGTGCAGTGTGGTCTTGTGTATGGGCTCAAATGGTGATTTCATCAACTGTGTTAGCACAGTGTTGAGGTTCCAGCTTGGGGCTGGCATCCTTTTTGGGGGGGCTATTCTTTTAGCTCCCTCCAGGAATCTTTTGACCACCTGTGAGGTGAAGAAACTTTTCCCCGCTTCTCCCCTGGTGTAGGCCACTATGGCTAAGTGAACCCTTAGTGACGAGTAACTTAGCCCGCTGTGTAGTAGGTGCGTTAAGTATTGTAGTACCGTTGATTCTTTTGTGACCTTTCGTTGCAGTCCCTCTTTAATACCCCATTGCGAGAACCTTTTCCACTTTGCAATGTAGCATTTTCTTGTAGTGGGTCTCCTTGCTTCTCTGAGTACTGCCATGGTGCTTGGTGGTAGCTTGAGGTGTGCGAATTCTAGGTCCTCAGGAGCCATGCTGCTAGGCTGAGGCTCTCTGGTTGGAGCACTTTTCCTTCTTGCATTGTTAGGAGGTCTTTCCTTCTGCTGAACCTGTGCGCTGGTTCCTGTGCCATTTCCATTATTTGTGAGAACCATGATTGTCTGGCCCACTGAGGTGCCACCAGTATGAGTGTCATGCTGCTGCTCCTGCATTTGCTGAGTACCTTGTGTAACAGTGGTATCGGGGAAAAGCGTATGCAAATTCGTTCGACCAACTTATCCATAGCGCATTCCCTAGGGACCTTTGGTCCGGTTGTCTGGATGCGTAATGTTGGCATTTTGCATTCTGGAGTGTTGCAAACAGGTCTATCCGTGGTGTACCCCACTTTTGGAACAGCCGCTGCACCTCCTGTTGGTTGAGTTCCCATTCGTGGGATGCAGACGTCTGCCTGCTGAGTCGGTCTGCTTCTACATTGTCTATTCCTGGAAGGTGTATTGCCAGTAGGTCTATCCTTAGAGGGATGGCCCATCTCCAAATCTCTTGTGCCAGGCTTGATAGCGGTGCTGACTGTGTTCCACCTTGTTTGTTGATGTAGAACATGGTGGTTGTGTTGTCTGTTTGTATCAGCACTCGCTGTCCGTAAAGCTGCTTCTGAAAGGCTTTTAAGGCTAGGAACACAGTTTTTAGTTCTAGGTAGTTGATGTGTTTCACTGCATCTTGTTGTGACCACAGCCCCCTGACGCGGAGTCTGTCCATGTGCGCGCCCCAGCCCTACTGTGAGGCGTCTGTTGTGATGGTCACTGTTGGAGTTGGCTGTGTGAATGGCTTCCCCTGTAATATGTTCTCTTCCTTCCACCACGCTATTTCTTGCTGCACTGCGTGTGTGACAACCACTAGATCTTCCCAACTCCCTGTCGCTTGTGACCACTGCTGCTGTATCCATTCTTGGAACGGTCTCATGTGCAGCCTGATATGTGGGACTAGGTGGATGCATGATGCCATCATTCCCATTAGTCTGCTCACCGTCCTCACTGTCAGAACTTGCCCCTTGCGGTAATGACGTGTTTCCCTCAGGAGCGCTATAGTTCTCTTGTCGCTGGGGAACACCTTGGACTGTGTGCTGTCGATTTGTGCCCCTAAGAATATTTTGATCTTCTGAGGTTCTGTTGACGATTTCTCCCAATGTATTGAGAAACCTAGTCTGGACAGTGTTTGTATGACTTGTTTGATGTGATCCTTGCAGTGTCTGTATGATTCTGCTTTCACAAGCCAGTCGTCGAGGTAGGGGTATACATGTATGCCCTTTCTCCGTAGGTGCGCTGCCGCTGCTGCAAGGCATTTTGTGAACACCCTTGGTGCGGACTTGAGCCCGAAGGCTAGCACTGTGAACTGGTAGTGATTGTGGCCAATCACGAATCTTAGTAGACGTTTGTGTTTGTGGTTGACGGGTATGTGCAGATATGCGTCTTTCATGTCTATGGTCGCCATGTAATCCCCTTCTTGGATTTGGGGTACTACTTCCTGAAGTGACGTCATTTTGAATTTTTGAGTTTTTACTAACTTGTTGAGGAATCTGAGGTCCAGTATTGGCCTTAGTGTTTCGTCTACCTTTGGCACTAGGAAGTACGTTGAGTAGACTCTGTTGTTCCTTTCGTTGATTGGAACTGGTTCTATTGCTCTTTTTTGTAGCAGCTCCTCTGCTTCTAGACGTAGGAGGGCGAGCTCCCTTGCGGGAATTGCCCGGTGTCTTGGTTTTTTGCCCGGGGGGTGTTTTTGGAGTTCTATGCAGTACCCGTGCTGTATGATGTTCAGTATCCACTTGTCCGTGGTAATCTCCCTCCATTGTGTGAGGAAGTTATTGGTTTGCTGTGTGTGTTTCTTATTTTGTCCTTCTGTTGACTTCTCCTCTCCCTTGGTGTTAAAAGGGGAGGGGAGGGTTTGTTTGTGGAGTCACTTTGAGGTGGGCTGCTGAACCCCTCTTCGGGATTGTCCCCGTCCGTACCCGCGTCCTCGAAAGGACCGTCCTCTGGGTTGATACTGCCAATTTTGCTGCTGTTGTCCCTGTTGGCTTTGGCCCTGGTTGAAACCCTGGTATCCTTGTTGGGGAGATTGGTGGGAAGTGTCGGGCGCATTGCCCCCTCTACCATTGGGCCGCCTTGAGGGGGTTCCTCTGCTCATCCCCCTGAATTGCAGTGCTCCCATGGACCTCGCAGTTTCATTGTCTTTTTTGAGCTGCGTTAACTTCTCGTCCACTGGGGCTCCAAACAGTTTCTGGCCGTCGAATGGCGTGTTCAGGATGTTGCTTTGTACCTCAGGTTTGAAACCTGAGATCCTGAGCCATGCGTGTCTCCTTTTAGTCACCCCTATCATCATCTGCCTGCCGGAGTTCCCTGCTGCGTCCAAGGCTGATTTTAGGCAAGTGTTTGCGATAGCCTTGCCCTCTTCAACTAGGTGGTTTGCCCTTTGTTGGTGTTGTTGTGGTAGGTGTGTTATGAGCTGGCTCATTTCATCCCAATGCTGGTATGCATGCCTGCTGATGAGGGCGTTGGAGTTGGCGATGCGCCAGTGTAGTGCTGCGTTCCTCTCCACCTTTCGTCCGGTGAGGTCCATTCGTTTGCTCTCCTTGTCTGGAGGTGGACCTGTGTTAGTGGGCACATTTGCCCTTTTCCTGGCCGTTGCAGTGATAATGGAGTCTGCTGGCACTGACCCTTGTATGTACGCAGGGTCTTTAGAGGAGTGCTTGTACTTCTTTTCGCTCCTTGGTGTAACAGCCTTGCAGACTGCTGGTTCTTTGAAGGCCTCCCTTCCCTGGTCCAGGACGCTAGGGAGCATGGGTAGGAACTGGGACCTTGTTTGTTGAGGAAGTAGGGTTTCCAAAGGAAACATGCCTTTGCCTTCTCCTCTTGCATTTCGACGCCATACGTTGCTGCAGCCCTTGGGACGACCACATTGTAGGCTCCAATGTCGTCTGGCGGCGAAGGCCTCGAGGATAAGAGTCTACCCCTTCTTCTGGTGATTCTGCGTCGAGGTCTTGCCAGTCTAGGTCTTGTTCTTCCGAGGGCGCCTAGTCCCGGTAAGACTGGAACTCTTCTTCGCCTTCGGCTTCGAGTAGTAGTCCTCTTCGCCCTGTTCGTCGAGCGGTTCGGGGTTTTAGGGGCTCGATGTCTTCGTTGTCGCCCTCCCGAGTGTTTCGCGTGCTGGCTTCGACGGAATGGCGTATTGATTCATTTTTTCGTCTAAGTCTTTTTTCCGTTGCAGGATGCTCGCCATCTCTGCTTCGAGCCTTCTCTTCTTCTTCTCCATCTCGTGGACCCTTTCGGCGTCGATGGCTGAAGCGCCCCTCTTCGCGGTCTCGGACGTCGAGGATGACGCCGGGCCTTCCTTTCTGGGCGTCGAGGCTTCCTTTTCGGAGGTTACCTTCGACGCCCTTGGTTTTCGGAGGCTTTTGCCGATGGGGAGTCCTTCACGAAGGATCCGCTCGGTTGTTTGTCCTTGGTTGCTGTTGCTTTCGTCGAGTGTTTCGGCGGCAACGCTCCCTTCGAGGACTTGGCTTCACTTCTGAGAGTGTCGCTCGGGGCCTTAGCTTCACTCTTTCGAGCGTCGCTTGGGTGCTTCGGGGTCGACGTCTCCCTTACCTCCTTCGAAGTTTTCTTGTGGACCTCGACGACTGAGCAGTCCTCCGGTCCCTCTGCGATGTTGTCTTCCTCTCCACTCGAGAGGCCCAGGTCTCGGAGCGATGGAGGTGCTCCCTGGCCCTGCATGTTGTGTTTCGCCCTTCTTTGCCTCTCTCTCACCCGAATGGTTTTCGGGGTGAACGCCGAACACGCGTTGCAGTCTTCGCTGATGTGGTCGAGCGGCAAGCAGAGGTTGCAGACTGGGTGCTGGTCCTTCTGGGCGTACTTGTGGTGACAGTTTTGGCAAAACTTAAACGGTGTCTTGTCCATACCCGCGCTCAGGGGGCCCCCTGTGAGCGCATTCTCTGTAGGCGTCGAGATTTTGGTCGTGGACCTTCTACCTCGTCGTCCTTCTCGTCGCCTCCTGTACTCGTCTCCTCGTCCAGTGTCTTCAGGAAACGATCTTTTGGTGATTATTTCAACTTTGAGATTCTTCGTCCAATTTTCTGGAACTTCTCGTCGACGATCCAGACCCCACGGCGGAAAAAAGAATCTGAAGATGGCGACCAAAGGTGGGAGCTTCCGCAGGAAGCGCGACGACGTCACCGAGGACACCAAATGGTGGGGGCGTCGCCGCCCACCTGGGCCAACAACAAAAAAACAAAAAAAAACAAAGAAAGAAAGAAAAGACTACGAATCCGGACCCAACCACGATATGGCGGAATAATGCACAGCATAGTGAATCCAGAAAGATTCACACTGCAAAACTCATTATAGTCGCGGCTGGACTACATATTTCTCCCACACAGTTTTGTACAAAGAGTGTCGCATACATCCATCCTATCCCGGGGTCTCTCAGATCACTCACCTGTTCAGATTAAGCTACGCCTGAAAATTCAGCGGGCCCCATGCAGGTGGCTTATGTCGCCTTGGCTCTTTCGGGACTTCCAATATCAGGAGACTCTGCGGCACTCCATCGCAAAATATCTTCAGTTCAATCTTGACTCCTCTCCATCGCATATAATACTGTGGGAGGGCCTCAAGCCGTCGATCAGGGGAGTAGATATAAGTTTCCGCACCGGCGAGAAACGCAGGCGCCTGACTCAGGTACTTGAGCTGGAAGAGCGTCAAAGCCGGTTAGAAGCACAAGTATTAGAAGGGTCGGAACCAAGTTCTTGGCGTAATCTCCTACTTACCCAGCAACAAATCCATCAGCTCCTTACCGATGAGGTCAAGGAAGCGTGGCTGGCAACACAGCACAGGATCTACCAATGGGGCGATAATTCCAGCAAAATGCTTCACCGGCTATGCCAGGCCAAGACAGCCCCTGTTCAGGTACCCCTTCTACGGCACTTGGATGGTATGCTTTGCACTTCCCCGGAGACGGTGGTCCAGGCATTTGCATCCTTTTATAGCACACTATCAACAGAGGGAGTGCATATCCGAGACCTTCATAGATGAATTTTTGTCTGATATTCCTCCCCGCCAGCTCTCCGACCAAGTAAGAGACTCACTGGATAGCCCCATAACTATAGATGAATTAAGGGCAGCGTTATCAAGCATTCACCCTGGTAAGGCCCCGGATCTGAACGGCTTTCCCAGCGATTTCCTGCGACCATACATGATGTTATGCCCACATCTGCTCGAGGGTCTGCATGAGGCACTAGAGCAGCGTATCCTACCCACAGACTGGCACCATGCCGAGATTGTGGTGTTCCTCAAGCCTGGCCGCCCTCCTGAAGACCCGGCTTCGTATCGTCCTATCTCGTTGCTCAATTTTGAGCCCAAGCTCCTAAGGAAGGTCCTAGCGGACCGCCTCCGTTCGTGCATCCAAGAGCTCATTCACCCCGATCAGTCAGGCTTCATGCCACAGCGCTCCACTAGACCTATTAGGCGAGTTCACAACGCCATTGCAGGGGCTCACAGACTCGGTTGCCCAGCGGCAGTTCTGCTGGCCGACATAGATAAGGCATTCAACTCCTTGAGTTGGACCTACCTCTTCAAACTTCTTCATGCCATAAACCTCGGACCACGGTTCATAGCATATACCCAGCTATTATATACTGATCTCTCCGCATCTGTCCGTGTGGCGGGATATCGGTCGGCCCCCTTTCCCATTCGCCGAGGCACAAGACAGGGTTGCCCCCTGTCTCCACTTCTGTTTGCCCTAGCCATAGAGCCCCTGGCGGTGTGGGTGCGTCAGGACCTGCTGATACGGGGGTTTGATTGGACGCAGGAATATTCAGACAGAATCGCGCTATACGCCGATGATGTTCTCTTCTTTATGACAGACCCGTGGTTCTCGGGGCCTCGTGTCCTCCAGATACTTCGGATCTTCGGCGAAACCACTGGGCTAAGCACCAACCCATCCAAATCCACACTTTTCCCAATATGCGGGCATCAGAGGCGTCAGGTTTGGGCTTCACAACTATCTATCGTTACGGAAGGATTTAAATACTTGGGGGTCTTCATATCGCCGTGCCCTACGATCTCATGGGCGCACAATATTGCCCCACTACTCCCTACGGCCCGCAATGAGACCACGGTTTGGTCCCAGCTGCCCCTATCGTTATATGGACGATCCGCTATCTTTAAGATGGTGTCCTTACCGCGTCTGCTATTTAGACTTCAGAATTTTTCATATAATATTCCTCCTTCATGGTTTACACAACTTAATGAGATTCTGAATCGATTCATATGGCAGGGGGGAGCGATCCGGGTTGCACTCCATACACGCACACAATCTACATACTGCGGCGGTATTGCAGCAGCCGACGTCCGCGCATATTACTCCGCCTCTCACCTTTTGGTGATTAATGAATGGTGGTATGGGTCGTGGTCAGATCCAGCTTACACGGTTGAACAGTTGGCCATGGCTGGCACCCATTGCTTCACCTCCTGTATAGCAGCACATCCCTCGAAACGCTACCTCTAGCTTGCAAGACAGTTATACAAATTTGGAGACGCACAGTCAAATCCATGGGTTGGTGGGGAAGATGGACAGGTTCCACTCCCCTCTGGCAGGGCCCATCTACGGCCCGTTTCCACCCTGGTTGGATTCCGTAAATGGGACCTTATTGGAATCTCTACGCTTGGGGCTGTTATGCAAGGCACTACACTTAAGTCTTTTAAACGGTTACAAACCGACTACAACCTACATAAATCTCAGTTTCATCGCTACTTGCAACTACGGCATGCCTTAGACCCTCATATCCGTCATTTGGAGGCTCTGCCAGAATTCCACCCACTAAAGGGCCGCTTGCTGATGGGGGACATTGGGGTTCACAAAATTAAACAAATCTATCAGACGCTTAATACCCATACTAAGACCACCATCCATAAAACCAGAGCGGCATGGGAGGCCGATCTACCGGCCCTGACAGATGATGATTGGATGGAAGCGTTGGCCAGTCCTCGATATGTGGCGGTGTCTTCACGCTACCGTCTCATTCAGTTCAAGTACTTCCACCGGGTATATTACACTCGTAGGTTGTGGAAAATGGGTGTTATTCAGTCTCCTCAATGTCTTCGCTGCAGTGACGATGAGGGCTCCTTCCTCCATACTGTGTGGAGCTGTACAGGGATTCAACCATTCTGGACTCGGGTGACGTCTTGCCTAGGTCAGGTACTGGCATGGACCATCCCGCTCGATCCCAGATTGTTGCTCCTACATAGCACGGATGACATTGGGGGGGGGAATCGCTACAAGCAGCACCTCCTGTTCCTGGGTCTCACCCTAGCCAAGAGGGATATCGCACAGCATTGGAAAGATACGTCCCCACTCAGTGTTGCAGGATGGAAAAAGGCAATGGACAGGTGTATGACAGCGGAAATTGTAGTTTTTCAGGCGAGGGGGTGCCCAGAGAAGCATAGGAAAATTTGGGCCCATTGCGCCACTTGAGGTATTGATTTGCCCCCATTGCCGCATTCAGACTCCCACGATCCTATTGAACAATTGGTGGTCAGAAACTCACTTATATAGTCCGATGACATTGACTTTTCCAGTCAGGTTTTTGTTAATAATGTGCAATTTAGTCTCTCTGGGTGTGTTCAGTGTCATATGTTATACTTTTGGTCTGCTGTTTTGCAGGTTATATGGTTTTTGTACAATATAACTAGGTACTGCATGTCATATTCAATATATATATTGTCTCTGCTGGGCTCTGCCCATTTTGTACCTTTCAAAATGAATGTTGGTTAAAAAAAACTCACTATAGTTAGAAGTAAGAGGGTTAGAAATGTTTTGTAGAATGTCTCTTAACAAGATCCCAGCTATTAGTAAAAATATAACTAATGACAGAGAATATGGCTGAGGAGCTCAACCTCACCCCTTATCTCCACTTAGAATTTAGGGAGTTAAGGCCTCTATGTAAACTTAAAGACAGAACCATGGGGTCCAATCCCTCCAAACAAAAGCTCCAGGAGGTGTTGGCAGGGTATGCTAAGGACCACCCTTCTGAGCAAGGTGAAGTCCTCTCAGATGTGGAAGAGAATGGAGGGGATGAGGATACCTTCCAATCCCCTCCACTTCCTAGGGAGAACAGGGTCCCTGTGCCCCTGACTCCAAGAATAAAACTCACAGCACCTAGATCCCACACAGGTGGGTCAGGTGCTTCTGAGTCCATTGAGGACAGCCTAAATGAAGAGACCAACCTTTTAGCAAGGTTGGCTAAAAGATTAGACCTAGAGACCAGGATTCTGGCTCTAGAAAAAGATGGGCCTAGCACCCGTCAATGGTGGCAGAAACTTAATAAATGGGGTCAGAGAGCAATCTTATGATCACCAAATTCCCCAAAGGGATTGTCCCTAAATTTGAGGATGGTGATGACATCACTAAGTGGGTTGCAGCCTTTGAGAGGGCCAGAAAAGTAAAGAAAACTCACTGGGGGGGGCACTCCTTTAGGAACTGTTCTCTAGTAAGTACAGAGACAGACTTCTGACCCTTATTGGGGCAGAAGCAGAGTCCTATGAACTCATGAAGGGCACCATGATTGAGGAATTTGGACTCACTACTGAGGACTACAGAATTAGATTCAGGGGGGCTCAGAAAACCCAGTCAGCCCTGGGTGGACTTTGTAGATTACTCAATGAAAACACTAGGTGACTGGAAGTAAAGTGCAAGATTATGATGGTCTTTATAATTTGTTTATGAAAGAACACATACTAAGTAATTGCATTAATGAAAAGTTTCATCAGTATCTGGTCGACCTAGGTCCAATTTCTCCCCAGGAATTGGGAAAGAAGGCAGACCACTGGGTCAAGACAAGGGTGACCAGGACGTCCACTGGGGGTGACCAAAAGATAGGGGTTACAAAACCGCCCCAGTGGAAAGACAGTGAGCATCCTAAAGATAAAAGTATGGAGTCCTAGGAAGCTCCCCAAATACCTGTCCAGGAGGGTGGGCCCAAAGACACATTGCAAACTAAAACAGGGTACCAAGGTAAGAGTTGGGATCCCAACAAGGTATGGTCACAACTGTCAAAAGACAGGACATCACACCAAGGACCCTAGCTGTCCTAAAAACCAAGCCCCTAGTGTAGCTCTAGGGGTTGCCAGTATAGCTTTGGAGGGTGGTTCCTCAGATGAGGAAGTCCTCCCAGCCTTAACTGGAAAATGGGCCCAAAAGGTGAGTTGGAGATTTCAGAGGTGAGTAGACACTTCCACCACCTACTGGTGAATGGAATCCCAGCCACTGAGAGATACCTGTGCCAGTCACACTGTGGTGCATGACAGGTTGGTACTCTCAAGCCAGTATGTCCCAGGGGAAACAAAAAGAATAAGGGTTATCCCAGGGGAGGTCACTCTTAGGCCTGTGGTTGTAGTGCCCCTAGAAATAGCTGGGTCCCTTAGTTGGAGAAAGGTGGTAGTCAATAAAGACCTCCCCCTTGAACGTCTCCTTGGGAATGACCACCCAGAGGTTTGTCTGAGCCAAAGAGGTACTGGTCCAGTGCCAGACCTCATTCAAGGAACATGGGGGGTTGGGGGGGCTGAACCTGCAGTTAGTGCAGATAAGCCGCAAAAGAAAAAGAAGAGACAGTATAGGAAAGGTGGACAACTGTTAGCCACAGTTACAGTGGGTCAGGGAGATTCTATCCCAGTCAGGGAGAACTCCAAAATTGGCACTGGTAAACTCCTCCCTAGCCCACAAAAAACCTGACTAGTCAGACAACTGTCCAGCCTGAGCTGGTGGCTCCTCAGCTGACAGAACAGAGGGTGGAAGAAGGGTGTTCACTACAAAGTGTAGTAGCCCCCTTCCCTAAAACAGCAGACAGGCCAACAAAACCCAAAGAAGCCTGTAAGTTATCCACTTCACTTACCAGTGAAGAGCTAAGGGTGTGGTTCTGGGCACTGACAGCTGTCAGTGGCCTCTGTTGAGTGGTAGCCTTCATGGCTGCACTATCCTTTGCATGGTGGTCTAGCCCCATGCCAAATAGCAAGTTAGGCCCCCTGACCCTATTGGTCATGGTGAGGTTACTCAAGCTGTGGGTAACCTCTGTGAGTAAGCTGGGTTTTGCCCTAACTAAGTTAGAATTTGCAGAGGTGGGCACCTCTGAACCCAAACTAAAAAGATGGGGTAAAGACACTAAAGAGCTAGGAAAAGGAGCATGGGGAATTAGGTCCTGAAACTGTTGAGGTAGGCCAGCTCCCCAAAGGGACTAACCTGGACAGAAGGATGTAAGGCAGAGTAGGCCCTGCAACTTTCAAACCACTTCCTCTACTCTTCCTCGCCTGAAAGACTAGGAAGACTCTCCCAGGTTTGGAGTCTCCTGGCCTTTGGGCTGAGGGGGGCTTGAGTAGGAAGCTGGGTTTCTGTTGAAGTAGGCCCCCCACTTTTTGCCAGATTTCTGATGCACTGACTTGATGTGCCCTGGGTCCCTGCCAATCAGGTCCCCAGGGCCTGTGTTCTTTACAAAACTGTACCTTTGTACCCCCAATTGGCACCTCTAAGGCCACATTTAAGTCCTTTGTAAAAGGTACTATGGGTACCAAGGGCACTGTGACCAGGGAAGGCCTCTATGGGCTGCAGCACATATGGTGCCACCCTTAGAGGTCCTGTACCTTAACACACACACTGCCATTGCAGGCTGCGTGTTTTGGTGTTGAGAAAAGTGAAGAGTCCCTGGGTGCCATGCCTACAACCCACTGCCTATGGTATAGGTCAGCCACCCCTCTAGCTGGGTGGACTATGCCACTGGTGAGGGTACAGGTGCATGAGCCCTGTACCCCTACAGTGTCTACAACAATTCTTAGACATTGTAAGTGTAGTAATGCCATTAAGTGTATAAGGTACTAGGAGTTTGTCATTATGAACTCCACAGCACCATAATGGCTTTACTGAAAAGTTTGGTATCAAACTTCTCAGCACATTAAACCCACACTGATGCTAGTGTGGGATATAATGAAAAATGCACTCAGAGGGCATCTTAGAGATGCCCCCTGAAAAACAACCAGCCTCTGGTGGGTTCCCTGACTGGTACACAACAGCCTGCCACCACGAGACATGTTTCTGGACCCCTGGGGTGTGAGCCTTCGTTCCCTAAGCCCAGAAACAAAGCCTTTCCTGGGAGTAGGTGGTCACACCTCCCCCAGGCCAGGAAGAGCCATCTGTGGCAGGGGAGCTTCAAAGGCTTGCCGCCTTTGTAACACGACCCCCAGCCTCTCCTGCTATCAGGAGCAGGCCCCCTTCCTGTCTTCCCTCCTTTTCGGCGGGAAAAATTAGCCAGCCCAGAAGGTGTGCCCACCTCTGCCAACCCCACTCCTCAGGTGGGGGAGGCAAGGTGAAGCCCACTCTTCAGTGCCCGCCGTCTTGCAGATGGCAGGCACTCTCGAATCAGGATTAGGAATTGTGCCCACTCCCCCATATGGGGTGAGCACACCAAGGGTGTAGTCACCCTAACGTCAGTAGCCCATTGACTACTGACCTCGAGACCCCTAAAATGCCCCCTAAACACAGTATTTAGTGGGCAGCCCTGAACCAAGAAGACAGATTCCCACATCCTAAGAAGGATGAAAGAAGACGCCCAGCAGAGGAGACTGCAGAGAAGAACTGACTTGGCGCCAGCCCTAACAGCCCGTCTGCAGCTTCCAGAGATCCTGTGCCAAAAGTCGCCTTGTCCTGTAGCCAGCGACCTACAGAAACCCTGCGAGGACTAACTGCCTTCAACAAGGACCGGATCTCCTGTAAACAGCAGCTCTGTTCAATAGAATCACAAAGAAAGACTCCAAGCCTACTGATGACAAAGAAACCAGACGCCTGGGACCACCACTGCACCCGACGCCTACGGCCCGCATCCGGGAGGCCCACCAGCGCTCCAGAGTCCGAGTCCACCGTGGATTGACCCCACCAGGACTCCCCGACGTCACCTGCAGCCTCTGCACGGAGACACCCCCCCCCCCCAACAGCGAGTGGCCCGGTAAGGTGAAATCCGACCTCAAAAGACACCCCTGCATCCAGCCGCACTGGAGAAGAGAACCCAAGGTGCACTTATGTCCCCGAGCCCTCCAACTTACCTGCCCAGCTGTTGGTTCCTCCCGGAAGTCTTCATGGACCGGGCCTGCAGCCAAAATTCAAAACCGGCAACTCCCATTGAAAACAGGGCACCCGACGCCAAAACAGCACCCTGCACCCAGCCACCCGCTGTGGGTGTACTTTGTGTGCTAACTCGGATTCCCCTTTGCCCTGAGCTTAAGTCCAGGAGCTTTGCTCACACAACCTTGTGGCCTGCTCGTGAGCAGCCCCCAACCGGAGGCCACCTATCCCCCCCATTGGATAACATTGGGCCTCAGCACTCTGTCCACAGCCGCCCTAGTGCCGCTGAAGGTGTTCGGAGAGTGCATCCTCGACCCTGGGGGAACCCTGGTTCTAACCCCAGAATACCAACTCCCACAAATAAGTACCTACCTGCAAACCGTTAACTTCATTTTTCTCCATAGGAATACATTGACTGTTTTTCCTTGAAAATTATTCTAAGTGTGGAGTTGGTTTGTATGGAACATTGAAAAACTGCATATGTACTAAAAGGGAATTACTTACCTTTGGTCTAGGTCTAGGCATATCACACTGATTAGCAAAAGTAATCTGAAAAGTAACATACAAAAGTAATTCTGAACTGTTGACTTACCTGTAATTCAACCAAAGTCCCTTTGAACCTGCATTCAACTGTAAAACACTGCATAAGATTTTGCAAAGCATTTATTTCACTTACCTGCACCAGGCTTGGCTCTAGAAATAAAATAAATATTTTTGGGATACAAATTGGTTTGAGTTCAGTCTTTGAGTGTGTGACATCATTTGCGGCCTGAGTGTGTACAACACATGCTTAACACTACCCTTTGATAAAGCCTTACTGCTCGCCCACACTACCACAAATAGAGAGTAAGGTGCTATCTACTTTTACCTCTGCCTACCTTTGGGGTTCCCCTGGACTCTGTGCACACTATACCTCATTTTGGTATAGTATATACAGAGCCAGCTTCCTACATGCGCAACTCTGTAAAGAAGGGGTGAGGCATACTTCCAAGGTGGTAGTGAAGCTGGAAATCATTTGGTTGGGCGATGGTGGAGGGGGCGGGTATTTTGGAGCACAGCCAAACTAACTGTAGGTAGCTGGCCTTTATGTATTGTACCGAAAGGAGATACACTATGCAGAAAGTCAATGCGACCATATTGGCTTACAGGACAAATTAATAATCCCAAATGCTCCCTTTTGTGCAATTGCGGGCAAGCAGTTTAGGCTACTCAGAGGGTAGCGTTAAACATTTGTTGAACACACAACCAATAAATGAGACACTCAAGAAGAAACTAGAGACCAAGTTAGAAAAATAACAAGTGTTTTTATATGTTTTAACACCAAGAACTTTGTCATTGGGTAAGTACTTTTCAGGATATCAATTTTTACAATTAAGTGAAATTGCAGTACAAATGCTTTTTGTGTGGTAATGCTTTCCGATGGCGAAAAAGGCATATCCTGCTCAGAGGGTATCTTAGAGATGCCCCCTGAAAAACGACCAACACACTAGTGTACAGCTGACTGGTCTGCACCAGCCTGCCACACACAGACATGTTTCTGACCCACTGAGGTGGGAGCCCTAGTGCTCCCATGAGTCGGGTACAAAGACTGCTTGGGTGGAGGTGCTTCACACCTACCCCCTAGCAGGAACAGCATTCAGGGAGGGCTTCCTACCCTTTGTAATGCTAGCCAGGGCCTCTCCAGCCAGGGGAGATGCCCACCCCCCCCTAACCAAGCCCCACTTTTGGCGGCAAGGTCTACGGGAAAAATAGTAATCAGGAGAGGTGTGCCCCCTCTCTGCCAGGTCCACCCCTAAGGTGCCCTGGACCAAGGTGACCCCTTCACCCCTCCTTAGGAAATCCTCCATCTTGAATGGAAGGATTCTACCTAATCAGGTTAGGGGTGCCTTCTCCCCAAAGTGAGGGGACGTACAAAGGTTGTAGTCACCCTAAAAGGTAAGTAGCCCATTGGCTACCAGTTGCAAGTACCTGTAACGCCCCTGAATCCAGTATTTAGGGGCCCACCTGGATCCTGAGATTCCTGCAATCTACGAAGAAGAATCCCGTGCAAAGCTTGAAGACGACTGACTTGGCCCCAGCCCTACCAGCCTGTCTCCAGCTTGAAGAGCCTGCGAAGAAGACGATGCCTGTCCTGTGGCCAGCGACTTCCAAAAACCCCAGGAAGACTGCCATTCTTCAACAAAGACCAGATCTCCCGAGGACAGCAGCCCTGTCCAGAAAACTTCAAGGACTCCGGATCCAGGCGGGTCCGCGATCTCTGCCCACTCTGCACCAGACGCTCCTGGCTCGAGTGTGAGTGGCTCACCTGCCCAGTGAAGTCTCCCCAACGATCTGGACCTTGACTCCATCGGTGGCTGACCTCTCCTGTACCCCTCGAAGTCGCCTACAGCCTCAACACAAAGGGTCCCCCTGAACACGAACTGCATCCTCAGCCCACCCGACTTTAGGGAGCCCAGCCGGTGGTGCCCAGGTCCCAACTCACCTGTCCAGCGGTGGTGACCTTCATCCAGCCTCCTGGCCCCAGCCTGCAGCCTCTTTGTGCGACCGAGATCCTCCATTCGTTTGCATTGGGCGCCTGGCACTGATTTGCATCCTGCACCCAGGCCGCCCATGTGCCGCTGGTGGTGTAGCTTTGGTGCTGCCTTGTGGCTCCCCTGTGCTTACCTTAACCCCCGGGGCATCTGCCCTGAAACCGCGGGTACCTACCTCCAATCTGCACCTTGTTCGGTGCCCCAGGTCTCCACTGACTAACATTGGGCTCAGTGCCCTCTGCACCCGCTTGCCCCAGTGCCGCTGGTGGTGCAGTACCTACCTTAAACTGAACCTTGCCCAGTGTTGGTCTAAACCCCTGAAGGCTGAATGAGTAAGTTGTGTACTTAACTGTTAAATGCATTTACCTGTTTTCCTTCCATAGGATTGCATTACATTTCAACTGTCTATCTTTTACAACTGATAAGTCATACTGTTTCTGATTGACAATACAAAAGTATTTCTACTACTGTAAAGCATTTTTACTGCCTTGCAAAACAATTCCTACTGCATCTTCAAAAGTACTATTGCTATTCTTGAAACTGTTACTTACCTGCAACTGAGTTCCTCTTGGTTCTAAAATAAAACAACAAATTAGTAACTTCTTATACAAAACACATGGTCTTGGATCCAGTCTTTGAGTGTGTGAAATCATTTCTTGCCTGAGTGTGTAGAACAAATGCTTAACACAGCACTCTGATGAGCCCAACTGCTCGACCACACTACCACAAAAAGAGCTTTTCTACTTAAGCCTCTGGGGAGCCACTGGACTCTGTGCACACTATACCTTACTTTGGTGTAGTATCTACAGAGCCAGCTTCCTACACTGTGCATCCTCCAAACACCTCAGAGGGCCTCCAGCACTTCGCTTCAGCATCTCGCTTAAAGTAGGGGAGCCACTTCCCTGCATCCTACAGACACCGACCGCACCGTTCTGTTCACCTTTCTGCTGTTCACTGACGCAGCAGCCACCCAGGAGGAAGTCACCGTGCTCCAGAAGGTCAAATCTGTCTCCCCACCAAGTGTGAAGACGCCAGGACCGACTGGAGCTGCCATGAACAAATACCTGGGGTACTAGAGCCCTTGCAGCAACCAAAGCTTGTTTGAGTCGAATCGGGATTCCAACGCCGATACGACCGACCAGCCGACGAGTGACATCAGCATCGCAGAGGCCAGCACAGAGAGTGGCTCAGCTGTACCCCTGTCCCCTCGCAGGTCTAACCAAGAACCGTGAGAGCCTTTGACGCACAGGCCCAGCCGTCCAAAACTCTGCACCCGAGCTCACTGGCCTGGATCCACGACGACCAACTGTGCCCCCCCTGCTCCCAGGACCCCCACGAACAGGCTCCTGTTGGGAGCTCCCAGACTTGTCCCCAAGTACCCCTCTGCAGCCTATTTCTAGGTGGCCCTCCTCTTTGCCTGCGGTGTAGCATGCAAGGCTACAAAGTTGCTTGGTACTTCCTTGCTCAATCTAACCCCTGGCTCCTTCCATCCATTCTGCATTTAAACACAACTATCTACCCTCCTCCCATACAGGTAATGCTATGGATGTCCCAGCCTCTCAAACAGCAGAATTTAACAGGGAAATGAAATCTCTGCAATTGTGTGCATAATTATAGAACACACATTCAGGACGTACAAACTAAAGCCAGCAAGAGCGGCAGCACTCTATTTTAGATTTATACCTCATTTTCTCCTCTTTTTGTATGGTGACAATTATTTCAGTCATCAGACATGACCACTGTATTCAATGTTTTTGATCCCTTCAAGTTTCAATTACAAACTACTGCTCATAGGTGCTCAGAACCGTGAAAAAGTAAAGGCTAGCGCTCATTCAGAGAGCCAACACAGGAGAGCAACAAAATGTAGACATGCAGATCTTAAATGAAGTCCTCTTACATTCAGTCCCAACCCTCTATTAGATTACACATGGCCAGGACTGCTACATTTGAAAGCCATGAAGGAGGAATCCTAAACAGACAAACACTGGGACCTTCAAAAAGTCCCCACAAACAAACAGATTTATTTGCAGCTCCTCTCCAGTTCTTTCCAACTGAACAGTATAATGTTACTATTGCTTCTACCATAAATTACCCTGTTCGTAAAAATCTGGCAATTATTAAAGTCTGTTTCTCAGGCATGTCAAATCCCTGTCCACCCAATGAATGACATTATCCTTACCCTGCTTGCTGATACATCTCCTGGAACGACCCCATACTTCCCCTCTGCTCCATCATGATGGCTTGAAAATGTCCCCTGTTCTCTTCCAGGCACCGATAAACTGGGCCCTCATTAGCAAAGCCATTAGTCCGAGTTGAGGTTTGACACTGAGATGGGTGGGTAGGCATTGATGATGGATATCCTCTAACATGGAAGGTACCTGATGGGTGTTGGGATCCAAAAGAAGAGGCATGCACAGTGTCAACATGAGATCGAAAAGCAGTGCCATTGAAACCCATACCAGGGTTTGTCAGCCGAGTGTCAGCCAGAAACTTGCTAGTAGCCATGGTGCTCGGACGCTTGGTGGCTACAGTCTGGTTATCAAGATCAAGAAATTCTTTGGGGCTTTCTGGTCTCTCGTTCGATTCTGGAGACTTCTCTTCCTCAGTTTCTAGATCCTGATTTTCCTTCGGCACAGCTTTGGGCTCCATGTTCATCAAGTCTGGGGACAACAGAGCCATACTTGATATTTCACACCCTAGAAAAACAGATGATGCACCCTGGTTTGTAAAACAGTTTCTGGAAGCAGGTGTGGACATGGCAGGCACATAACTGGCAGATGATGTGGAGGGTGGTGCAGGTCTTTTCCAGTCTGAATAGCCCTGATTGCTTGGAAAATAGAGAGGCTGTTGATAGGGATATGATGGCTGTGCACGTGGCAGAGGATGTGGTGGTCCCTGGTAATGAAATGGCATTCTTTGAGGTGGATACTGGGGAAAGACCCCAGGATGAGGTGCAGGATGACTCTGCTGGTGACTTTGAACTGGAAAACGTTGCGGGTGAGATGATGGTGGAGGCTTCTCCATTCCATGGGAGAAGGCCTGCAGTCCTGGGTTGATACAATACCCTTCAGCCTTTGGATGCTCAATGCCAGATGTGTAGATAGGAGGGCCATGGTTCAAAGAGGAATTACCTACAACAGGCTTCGTGTCCGTGCTAGTATTGTTTTCGTTCTGTTGAGTGCAAACTGCAGGAATTTCTGGAATGATCTTTCCGTTGCCACTAGGAGATCTCTTAAACTCAGCATCTGTAGACGCTGTTGTAGCTTTCTCTCCTTTTCTAATACAGACACCTGGGGATCCACCACTTCGAGCAAAAGCTTCACCCTCTGCTGTGCTGCTATTCGACACATGTTGTGGTGAGGTCCTGCCAAGCTCGCTACCTTCCATACTGTCATTCTTCCCTTGTGTATTTCTTGCAGTCTTTTTTTTCACAGTACGGTGTCCCGGTTTCTTTTTTGTCGATCCAGCTGCACTGGAAATCCTGCTGATGGACTCTCCCTGAGGAGGCGACCCCAGTGGCATAGGTGTTGCTTCGTCCAAGGCACCAGAAATGTGAGCTACATTTCCTCTCTCTTGTTGTGGCTGTTCAGAGTGGGAAGCTTTCATTTTTCCAATATAAATAGATTGGGAGTGCCAAGAAGAACAGGGGAGAGAAGAAAATATGTAAACAACAATTAGTCCACAGGTCATGAATTTACATCAAATAAACACATAAATAGAAACATTGAGCACAACACAGAGGTGATTTTGTGAAAACATCTGTGTATTTTACGGTTTTCTAGTGAATTTGAGCCATCTCATGTGCTCTTTGTATAATCAGTACATATCAGATTTAACAAGCCGGTCTTCTTAAACAGCCATGTGATTAATAGATGTAGTCAGTCACCCAGCTGCTGGCATGTTTAAAACCCTCCTCTCTGTGGCAGATGGAACTACTCAAAGAGGAACCAAGACTGTCTGCTAGACACATTGTCTCTAGACAGGCATAGTGGGAGAATTTCTGATGCATTTTCATTATGCACAAGTGGTGAAAAGTATGCCCTCCGAGCAGGACATTAAGTGGAAAAGACTGATCTTTAGACTGATGTGGAAGTCCTAGAGTGCACAAGGTTTAAAGAAAAGGATGTCTAATAGAACTACTTTTTTTAACAGATTTTATTGAATTTTCAGCATACCAGATGGGCGGAGCCCAACAAGAAAAGTACAAAGGAAGTGCATAAAATAATGTCTGAGTACAGTGTAAAAACCCCCCCCAATAGTCTGCAGAACATCAGACCGAGAAAAACATGAAACCCCCCCCCACCCCCCTAATGCGCACCGTACATACTTAGGAAACATTGCATGTAGAAGCCAAGGAAATTCCCAGCCACGTCTCATTGACATAAATACACTAGACAGGTAAGTTATTCACCACCAATTGTTCAATGGGATCACGAGCGGCGGACTGCGACATTGGAGGCAAATCTATACCTCTGTACGCGGCCCATTGAGACCAAATCTTTCCATGCTTCTGAGGACACTCCCTCGCCTAAAACACCACAATCTCCGCAGACATGCACCTGTCCAGTGCCTTTTTCCAGTTAGTGACGCTGGGTGGGGACGCGTCCTTCCAATGCTGCGCTATGTCGCGCTTAGCTAAGGTGAGGCCCAAAAATAAGAGGTGTCTCTTGTACTGGTTCCCCCCAATGTCCTCCGTGCTATGTAAGAGCGCCAGTCTGGGGTCCAATGGAATATTCCACGCCGGGACACGACCTAAGCAAGACAGCACGCTGGACCAGAATCGCCCCACACCATATGTAAAAACAACCCCTCGTCCGCACTGCAGCGGAGACAGAACGAGGACTGGATTGCCCCCATTTTCCAAAGTCTAAGACGAGTGTAATATACCCTATGGAGGCATTTAAACTGGATTAGTCTATATCTGGTAGATGCGGCGGCATACCGAGGGCTAGTCAACGCCTCGGCCCAATTGTCATCCGTGAGGGCCGGCAGATCAGCGGCCCACGCCTCCCGGGTTTTGTGGATAGTGGTCTTGGAATGTGTATTGAGTGTCTGGTAAATTTGCTGAATTTTGTGAGCCCCAAGATCCCCCATCAGTAGGCGGCCCTCCAACGGGTGGAACTCTGGTAAAGACTCTAACTGCCGAATCGGGGGAGGGGGGTTTGTCAAGGCATGATGGAGCTGCAGATAGCGATGGAACTGCGATTTGTGAAGGTCAAAAATCAGACTGCAGCCTTTGAAAGGATTTAAGAGTGGTCCCCTGCATAATGTCCTCAAGCGTAGATATACCGATAAGGTCCCACCTACGGAATCCCGCGAGCGCCGAAACCAGCCATAAATAAGTACCCTGCCAGAGGGGAGTGGCGCCCGTCAGCTTACCCCACCAGCCCGTGGACCGAACCACCCGCCTCCATGTCTGGATGACTATCTGACAAGCCGGAGGGAGCGCATCCAGTGAAGTGCTGTTATATAAAAAATGGAGCAAAGGGGTACCCGCCATGGCAATCCGCTCCACGACGTAGACCGGGTCAGTCTGGGATCCGTACCACCAATCGTTAATCACCAGGTGTGAGGCAGAGTAGTACGCGCGAACGTCTGCAGCTGCGATACCCCCGCAATACGTGGACTGTGTACACGTTGAGTGCCATGCGAACCGCGCCCCCCTGCCAAAGGAATCTATTCAAAAGTGCGTTGAGTTGGGTGAACCACGACGGGGAGATAGGGTGTGGATAGTTCTGGAGCCTATAGAGTAAGCGCGGTAGGGACACCATCTTAAAAATCGCAGATCTGCCGTACAACGATAGGGGTAATTGGGACCAAATCGTTGTTTCATCACGAACGGCCGGGAGTAGTGGAGCAATGTTGTGCATCCAGGCAACGGTGGGACACCGCGAGATATAGACCCTCAGGTACTTAAAGCCCGTTTCTGCGATAATCAACTCCGAAGCCCAGGCCTGGCTCCTCTGTTCGCCGTGAATAGGAAACCGCGTAGATTTTGACAGATTGGCGAGGAGACCTGAGGTCTCCCCAAAGATACGGAGCTAATAGAACTGCTTTGCTGCCTAAAATTGTGCAGAGAAATACATTTTCAATGGGACAGCAACTAACTTGAAAACATTAGGTGGTGAAGACAGGGCGACACAGGTTCAAGCGGGAATTTAGTTAACATGGCAAATTAAGTTTCTAAACGAGTGTGCTCGAACTTGTCCCCACTCTCCCACCCCCTCAGGAGCAAACAATGAAGGTCTCATTGGACAAATTAAAAACCGTACTTGGATTGCTTCTGTTGACACCAATCTTACCCAATTAACCAGCAACAATGAACCATGAAATCGGTCCCAAGAAGGAAGCCGGTTAGAAAAAGACATTCATAAGGCATGAGTGAAGGTTCAGAAATATTCCTTTCTTGGGAAAATTACAAAGGCACTTGCTTTTACACCAGCATGGAGGTCATGTTCTGGAAGAATATATGAGTCACTGAATCTCACATACTTATGTGACCACATGGTAAAACCTTGTGAGCAAACGACAACTCACTTACCTATAAAGTAAAGTGATTGCAAAATCTGAATACAATAGCTGATGAAAAATATGCAGCTGAAAAAAGTTCTCAGAATTTCAAATTTGATGTTTTAGGCAAATGGTTTGTTTTTAATTAATTAACCTCTCAACTCTCCTCTTTTTGCACTGAAACTTTACAGTTTTGCACAGGGATCAATAATGATTAGAGTATTGAAGCTTAATGATATAGGTTACGAAGAATCACAAACTTATTTGTAATATGAATTTAGAAATATAACTTTACGCCTGTAATTTCAGACTATCCATTGATAACCAGAAATGGCTTGCTTTAATTCTAATATTTTAACTAGGAGACAAGCAATAAAGTAACTATCAGAAAAGATGTTTGTTTTAGATCTGATAATGTATTTTATTCATTTAATGGTGCAGTCTCTTCATATCAATATTTAAAATATTCAACAAAAAAAAAAAGCCTTAAATAAACTTACATTACTACTACAAGGACAAAAACATTAATAGGGAAGGCATCTTGCTCTAGATTTATAATGCATTACCAGACATCTAGTATACTAAACAAACAAGTTACTTACCTTCCGTATTGGCTTATCTGGTAGAGACTATCTAGCTGCAGATTCCCTACCTTAAAATTATCCCCAAGAATCACTCAGCAAGCTAACGCAGTGGTTGCAGCTTTAGCTCTGGTGGAATGAGCACGCAAAACCCTCAGGTGGTTGCTCTTTAGCCAATGCGTAGCAGATTTTGATACAGAGGACGATCCATCGTGAGATGATTCTCTTCTGTCCTTTCTTCGCTCTGACATGCCGGATGAAGAGTTGGTTGCCCTCCCCTGGAGCTCTTGTGTATGACCGGTGAAGGTGAAATCGCTCCTCTTCTTTGGAGGGAGGAGGCGGAGCATAAAAAGTAGGCAGAGTGATAGATTGGCCTACGAGAAACGGAGTTACCACTTCCAGAACAAAGGAAGCTCCTGTACGTAGCACCAGTTTGTCTGGGTAGATGTTAAGATAAGGAGGCTTGGAGGACAAGGCCTGAAGCTCACTGACCTTCCAGGCAGATGTTATTGCCACCAGGAAGGCTGTCTTGATGGTAAAGAGCCTGAGTGGACAATTGTGCAGAGGCTCAAAGGGAGCACTCAAAGATAGTGAGGACGAGATTGAGGCCCCACTGGGGCATAATAAAGGGAGAAGGTGGAAACAAATGTTGTAAACCTTTCAGAAACCTATTTGGAATTTGAAGAAGAATGGCTGATCAGGCAACTGCAGAAAAGCTAAAATGGCAGAGATATAGGCCTTCAGAGTGCCCAGAGCAGAGCCCTGCTTCTTGGCAAGGGAAAGGATGAACAGGAGTACCTGAGAAAGGGGGGCAAGAAAGGGGATCAATTTGCCTTTCTGTACACCATGCCACAAATTTTGTCCAACTGCAGGCATAAACCATCTTGGTGGAGGGACGCCGGGCTGTCAAGATAACATCACAGACTTCGGGAGGAAGGTCGAAAGCTGCCACCTGTCTCGGCTCAATCTCCATCCAAGAAGGCGGAGCGTTGACAGGCTCGGGTGGAGAACCCTCCTTTGCTGCTGCGACAGAAGATCCTCCCAAAGGGGCAGCCTTGTCAGAGGACCGATTGTCATGTTCAACAGTTTAGGATACCAGACTCTCTGTGCCCAATCTGGAGTCACAAGGATGACTTGGGCCAGGTCCTTCCTGATCTTCTTGAGTACTCTGTGCAGGAGTGATATGGGTGGAAAGGCGCACAGGAGGCCTGAGCTCTCAGAGACGTTTTAAGACATGAGCAAAGTGGGCCCTGGTTCAGGGCCCCATCCTTTAATGCGGCCCCCTGATGGAGCCGACTCTTCTACACACAGTTCTGTCCTGCACTGATGACCTTGTATGATTCTTAAGCATGGATAGTTTTAAATACCGTTTTCTTTTAATGTATTTTTAATATGGGTAGTATGTGGGAGTTTATCACAGACATTTTGCAGGGAAATGTGTTTGAATGTTTCACCACCATGCAGCATCCATGAAAAGTTTTTTAGATTGAAACAAGACCTCCTCATCTATGAGAAATGAGAGGGGCGTGTCAGAGATTATTTGTAATAACATTAATGAGCTACTGATGCATTACACTATTGAAAACCCACATTACAGTTCCTGAATATAAGATGGAAACATTTAAAATTTGGACCAGTGTGCCTGCGCACTGTCTGTGACCTGGCCAAAAAGGGCATGAAAGAGGTGTAATTGGATCATATATTCAAAGCTGTTCCTAACATGGGCCCACAAAGTACGTTTGGCCCAGGGCCCCGAAAATCCTTATAACGTCCCTGTGAGCTCTACTCGAGACAAAAAAAGTCTCCAGGCAAGAGCCGCCTTGGAAACTCCAGCGCGCAGAACTGCTGACACTGCGCGTGCTCTTCAGTGGCAAACAGAGCTAACCAATGCTCTCTCCACTGCTGAAAGAGACCTTGCACCTCCTCCGGATGGAGACACCATTCGTGATCCGCGTGGCATCATCGGCTGAGTATGTCCGCTCTGGCATTCAGGGAATCCGCCAGAGGTTGAACCACCAGGGAAATGCCCTGCTGTTCTAGCCATGCCCTGAGACGCAGAACCCCCTGACAAATGGTCCATGACCCCACACCTCCCTGTTTGTTGCACATGGTGGTAGTGATGTCTGTGACAACTTGCACTAGCCTCCCCGGAATGGAGGGCAGAAAGGCTTTCAATGACAACCGGATCGTTCGGAGCTCCAACAGATTGATGTGGAGCCCGAATTTTGCCAGAAACCAGAGTCCTCTGATTGACACCTCTCCTAGACAGCTTCCCCATCCCAGGAGTGACACATCTGTCATTACTGTGAGATCTGGTTGGGGAAGGGAGAGGGGTCTGCCGCGGACCCAATCAAGGTTTGTTAACTAGCACTGCAGATCTTTTGCAGTTCACTCCGAGATCTGGACCATATCGGAGAGACTACCCTAATGCTGTGCCCACTGGAACTTTAGGCCCCACTGCAGAGCTCACACATGACAATGGGCATGTGTCACCAGCAGGATGCAGGAGGCCATGAGGCCAGCAGCCTCACAGTCAGTCTCACCAAAATTAAGGACAGAGGCTGAAACATCAATATCGTAGCCTGAATATCCTGGACTCACCGTTCAGGAGGATAGGCCCAAAACCGCACCGTGTCCAAAACAGCTCCGATGAAAGGGAGCGTCTGAAAGGGAGTCAAGTGTGAATTGGGCCCGTTGATAGTGAGCCCCCAGCGAATGCAGGAGGTTTGCCGTAGTCTGGAGGTTGGAGACAACAGCCTGGGGCATGCCCGCCATCAACAACTGGTCGTTGAGATAGGGGAAGACTGGCACCCCTGATCTCCGCAGATGAGCTGCAACCGCCGCCAACACTTTAGTGAACACCTGGGGCGCTGGTGAGGCCAAAGGGGAGCACAGCAAACTGAAAGTGCTTGTGGCCCACTGTGAACCGCAGGTAACATCTGTGGGCAGGCAGGACGGGAATATGGAAATACGAGTCCTGCAAATCTAACGCTACCCAGTCTCCTGGGTCCAGGGCAGATGGGACCTGAGCAAGAGTGAGCATTTTGAACTTTTTATTAAGGGAGAAGTTGAGAGAGCGCAGGTTGAGGATAGGACGAAGGCCTCCGTCCTTCTTGGGCACCAGAAAGTAGCGGGAATAACTACCACAACCCACTTTTGGCGTCGGCACTCTCTCTATGGCTCCTTTGGGCAAAAGCAACGTCATTCCCTGGCAGAGAAGAGATGTTTGTTCTAGGTCACCCTGTCGTAAGTAGGTAGGTGGAATGGAGGAAGGGGTAGCCTCGAAGGGGAGGGAGTAGCTCCATCGGACAAGCTGCAAAACCCAACTGCCCGATGTTATGGACTGCCAGTGGCGCAGGTGAAGGCAAATCCTGCCATCCACTGGGTGCCCATGTTGGTAAACGGGAATACTAGGAGGATTTGGAGGCAGCGGCTGCTAAAGGTGGTGGACTGGCCCAACCGCTGGCCAACCGATCCACTGCGCCGGTAGTTACTGCATCCGCGCAAAGGCTGGAAAGCTTGCGCGTGGTGGTGGCTGGGCAGGTAAGGATGCGGCTATACACCCCTTCCGTGGCTGTGAAAGGCAGATTCATGGTAACGAGGGGGCATGGATAGGACCAAATACCTGGGCATAGCCCTGCTGTCCTTAAAGCGAAGTGGAGTGTTGGATCACCAAGCTCTCCAGGGTAGGGTGTTTTGTGAGGAATTTGGGGTTCCCTGGAGAAGATGGCAGGCAATTGTCCCGTTCACAGGAGCCCCTGTGTTGTGCTTGGACCAGGTCCCAAGCAGGACATCAGTAAGTGCTTTGTTGAATGGGAGAAGCGGATACTCCCGGTTGAAGCACTTCCGTCAAGACATTATTCTTGACTGCCACCAAGGGCAAACTAAGATCCAGGACCTCAGCTGCCCTTCGCACCACCATAGTGAATGAAGCTCCCTCCGCTGTAGCTACGGTATGGGGGGAGAAAGCATGCCAGTAACTGGAAAAGTGCCCAGGGACCTTCAGGGTCCAGCAACCCCTCCCATTCTGCCCCGAGTCCTAACCCATAAGAAAAGATCTCAGGCTCTGTCCTGGAAGGCATTGCTCCAGTCGGTGCTGGAGCCTCCATCGGGCGATGCCCCTCCGGCTCCATGTTGGGATGTAAATGGGGATAGCGCTGCGGGTGGGCCGGATCCATCTGTGGAAATCTGATGGAAATGCGTGGAGCTGGCACAGGAAATGGCTCAACCGCGACCGTGGATCCAGGCCCTAGTGACACTCCCTCGGCTCTTCAGCCGACAGACAAGGTGAAGTCGAAGATTGCTTCGACAACTTTTTATGGGACAGAGACTTACCAGAATGGCTTGACTACTTGGAATGCGATAACCTCAGACTCCGCAACTGTCCCCAGAACCTTCCTCTCGACGGCCCCTTGAGCGTTGCAGCATTGTACGTCAAAGCGCCACGAGTTTAGGAGATCGCTCCCTCAAGGCCTTCAGATGCATGGCGTGGAAGTCTGGTCAGGCCTTCGTGTCATGGTTTTGTTCGAGGCACCAGAGGCAAACAAGGTGTGGGTAGGTCATCGACATCTGTCGGTGACGGGCACCACAAGGCTTCAAGCCGGCCTTCTTAGATGACATTTCTGCTACACCAGGAGGTAAGACCTCAAAAAAGACTTGGGACAAAACGTCGGAAAAAGCTTAGTCAAAAAGTGACTAAGGGGTAGCTCTTCCCAGATCAGAGCTGACGTGCGCAGAAAGTAAAGAAAAAAACTGACCGTGCACCTGGGTGGCGCCTATGTAGTCACCGTGAACGCCACGTCCAGTGCGGACGACGCCATCAACATCAAATAACGACACGCAGGGGTACTCCGCAACATAGCAGATTATGGTGTTGCTGGTACCAAATAGGAGTGCCACCATTCTGCTCACATCAGTTTCTTACCTTACTATTTCTGTTCCCTCAAATGTGGAGTGCTTTAAACAAACCTTAGATGGCAGTATGACAAAATTTTACTTGGAAACTTATTACAATGTTGAGTATTCTCCTCAGCAGAATGGAGAGGTGGGAGGACAACAAGGAACCTTCGGTTGGCGTTTCCACCATAAAGAGTTACCCAACTTGTTCTTATGATGGATACTTTTACTACAGATTACTCACCTTTAACTAAAGATACCGCAGCACCACCCCAAAGATAGAGGGTCAGGGGAGTGGACTTGACCAGAAAATCTTGCAAGACCAAGCAAGCAAAATGGCCCCTCCCTGCACATCATATTGTCAAGGAAGTAGTGTTGCGTAAACATGTGCACTGATGGCAATGTCAGCCTGGCGGATGTTCAGAATCCACATCACCCACGCCTATTGTACTGTATTGGGATTGCATTTGTATAGTGAGCACAGTCCCGGGCACACGTGGTGGAGGTATAACAATGGTATGAGAGTCTCGTTTGGATCACAATTGCAATGGTCGACACCAGTGTAATGTTTGAAGAGATATTTTAATGATGCATCCGGCAGCCACTACGAAACCAGTGTCTTACAGCCTCGTCCTCGCTACTAGCAGATAGGCGCACCCGCCTTCTCGCTCGCCCAGCTTCGCGGATGGCTACGTTTCCGTTCTACCCAGGCTCCTAACTCTCTGCCGCCACACGGCGCCCGAGCCATCTCGCCCCTACATTTGACACTGGATGGTCCTCACATACCATACCTGGGCCCACATTCTTCTATCAACATTACGGCGCACCCGCCCTGGCTCATCCTTTCTACATTAACGTACCACGTTACAGTTCACGTCCGGCGGCCCACACCTCTGCGCCCGCTTCTCTCATCCACACGCGGCACTACCACCGTGTCTACTACCCACCAGGGTGCCTCTGCACCCCACTTCAACATCCGCCATCCAGACCACCACGCACCCCTGGCCGGGTTAGAATTATCACCGGCTCTGTGGGACCTTACTTTCTCTTTCATCGCAAACGCCACACAGCCCTCAAGAGTCGCAGGACAATTCCTAGTGACGAAACACGTGTCGGCTGGCTGTTTGTTTCAATTCAGTCGTTGCATCATTAAAATATCTCTTCAAACATTACACTGGTGTTGACCGTTGCAATTGTGATCCAAACGAGACTCTCATACCATTGTTATACCCCCACCACGTGTGCCCGGGACTGTGCTCATTCTCCAGTGTGGGTCTTTGACTCATACACTTCCGGGGGTTATTGGGTAATTCCCCCGACCTGGCAGCACCATACTTAGTCTGATCATTGTGTACACTACGCAAACTAGTCTGAGCGCCAATCTTCCTGGTTTCACTAAAAACCCTACCCCTAGCTTTGCATTTGTATAGTGCTTACTACCCCCAACGAGGCACTTAAATGATCTACTGCAAGGAGCATGCTAATCTAGAACCCAAGGTTAGTGGCTAATTCAGTGGTATGGCTGGTTATTGGGATTAGTAATATGCTCTCAAAAACACATTCCATGCATTTATGTCAGTTTTGTTTGTGGTAGATTAAGATTAATACCAGTTAGGTGTGATTATTAGTGGGGGCAATGTGATTTCAGACAAATACTTGATGAGATAAATAGATATGCTGCAGGAGGTTTGGTACAGTTAGGCTGCAGCAACAAGGCTTTAAAGGAGAGGTTGGGACATGAAATAAAGTACACAAGTTATTTACCGAATAACAATGAAATTACGGCAGAAAGGCATGAGACAGAGGAGGGTATATTCAGAAATACAAGGCATACAGAGGATGGAAGGTATGGGGAGTCACTCTGAAGCAAGAAAGGACCATAATCAATAGGGTCCAGTATAGGCTTGAGGGTTCAATTCTTTAGTATGAGCAATTAAAGTGAATAGCACCCGTCTCCTCTCTTCAAAGCAGTCTCATGTTTGATCGGTCCAATTCGGTCCAAATACAGTTGCTCTGATGAGGGGGAAGGCAGTGAAGAGAGGAAATTAAGAGCATGGTGTAGCCCATTTGAATTATTTGCAAGACCCATCTACCTGGCATGATGGATCTCCAGTCAGGAAGTAATTGTCGTATCCTGCCTCCCACAGACCGAGTCGAGTGCCTGAGAGGGGAAGTTAAAGAAGCCTGGCACTCGCTGCAGCAGGGCAAAAAAAAGTAGCAGAGGAGAACTGCTCCTGCTGGTGTGAAGGTGTAGGAAAGTGCCCCTTTTTGCATGGTTACCCCCTGACTTTTTGCGAGATACCGGATGCCAACTTGGCAGAGTGTGTGCTGGGACCCTGCTAATCAGGGCCCAGCACCTGTGTTCTTTCCCAAAACTGTACCTTTGTACCCACAATTGGCACCCCTCTGGGCCACATGAAAGTCCCTGTTAGCAAGGGCCTTGTGACCTGAAAGGGCCTCTGAGGGCTGCAGCATGTATTATTCCACCCTCCGAGACCCCCTCACTTTAGCACACCCAACCTGCCAGTGCAGACTGGGTGTTTTGGTGCAGACCAAACTAAGGCGTCAACATGGCATACACCTGTGTGCCATGCCTACCTACACTGCTTGTGGCATGGATAAGTCACTCCTCTAGCAGGCCTTACAGCCCTAAAAGCAGGGTGCACCATACCACAGGTGATGGCGTATCTGCATGAGGACTATGCACCTACAGTGTCTGTGCCATTCACAGACATTGTAAGTGCAGTGAAGACATTTTGAATACATGGGCTGGGAGTTTGTCAACACAAACTCCACAGCTCCATGATGGCTTTACTGAAGGCTAGGAAGTTTGCACATTAAACCTACACTGATGCCAGTGTTGGATTTAATTAAAAATGCACAGGTGGCATCTTAGAGATGCCCCAGAAAAATGAGCAACCCTGGTGTGGTTCCTGAATGGCTCCCAGCCATCTGCCACCACTAGACAGGTTTCTGGACCCCTGGGTAGAGAGCTCTCCGCTCTCTGGGTCCAGGAACAAATCACATCCTGGGCAGAGGTGTCATGCCTCCTCCCCTAGGATGGGCAGGGTCCTCGAAGAGGGAGCTTCAAATGCCTGCCACCTTTGTTAGCTACCCCCAGCCTTTTGCGGCAATCAGCAACTGGCTCACACTGGTTCTGACCCCCATTTTGGGCACGGAAACCGGTGGGAAAACCTAGCCAGGAAGGGGAAGTGTGCCCACCTTTGCCAACTCCACCCCTATGGTGGGGGAAGCGAGATGAAGCACACATCTCCATCCCTGCCATCTTGTAGATGGGGAGACCCCTCCAATCAGGAAGAGCCTTATGCCCCCCTCCCACTGGAGGATGGTATACTAGGGAGAGTAGACACCCCAAGGAAGGGACAGGGCTAACATTGGCACTCTGCACCCGGCCGCCCTAGTGCTGCTGGTGGTGTACCTTAAGTGCCAACCTGAACCTTGGGGAACCATACCTCTACCCCCCCCAAAACTCCAATTCCAAAACCGTTTTAATCACCTGTAACTAAACACTGCGTTTTTCCCATAGGACTGAATGGTGGGTTTTCTCTGAAAATTCTTGTGTGTTGAACTGTCTTGTACTGCACAAAAAGTAACCTATTGCTTGCACATGAGTTAACCTGCTTACAAGTGTCATGTGTGGTGTAAACTGGGTTAGGAGTGTTTCATACCAAACTATACAAGTAATCAAAAAGTAATCTAGAAGTAATTACATGCATTTTTGAACAGTTTACAAAGTGTTTTCTACATGGAAAAAGTAATCAGAATGTTCCTAAGAATCCAGTATTCACTGTATTGCTAAAAGTAACATTGCATGAAGAGTTCAACTTACCTGCTACTAAGTAAATCTTGGATTTAAAAATAAAATAACAAAATATTAACTTTTTATACAAACAATTGGTCTGGATTTAGCTTTTGAGTGTGTGACATTTCTTGCCTGAGTGTGTACAACAAATGCTGAACACTACCCTCCTGATAAGCCTGACTGCTTAACCACATTACCACAAACGAGCTTAAGGTGTTATTTACTTTAACCTCTGCTATACCTTTGGGGATCCACAGGACACTGTACACACTATACCTTACTTTGGTATAGAATATACAGAGCCAGCTTCCTACAGAAGGGTTTCGGCTGACGCTACAACCTCTGTCCTTATAGTACTTGGCCTACTGCTGCACACGTTGGGAGTGCTGGTGCGGTCTGTAGACTAGCACCATAGATTAATCCCTAAACTTCCTATATTGTACTGACTTCGCCTAGTGATAGGTACACAAGTACATGATGACCAGTGCAGTTTTATCCCAGGAAGGAGTACACTACACAATATTCCATGATTTACCAATGTACTGCACTCCACCCATGGTAGGGACATACAGGGTGCCCTTGTGGCACTAGATATCGAGAAAACATTCTACACCATATGTTTGAGGTGTTGCAGAAACTTTTTCAGTGCTGGGTGAAACTCATGCGAAGTTAGGGATGCTTACTGTCTGCGTATTAATTGGGCACTTGATAGGTTTGCTCTGGTTGCTTCAGATGTACTCCCAAATATGACCATGAGATGAGAGACGGACCAGTTTAGAAACTTGAGATTACAGGCGGCACATACACAGACACTGCACTATGCAAGCAGCATTGGCAGAATTCTACAAGGACTGGACTGTGGATGTTGATTACCTTCTGGAATACCCTCCCTTTAACCATTATAGGGAGGGTTTCACTTGCAAAGATGGTGTTGCTACTTCGCTGTCTGTATCATTTGAAAAACATACTATGTTTCTGCACTCTACTTTTAAAGAAATAGACTCCCTCCTCAATGCTCTAATTTGGCCTAGCAAAAGAAGTAGGGTGGAATTATCCGTTCTAAAAATGGGCAAAGTGAAGGGTGACCTTGGGCTCTCTCACTTGGAGTTATATTATGTTGTTGCGTAGCTCCAGCATGCTGCACAATGGAGTGATAGGGAAGCCAATTAGGAGAAGAGATTACTGAAAGGATACTGTGCAGGGGAGCTTCTTCCTGTTCCATTAAGGAAGGGGGCATTTCCTGTACTAGGCTCGACTGTTCAGGACAGCGAGGGAGGTCCAGGTGGATTTCCCGGTCACTCCTTAACACCCCCCCCCTCCCGCCCACCATGTCTGTGGTCCTCACTCAGCTGTTAGAGATGAACCATTCTGACTATGCAGTATCCCCATTTTATCAAGCGCTGAGGCCTGAGAAACATAGAACAGCAATATCAGTCAGCCAAATATGGGAAGGAGAACTGGAATCACAGAGGACAGATGCAGAATGGAACCAGACCTGTACACGTCAAACAGATTTATAGTAAAGCACAGTTTGAATTGACACACTTCAATTTCCTCCACCGCATTTGACACCCTCAAAATTGTTTAGAATATATACAGATAGGTCGGACGTGTCCCATATCTGGCAATGGGGTAGCTGATCTTCTACATATGATGTGGAATTGTGACCAGTTGCGTAGGTATTGGCAAACCGCGATTAATAAATTGTGTGATATTGTTGGTCTGGCTATCGAACTGACCATTAAGCATTGCTTACTTAATGTTATCCCTCCATCCAAGAAATCATGGATTCAATATAAATTGGAATTGTTGGAACTGGTTTTTGAGAAACGTTGGATCACCATTCAATGGCTTAAGCCATGTAGACAGATGATGGTTTCCTGGTAAAAAGATCTACTGGAGTCGGCAATTACAGAAGAAATCAGAATGAAAATGGCTAGGATGGACAATCACTTAATGGATGATTTGGACACTTGGTCTGCAATGCTTCACACATGGATGGAGGGGTCCAGCGGGAGTCAGGAGAAAGACGGATACCGCAGAGATTTGATTCCCGACACAAAACCGATATTTAAATACATGTAATCATGGTTCCCCCCCTTTAAGTTGGATCTGTAAAAAGGGTCACAATTCTGGTAGTTTATGAAAAAACAAATAAACACTATGATATGAATGGTATTGTCTGGCGGGAAACAAGAGTCAAGGATCGTGCTGAGGCTCAACTATCCTTGAACTGCTTGAGTGCAAAATCAGTCTTCTCCTCAAACAATTTGTTACAGTTAAAGAGCATGTCCTGAAAGGACACCTTCACATTCCCTGAAAACCCAGTTGATCGCATTCATGCGTGTCTTCTAAGCACTTCACTGACGCCAGTAGCTCAGCCCATAATGTGTGGTGTTCAACTCAGGACACAAGACATCATTTGCCACGTTCTGGCCATCATGTATTGTTGGAACCAGCAAGAGCCTGAGGTCTTCTGGGACGGCCTACAAAATTTCGCTGGCTATAGCCCCTAAAGTATTTGTGCACCTGACTAGAAGACACTCAGCGTTCAAGGATCTTAAGGCTAAACTAGCCGAAGATAACATTCTCTAACCGAAGACGTCAATAGGCCTCCACTCTATTTGGAGGGTTGGTTGGAAAGGCGCTAGGAGTGAATTCACTTGTCGATGCTTTCCAGTATAGTATGAGTGCTCAGAAAATCGTAGTCACTGGGGCCAGCCTATGTCGCCTGGCAATAGGTCCACCACTGACCAGTGGGTCAGAGCCCAGCTAGAACTAAAGGGCCATAAAGGGGTCTGTAAGACCATGGTTGAATGGCAAACGTGGCTCAAAAGAAGGACTGGATTGAGGGCTCTCAGTTAACAAATTTGCTGTGGTTTCAACAGTAGGCAACTGCAAGTGAAGTACTTCTTCTGCCCTTCGCACAACTACTGCGAAAGAGACACTTTCGTTTGTGGGCTAGGTGGCGAGTCTAGCACAGTCTCTGTGGGTATATCCAGCCCAATTGCTTTTTGTTAATCAACGTATAGCCTATCAGTATAGTGAGGAGGTTGTCTTCTCATCATAGTCGGTGTCATGTGGAACATTTTTCATAACCTGAGTTGGAGCATAATAAGGCCTCTAGTCTCGGACAGTTCTGGTGTTAAGGCAGAGGTCGATGGTTAGAATCTGGTTGCAAATTGACTGTAAGCCTTTGTGATTTGGCCTGATACGAGCTGACAACAGTGTGCGGTTTGGAGACCGGCTTCAGAATTGGGTCCTGGGTCGGCAGAGTCCGTGCCGGCATCAAAGGCAATGCCGTGGACCCTGGGGTTAGAGTGGAACCATGAACAGGTCTGAGAACAGGCCTGGGAATGGGTATTTTGATGTCAGTTGGCACCAAGGCAGGGCCTATCAGTGGAAGTCCAACTTTAGCTCCTTGTGGGTCTGCAGGCACACCAAAGGAAGCATCTGAAAGAGTTGCATTATAGCATCCTTGAAGGCCGCAATTTGCTGCAGAGTTAATAGCCCAGAAAATTTAGGGCACGCCGGGACCAACTTCAGGAATAGATCGAAGTCACAAAACACTTGTGGGGGTAAGGCCCTTTGATTTATGCCGGTCTGCCTTCTTGTCTGTTTTCAAATAGCAGGATGGGGGTCCCAATTAGCCTTCTTTGACTTCTTACAAGACCTTGAGCTGGAGAGGGCACTTTGTGTGGGACCAACTCCTTGACTGGGATTGCAAATTACCCACAAGATCTATGTTTTGACCACAACCTCTTATGTTAGGAAACACAGTTTCCCTCTCTGCTCTCAACATGCTTTTGGGTGCCAGAGGACACATTTTTTGCATGACATCCAGTCGTGAAGGACCCAAAGCACTAAAGGCACATGTCATGCGGGTCAGTCACTAACATCATCTTCCTGCAGTCATGGCACAGCTTCAATCCTGCCAACATTGTCCCTGGCACACAGTCTGATATAATTTAGAAGTGGTCATATAAACTGAGATCATTGGAAGCTCTGCTCCAGGTAAGTGTTGATGGGCGCAGGAAGAAAGGAACTGATGTCTGCGTGAAGGGGTGGCACTTATATGCGCCTTCGCTCCATCACTTCTGCCACATGGCATCACCTACTGCTGTGCGGGAGCAATGCTGGGAAAATTATTTGGATCCACTCTGATTCCTGGGGATATTTTTAAGGTGAAAAAACTGTGGTTAGAAGTGTCCACTACAAAATAGTTTACCTAAAGCAATAGTACCACCATGCCATAATATATTTGTTGGTCTAATGAACAGTATTAAAACGCATTTCGAGTAGCAAATCTCAGTGTTTTTTTGCCACATCTAATAATGTCCAAAAAGGATTTAGCTAAAGCAATAAAACAAGCAGACCACGTTGTTTTGTTAGTGGAATAAACAAAATGAAAAGTATTCAAAAAGAGAGTAACAAATAACAGTGAATAGAAAAGTAGTCACAAGGAGATCTTTGGTTTGTACTTAATTTGTGATATAAGGAAATAGCTTTTGGAAAACATAACGTCTGCACTGGGATATATATGGTTTCTTTGTAATCTGCTATTGAATATAGAGACTCTGAAGGACAGGGTAAACCATTCATTTTCCCCTTAATGTTATTTTTGTTCCTCAATTAAACTTTGATATGATCACTCCTCAGGAAAGGCCAAGCTATAAACCCAGAGAACCTGATTTTCTAGTCTAAAGAGCCATTTAGTACAAAAATGCTAAGCACAACCCATCAATATCCATTTTTAAAATAAGTCGTTCAATACTGTACCTCCTACAATGTCCTTTACCGTCCCGGTTCCAGTACCCTGCACATTCCGGATGTCTAGTGTTTGTGTTGCTGCCGGATGTAAACTTGTAGATGCCACATGGGCAAGCTGAGGAAAGGGTCCAGGAAGATGTGGTGGAGGTGGTTGACGTGGCTGGTATGGCATGCCAGGTGGGCACACCCGTGATGTCAATTGCTGCATTGCAATCATCTCAGGGCTATCCAACATAGAATCTCCCTGTTCTCTCAGAGACGGAGGACCAGTGAAGGGTGGGAGTGCCATTCGCTGGACACTAGGTTTGCTAGCCGGGTGGAGGTATCTGGGTGGATGAGCCACATGAGGTAGGAAACTTGACTGATCTGGCCAGTGGTTGGAAGGAACAGGGTGTCTTGACATGCTGGGGTCCATCACAGGTCCAAAAGCATGAGGTGGGTGGGATGAGTTTTGCCCCATAGCATTTTCCTCTACTGGACCCAAAGAGGTATGGTTTGCAGGAACATGCCCTCCGTTCCACAAGGGGGCTGGCCCCCTATTCGTGTATTCATAAGGCGATGGGTACATCTGGGTTGGATGGAACTGGGGGTTCCCGGGACCAGAATTCCTCATTTGTGGTCCATTGGGCCTTGGCGGAATAAATCCTTGTGTGAACTGTGGTCTTGGGTACATGCCATTCTCTGTTGCAGGAACACGCATTACAGGTGTCGCAGGTCCTGGATGTGACCCATGGGAGGTCATGTGATCTGGTCCCATGTAGGTTTGCTTATTCTCTGGTCCTGAGATTCTTTGTCCCGTTTGATTGCTTAATCCATCTGGAGGCTGCAGAGAGAAAAATATATAATTAAGGAAAATACAAGTCAAGGGTGCCGCTCGGAAGGAAGCACAGGGTGCAAGCAAGGAATAATGGAAGAAGAAGCAATTCCAAGAAATCGTATTCTCATTCATGAAAATAAATTTATGGATCTACTGAGTAGATGAAGAATAAGAGATAGGGGATGAAAATGTGCAATGGGCCTCTAAAGAAAAAAACAAGCACATATAGAACCCGTAAAGAGAAGAATCAAACAGTGAGCCAAAGAAAAAGAATGGCGCATATAAATTAAAAGATTAAGAGGAAGAAAGCTAAGGGCATCCTTAGGAGAACGCCTAAAGTGATCTTTCACAAAGAAACACACAGATTCTAGAAACAATAAAGAAGAAAGGGAACAAGGTGCAATAGGAAAAACACATCTACAGCACCCAAGTAAAATAAGTATTGGCAAAGCCAAGTGGTCTTGCCTTTGACCTATAGGCTTTGCAAATATTTTTTGACAGAAAGAAACACGATGGAGCAGGCGCTGCTGCGGCCATGTCATTCTGTAAGCGTTTGCATGAGTGATGATGGGTTGTATGACAGAAGCACGCATGGCTAAACCAGGCGTGCCTCAACAACGCAGTTGCAACAACGAATGCGCCATACCCACGCATGTCTTTACAACGAATTTCGTTGTAAAGGAATGATTGCTAAAGGGATATGCTAGGTAAATTACATCTACTCCGACACTCCCCTCCCTAAGCCCTAAAATCCAGCCCCCTAGCTTGGCCCCCACCCGCCCTGAGCCCTAAAACCCGACCCTGTCCTTAAAACAAAACCTTCCCCTTGCCCTCCCCCTGAGACCTAAAACCCTGCCCCCTAAGAAAAACTACCCCGACTTCAGCCCCTCCGCCCTAAAACTGACCCTGCCCTTAAAAAGACACCTTCCGGAGGCCTAAATCCCTGCCTCCTGCTAAAAACTACCCCTATCCCAGCCCACCCCCTGCCCTGAGCCCTAAAACTGCCCACTCCCTGAAAACTGCCCCTTCCCCCGCCCTGAGCCCTTAAACACAGCCCCCGACCCCCAAACCCGGCCCCAACCCCACTTACCAGTCTGTGTCTGGAGCTATCTGTCCCAATGCTTCCTGTTCCTCTCCCCGCCCATCTGGACATCTAGACCGCTATATGCCTTAACCACGCATATGCGTGGCTAAGGCAGAAGCGTGGTTCAGGCAAGCATTGTTTCGCTTGCGGGGAACGGCACACGTTGCTCAGCCCGCGTTGTAAAGGTCATTTCCCGTGATGTATGTACATGCGTGAGTAACCATGCATGCTCGCGTCTACAGAAACACGTGGGTGCTTTTTCCTTTAGATTTGTATGTACTGATATAAAATGGTAGATACCACTTAGATCTGTACATTTTTTGGATAAACAATGGCAGCTGCTGGGCCCGCCTAAAAAATGAAAATGTAAAAAATAAAATGATGTTCAGGGGTGGGGGTACCAATGAAGGAGCAAGTATGGATAGGGTTGGGGTGTGGAACGAAGGCATCAATAAAGGAGTGGATAGATTAAAGCAATGGAGAGACACAAAAGAGATGGAATGCAAAGTGGACTAACAGCAAAAGGCAGCAGCTGTGCCCTCCAAAAAATGAAAACAATTAAATGAAAACATTTATTTGAAGGACTGTGAGCGATAGGGGAGCAACGGAGGAGCAGGTGGTGGCAGAGGGAGTGTTTGGTGAAAGGGGCAAGTATTTAATGGGAGGAGGCAGTCAACAAGGGATAGCCAGAAAACACATGCACACTCATGGATTGAATAATGAAAAAAAGAATTGAGTACTTTGATAAATGTGAGCAATGGAAGAATATAAGGAAGTCAATCAAAACAATGTTAAAGAGGCTTAACTCCAGGGGGTGGACAAACACAAGAAAAGGAAGGAAAGTCATTAAAAAAAGAAGCAAGCAAATGAGTGACAAACTCAAAGAATGGTAAGCAATGGTTGGGCTTTAAGCCCACTATATAGCCCACTATATATTTAGGTATGGTGCACAAGAGCTTTTCATCAACAGCTGCCTGGAAGACGAGACCTTAAGTGAGGGAAAGAAACTCCCACCAAACCTCCCTTCCCATGGTGGTTTCGAGGCACAGAGACGTTACATTCAATGTTACCCTACAAGTCCCTTGAGCACACACAGTCTTGGAAACAAATGTGCTAGTGCCAAAGCCATAATGTGCAACAAAGGGTTATTATACCTATTGTATGAGATCAATTGCTATGCCTACCTTGTGCGCAAACAAGCCGACAAAAAGGAAAATGCTACTTACCTAGTATGCATCTGTTCTTGGAATGTAGAGCTGTAGATTCACATGCTTTGCATAGCCTGCCATCTAGTGCTGGGTCCGGATGTTTGCACTTTGTTTTTCTTCGAAGAAGTCTTTTCCAGTCACGAGGTAGGTGACTCCTCCTTTCGGTGATAGTGCGCATGGGCATCGACTCCATTGTTAGATGGTTTTCCCGCAGAAGGTGAGAATGGAGTTAGTAAGAGGAGAATAGAGATGTCAAAGCGTATGTATCTAAGTAAGATAGTACTGGAACAGGTACAGGTACCCGGGGAGGCGGGTGGGTGCATGTGAATCTACAGCTTTACATGCCAACAGATGCATACTGGTTAAGTAGCATTTTCCGTTCGAGGCATGTGAGCTGTAGATCACATGCTTTGCATAGACTATACAGCAGTAATCTCCCAAAGCGGTGGCTAACCTGTAGCTGCTGTAGTCGTTTCAAAGAGTGTACGAAGAACTGCCTGGCCTACATTAGCTTGTTGTCTTGCTAACACATCGACACAATAGTGTTTAGTCAATGTGTGAGGTGTAGACCATGTTGCAGCTTTGCAGATGTCAGATATGGGAATGTTTCCTAAGAAAACCATAGAAGGCCCCTATTTTGCGAGTGGAATGCGCTCTCGGGGGAATTGGTAAAGTCCTTTTTGCTTTTGCATAACATGTCTGAATACATTTGACTATCCACCGTGCAATGCCTGATTTAGAAATGGGATTGCCTTTGTGAGGTGGAGCAAAAGCGACAAAGTTATTTTGTTTTACGAAAAGGTTTTGTCCTGTCTATGTAGGTAATGCTCGTTTTACATCTAAGGTGTGTAGAGCCCGTTCTGCCACAAAATCTGGTTGAGGAAAGAACACAGGCAACTCAACAGATTGGTTGATGTAGAAGGCAGAAACTACTTTAGGTAGAAATTAAGGGTTGGTGCGAAGAGCCACTTTATTTTGATGTACTTGTAAAAATGGTTCTTCAATGGTTAGTGCCTGAAGCTCACCCACTCTCCTCAGTAATGTGACAGCAATGAGGAAAGCAACTTTCCAAGTGAGAAATTGCAGTTCACATTTATGCTATGGCTCGAAGGGTGGACCCATTAGTCTGGTTAGGACAATATTAAGATTCCACACTGGAGCAGGTGGAAGTCTTGGAGGAATAACTCTTGAGTCCTTTCATAAAAGCCTTAATAACAGGTACTCTGAACAGGGACAGATGCGGTCTATTTTGAAGGTTTGCAGCTATAGCAGCAAGATGTAAGTGTGTAGATGTGTACGCTAAATTTGACTGTTGTAAATGCAGTAAATAGCAAATGATATTTTGAACGGAAGCATCAAGCGGGTTGATATGATTGTTATCACAAATAACAAACCGCTTCCATTTCGCTGCAGAGCAAGCTCTTGTAGTAGGTCTAGCAGCTTACTTAATAATGTTCATACAGTCTGGCGGAAGATTTAGATAGCCAAACTCTATGACTTCAAGTGCCAGATCGCTAGGTTGCGATGTCTGGGATCTGGGTGTCTTATCTCTCCACGGCTCTGCGTGAGGAGATTGGATGTGAGATGTAGTTTTTGATGAGGAACTACTGAGAGCTCCAATAGGGTGGTAAACCACGGTTGACAGGCCCATGTGGGAGTTACTAGGATTAGAGTGAGGGACGTTTGTCTGAGCTTCCGAACCACTAGTGGAATGAGTGGGAGAGGCGGAAAAGCGTAGGCAAATATCCCTGACCAGTTCATCCATAGCGCATTGCCTTTGGACAACAGGTGTGGATACCTGGAGGCGAAGCTTTGGCATTTTGGTGTGTGGAGATCTATGTCTGGGAAGCCCCACATCTGAAAGAACGGGAGGAGAACTTGAAGATGGAGTTCCCACTCGAGAATCTGATGTCTCTGCCTGTTGAGCAGGTCTGCAATCTGATTGTCTACTCCTGGGAGGTGTTCTGCTAGGAGATGGATTTTGTGACGTATGGCCCACCTCCAAATGGCCTGTGTAAGGTGTGACAGCTGGAGGGAGTGGGTCCCCCCCTGTTTCTGTATGTACTACATTGCTGTCTGAGTTTGGAGAAGAGCTCCCCAACCAGTGAGTGATGTGTCTGCTGTTAGCACTGTCTGTGGAACTGGGTCGATGAAGGGCCGCCCTTTGGAAAGGCTTTGTGGATTCCACCACTGCAGAGAGCGATGAGCGCGGCCGTCCACCAACACTAGATCTGATAATTGACCCATAGATTGATTCCACTGATGTCCTAAGCATTCCTGCAGATGACGCATCTGGAGTCATGCATATGGAACTATTAAGATGCAAGATGCCATCATTCCCAGTAGTTTCATGAACACTTTTTTTTTTAAAACCTTCATTTTTGTATTTTCATAACAGCAGAAAACACAGCGATACATTACTCAGTTTCAGTTCTTGTACATGGTGATGAGTCGCCATACAATATAACATATTTTCAGCCTATGTATCTCCATATTCTTATTCTTAATTTAACAGTGTTCTGTTCTCAATTTTATCGTGATTCACAGTAGTACATTAGATGCTCAATAACAGAATATAAGATCGCCTGTATACATACTGTCTCCTTTGCCCTTTGTCATACCTCTTTTCATCTGTATTTGGATATATTTCTTTTGCGTAGTGACAGCATAATGAAGTTCCCCCTCCCCCATTCTCAGTTTCATGAATACTTGAGCTGGTAAAGAGTGGTTGAGATGGAACTGAGAAATTAGAGCCTGAATATTACGAATTCTGTTGGAATTGGGACAGGCTAGAGCTCTTTGTGTATCGATAGTGGCTCCTAAGTGCGTTTGTGTGTTGGAGATGGGATTTTGACAGATTTACTGTGAATCCCAGATCGTGGAGCAGTCGTACTGTTTTGTGAGTGTGTTGTAGACACTTTGCTTGTGAACTGGCTTTGTTGAGCCAGTCGTCTAATTATGGGAAGACGTGAATATGTTGTCTTCGCAGATGAGCCGTGACTACTGCCAGGCATTTGGTGAATACTCTGGGAGCAGTGGTGACTCCGAACGGTAGTACTTTGAACTGGTAATGTTGACCCGCCACCACAAATCAGATATTTGCGATGAGCTGGATGTATTAGGATATGGCAGTACTGGTCTTTTAAGTCTAAAGTAGACAGAAAGTCGCCTTGCTGAAGGAGTGGGAGCACTTGAAGTGTCACCATGTGAAAATGATCTGATTAGATATACAGATTTAAGTCTCTGAGATCAAGTATAGGTCTGAGAGAACCGTCCTTTTTTGGGTATGAGAGAAAGTATAGGGAGTATACGCAGTTTCCCTGATACTGTAATGGGACTAGCTCTATAGCTCCTTTCTGCAAAAGAGAGAGAACTTATTTTTCAGAAGGTGTAAATGCTCTGACATTTTGTGTGATCTTGGAGGAATGTTTGGGGGATTGTCAATAAGCTCCAGGCAATAACCAGATTGGATAATTTCTAGAATCCATCTGTCTGAAGTTATTGTATTCCAGACGGGTAGAAATTGAGAAAGACGTCCCCGACAGGTGTGGAATGATTGGGGGGACGAGGAGGCAAGTCACTGTGTTTGCGGCAGGGGAGTTTCGTGTTGTGTTACCGTTACCTCTCCCCTTGCCGTTATTGCCCCTAAATCCTCCTCTAAAGTAACCTCTGGAAGAGGGTGACTGATTGTTGCCTCTGTAGGAGGTAGAGGCATTGTCAGAGGATATGTTCTTTGAGCCCTCTCTATAAAAGGAGCGGCGAAAGGAGCCCCGATTGGAAGGGGACTGCAAAGCTCCCATGGATTTTGCAACCTCTGTATCCTTCTCCATTTTCTCTAGCGAAGTATCTACCACAAGTCCGAAAAGGTGTTCCTTATAGAAAGGTAGATTTAAAATAGAAGCTTGGACTTCCGGTTTAAAGCCTGAAATTCTGAGCCAGGCGTGTCTTCTTAAAAGAACGCTAGTGTTAACTGCGCGAGCTGCAGTGTCAGCTGCGTCTAAAGCACATCTAATGGATGTATTAGAAATGAGCTTTCCTTCCTGAATTAAATCATTGGCTTTATTTTTATGTTCGTCTGGTGAAAATTGTATCAATTTTTCTAACTCGTCGTAATGAGCCCTGTCATAACGTGCTAAAAGAGCCTGGGTGTTGGCAATACGCCAGTGGTTTGCTGCCTGCGCAGCGACTCTTTTGCCAGACGCATCTATAAGTTTGGACTCTTTATCAGGAGGAGGAGCATCTCCTGTGGTTAGAAAATTTGCTTTTTTGCGAGCGGTAGATACTACTAGGGAGTCTAAAGGAACCTGGCCCTTAATGTAGATTGGGTCTGTAGGTGCTGGCTTACATTTTTTGTCTACCCTAGGTGTGATAATTCTTGCACGCACAGGGTCTTTAAAAATATCATGTGTGTTTTAGCATACCCTGGAGCATGGGTAGTGTGTGTGTTGCTCTTTGAGAGGAACTTAAGGTCTCAAAGAGAAAATCCTCTTCAAGGGCTTCTGTTGACTTGAATGTGTTTAGAAAACTGTCCTGAAGAAGGTGATAAATTTACGACTCACCGAAACGCAGCGTCGACTTTCCTGTTTTCTAACGATACTGTAACTGTGTATTTTAATAATGAAATGTTCTTTTTAACTTTGAATTGTGTATCATGGTTTTAATTGTGTATTACGATTGAATAAATCTTACATTGATTTTATATTAAATGTGTTATTCGCTCTCTGTGTTGCACTGATCAGTTGTTGCTTAACTAATTGTATAATTATATGGTTCTTTGAGTCTCTCTCTGACACTAACTTTGTGTATAACAATTACAACTAAAGTATAGTAGATACTGTGTAGGGATCTTTGTGTTTTTATCTATACTTACCCTGTCCCTATCAACAATATTAGGGTACCTCCCTTTTTCTGTTCCTGACTTGAATGTCCACACAATGGTGTTTTGTGAAGGTGTGTATGGATGACCAAATGGCTGCCATAGTATGTTGCTACTTAGTGGAAATTTTTGCTAAAAAGGGGAGACTTGCCCCACTTTTCCTTGTGGAGTGAGCCTTGCTTTTGTGTAGCATGTCTGGATTGTCTATACTATCTAGCGAGCAATGGTTCCATTGGCACCTATTGAGCCCCTACCTGCAGATGCAAAGTAAACAAAGAACCTGGTTCCTTTCATGATCGGTTTAGTTCTATCCAGGTAAAACGTGACTGCCCTATGTAAGTCTAGCACGTGCGTGGAGATTTTTATTTGCTTGTGCCTTTGGCTGATGAAAGAATACTGGCTGCAGCATGTTTTGGTTAACATGGAAGTGTGAGATGACTTCGGGAAGGAACTGTGGGTTTGTTTGCATGACCACTCTGTCTTTGTGGATTTACAAGTAAGGTTCTGCAGCGTACTGCTCAAGATCCACCATGCTATTTCCTACCTTACCTTCAGATTGATAACCACTTGATTCTCCCAACTTCCCGTTACCTGTAATGATGGTCTGTGTCCATTCTTGCATTGGTCTCATGTAGAGTCTTGTTTGTGTGATTTGAGTAATGAATGATGCCATCATGCCCGTCCGTCAATGTCAGGATCCTTCTGATTGTAGGGAATGCTTTAGCTTCCCTGGACTTGAACACTGCTCCTAAAAATGTATTTTCTTTTTTTGGTATTGGGAAAACCCAATCCTGTGTAGGGAATGCATGACCATTTTTATGATCTTCTCGCATTGTCTGAATGAGCCTGCCTTTACCAACCGATCGTCTGGGTATTGTATACATGTAAGCCCTGCCTTCTCAAGTGCGCTGCCACAGCAACCAAACATTTCATAAACACCCCGAGCACTGATTATCCCAAAGGGAAGTACCCTGAACTGATAGTATACCTGGTTCATGATGAATTTCTTGTGCTTGCTGTTCATCGCCACATGCAGATAGACGTGTTTGAGGTCTAAGGTTGCCATGTACATCTTTCTGCAGCCATGGTATGACCGCCTGAAGCGTTGTCATCTTGAACTTCTGGATCTTTATAAATGTAAGAACCGGAGATTCAGAGTTCATCTTTGGTCAGGTTTAGGTACCAGAAATTATACAGAGAAGGTTCTTTGGTGCTTCTCTCTCTTTAGCACCTTTTCTATCACCTGTTTTTGCAGACGTTCCTGCACCTCCTCTTGCAAGTGATTTTGCTCTTTCCTGGCGGGAGTTCTTTCACATTTGGTGGTATTCATAAGAGTTCGATACAGAAGCCATTTTGGAGAATGTTCTGAACCGATTTGTCAGAGGTGAGTGACCTCCAATCCTGGAGGAACCCTCCCATCTGTCCTCCCATGTCCCCGATAACTGGTGTTATGTTGCAGGGCTCTCCCTCACTTGCTTACTGAGCCCACCCCTTTTGAGGGTTGGCTCCTTCCTCTGTACCGGCTGCGTAAGGACTGACGTGGTGTTGGGGAGAGCTGACACTATGGAGTTGTTTGCGGAGCTCCTGTCTGTTAAGAGGAATGTCTGTGGAGTACTAGCTTAAAATACTCCTCTTCCTCAGGGCCTCCTTATTGGAGCTGTTCCCTCTCATGTAGCTGAAACTGTAGAGCTTCCCTTGGTTTTGCAGCATCATTGTCCTTCTTGATCTGTTGAAGCTCGTCATCCACCGGTGAACCAAACAGATGCTCTTCCGAGAAGAGGGTGTTCGTTACAGTTCTTTACATTGTCTTTAAATCCTGAGACTTGCAGCAAAGAGTGCCTTTTAAGAGTAGTGCTCGTACATAGCTGTCTTTTTGCCATGTCTGTGGTGGCCAGGACTTACTTGAAGCAGGTGTCCTCTCTGATATGTTGTTTGCCATCTTTCTGCACTGTTCACGTAGTTGCTGCAGCCACTCCTTGTTTTCCTCCCACTGTTGATGCCCCCATCTACTGAGGAGTGCACTGGAGCTGTCTATTTTCCATTTGGGTGGCAGCCACTTGCTATACTTTGCACCCATTGTATACGGCAATGTAGTTGGGCAGTGAAGGCCTCGAAGGGTAAGAGTCGACTCCCTTCTCTAGTGAATTGGTGTGGAGATTCTGTCAATCTCCCTCAGCACTCCCTGGGTCCCAGAAAAGGCCATGTTCCTACATTTTATCCTCCTTGCAGAAGACTTACTGCTTTTTCTCCTGAGCTTCGGATGTAGTCTGTGGCCACAACTCAATTTTCATATACTTCAACCTTCGTGGTCGGCTCACCTGCATGTCACACCTACTTTTTTTGGTGGTATCTGGTGAATATGAATAGGTGGTTCTTTCACTGTAACTGGTTTTAGCCATCTTCAGATTGCTCTGCCTGTTGCTTCAATTACTTTTTGAATTTTTTTCAGTGATCTTAGAGCTTCTACCTTTGCTTCCTGACCCAACAACTGAAAAAAAGAATCTGAAGGTGGCAACAAAGCACATAGAGTTCCAGGGTGCATGTCTGACGTCAGGATCGGACAGACATGCCAAACAATGATGGTCGCTGACATCCAAGAGGAATATTCTGAACCCAGCTGCTAGATGGCGAAATGATCCACAGCTGCTAGATGGCGGAATGAACCACAGCTGCTAGATGGCGTAATGATCTACAGCTGCTAGATGGCTTAATGATCCACAGCCGCTAGATGGCGGAATGATCCACAGCATGCGAATCCAGAAAAGATTCACAAAGCTATAGCTTTTACACTGAAATTAGTAAACATCAAAATACAAGCAGGAAAAGTTCTCTCCAACTCAAAACGGCACGTTATTCACTTATTTTTTTGCATGACATTTTAGTTTGTGGGAGTGCAGGAAATTCTGTTTAGACTATATCCCATTTGATTTGGTTTTACTTGTGTTTATATGTTTACAGTAGAAAATAGGAAAGCCTAAACAATGGCAATAAATACTGGGCTCATATAAGGTACCAAGTTGACGTTAGTCTTCGGACTAAAGCTCGGAACTAGGTCATCAACTTGTGGTCCAATGGGAAGAATCTCCTGGACAGGAGGAGCAAAAGCAGAATAACACCATGACAGTCAAATCACCGCGTTCCAACCAACTGGTACAAACAAGACCCCAAATATCCTTTTAGTCTATTGATCCCTCCTGACCAAAAATCACAAAAAAAAAAAAACTCTCTCCATCGTTTTTCTCTATTTCTTCAACTGCTTTAGAAGATTGTTCAAGGATTCTTCGATGACTTCTTTTGAAATAAGATCAGGAGACTTCCGTTGTACCTCCATACCCAACGGCAGAACAAAAGAATCTAAAATGGTGGGCATGTACATGGGCATTGTGGGTTTATGGGAGATGTCTTAAGGACTCTTACCAGGTCGACCCTAAAAATGTGTTTCTACTCTAAGCCTCAAGCTAGCGACACCCATTCCAATGTCTTTACAGTTCAAAGGAAGACTGCCACTTCAGCCTCCGGTGAGTACAAAAAAATCCCGATGGTTTGCCTGTGACCAAGCTGTCCTCTGATGTTCACTCTCAGAAGATAACTGCCACTTCAGTCAGATGGGTTAGGGTGGGCCAAGAGCAATACAATGGCATTCTGCATCTTCAGAATTACTGACAGGCTTGCAGAGAACAATTTAAGGGGTCATAAAACATCTCACTTCCCCTGAAAAGGGGCAAGGCCACTACACCCACTTTCTGGAAATGAAAACAGATTCTGCAACATTCTGGAAAATTTCAAACTTAATGTATACCTTTCCAGGTGTCTAAGACACTATGCTTGGCAATGTTTTTGCAGCAGTTCAATACAAGCTCTGGCTGTTATCAATGCACTTTTAGACATCTACTTTGAAGATTCTGTGCCTCAAGACAACCCCTAAACTTAACCTCCTCCACTATCCATTGGGTTAGACAACAAATATTTTTTACTTGTCTACACTGCTCCTGCTCTTGCCCAGCAGATAGTAGTGGCCTGCTTTGCGCCCGAGTGCCGGGCCTGCTCCTGCAAAATGGGCAAACCTTACATACAACACAGCAAATCACTGTGTGCCACAGACTACTGTAATGCAGCCTCTCACAACTCCAGACTCTAAAAGTGATAGTAAGAATGTCTGATTGGTCCTGTCAGAGAGATCTACAGGGCAGGTACCTGGGTTACCACACATGCATGCTGCATCAGTCAAGCTCTCGATTTTCCTGACACTGACAAGCTGATTGAAACTCCTCAAGAAATACATTTGAAGAAACCACTGGCTGAATAACACCTTATTTAATCCCTCTGAAAGCATACATTACAGGAACAACGATTCTTAAAGGACATTTGTCAGATGCTGAAAAATAGACATAGGTCCCCCCTACAACAAAGCGGCAGGAGAAATGGCAGAGATCATTCGTGAAGAGGAGGTCCTCAAATGGGTTGTTCATCTAACGTATGTATGGAGGCATTCCCTCTAGCCAGAGGGAGGAGCAATGGCAAACCAGGCAGGGGAAGAACCACGGGGGAAGGGAGGTAACGAGGGGGTCCTACTGGATGATATGAGATATTACGAGGTTGGGTGCAATTGGTGTCAGGGGGACTGTGTCCGACCTAGGTTCCAAGGCCAATACAGTGTTGAAAGGGGATGCAGGGGCGGGGATCATGTCCGCTGGCAACCACGTATAGGGTAGAGAAGGGAGCTTGTTCACTCCAATTTCATATAAACTAGATCTCCTGAGAGGAGTTTTTTGGCATGCAGTTTGGCATGATTGTTCTAGCGTGTAAGAATAGGAGAGGGTAGGCACCTCGCTGCATTGAGTTCATGAGGAGGGCGAGCTGTTACTCAGATTCCATGAGCCAGGATAATAGTTGATTTCACACAGGGACTTTCCTCTATTCTTTCTTTTCTTGTGGAATCTCCTCACAGATTGAGAATAAGAGCGAACAAAGAAATAGGACTAGGATAAAGTTACCTTTATGTTGAGTTTGTTACTTCTAGTTCGAAGGCTCTTGTCTATTCCCAACTCTCTCTGGGTTGCTCCTTTGCCATCGATCAAAATTAACTGAAAGGTAGGCTTCTTTAAAAGGAAGCTTTACACTTTTGTGAGGGGTACATATACTACATTACATGTATGCACTTTACAATTTACATGTATGCGATGTACCATGTTAAGATCAGAAGCTTCACCACTAAGTGGTAGTGTACAGGAGGAATAATGGTAGGCGAAAGCCTACAACAACAGGACTAACAAGTCACCAAAAAGGTAAATTTATGTGCTTTTGGAGGAAGATCAGTTTTTAGGTCTGTCTTGTAGTACAGCTGTCTGAAAGATCTACTGTTACCAATTATTTAAAATATACATAGGGTGTGCATTTGGCTCAGCCCAGAGAAGTACTGCCCTCTCCTTACATGCTATTGGTTGAAATGTGTGCAGTGTTTTCATTTGAAACATGATTGACTATTTTACATTTCAGAAATGCACTGAATCATTCCACATTACATTATCTTATAGATGCATTGAATTACATTTTTTTTCACTGCAGCAGCTGTTTTAATGTGTTATTCTGAACTCAAAATGCATGCTGGACCTATTAACTATGCCCATGCTTGTTTACGTTGCAATGAATGTCTTCTCCATATCAAATGTACACCTAAATCCTCTCAACCTCCTTAGTGTATTGCATTTATTGTTCTGGATGGACAACAGAGCCTCTAGATGGCACGATGTACTTACTAATGTGATGTATTTTTAAATTCATCCTTCGCTACTAATTTTTCTCCTATACAAGAGAATAAATGTTTTTAATGATACGAAGCTTTAGAATTTCCATTTTAGAGAAGATTTGAAATATACACTGGTGCAAGCTCATGTCGCTTTAGAGAGGGTATCAATAGCATCAGTGCAATATTAAGAAATGCTGCTCCACTACAATTATTCATGTCTTACAGTGTTCCAACAATTTCAAACTGTGAAGAGTGTCAATGCAACAGGTTGATGGTGCTATATAAAAAAGTATACAAACATAATAAAGCAACAAGTGACCCGCAAAAGCCTACATTCAGTAAGTTTGATAGAACAAGTGAACATCCTTTTTAAAAGCCACAGGATTAAAAAACAGAAATTGACAAACTCTATAGTTGGATATGCACAATACCTGCACGTTGAAGTGCGGATGATGCTGAACTTGATCGCCTGGGTGTGGTTCTGGTACTCTTAGAGACCCATATAGGTTGGTTGGATCAGAGACCCTTGGAGGGGCAAACAGGCCAGGAATTGTTGGCCTCTGAATATCAGGAAGGGTCGATTCACAAGGAGAAAGACAAAAGAGGCACCATCAGTAATGCTGGCACTTAAATCTAAATACATGGAGAGAAGTGTGGCAAGACACCGTACCCAGAGGGAGGGCCTCCTGAGACTTAGTACTCAATGACTCCAACATATCACTTCTGTATCATTAGGTGAACTGGTTTGAAAACATATATAATACAGATCTGCCATGTGTGAGAGAGCATGGGAATGATTATTTATGGTGGGGTTGTTTGTATTAAAATCATATTCAAAAGAAATCAATTTTCCAAATTTTGTTCAAGAGCACCTTTTTCCATAATACATGTGTAACGTACCATAACCATTTAGGAAATACGATCGATATCAAACAGAGACTTTAGTATGGCTGACACCTTCCTTACATTATGCCCAGTGCTTCGTTGGAACACAATAGAGCACTGTACATCAATGGAGGGGGTGAGAATTAAGATTATATATTTACACATACATCTTTCCATTAACAATCTTTACATGTTTTGTTCTGCACCACACAGTGTTTGCTGCCCATGTGCCAAACCAGCACCTACACCACTTCTAAAGACCACAATACATCCACCATTGTAACAATCTCTATTAAGACCCTGAAACAAAACAATTTAGGCGTGATACTCTGTGGAAATAAGTAATCTACTTGAAATGTAGTTTAAATCTAGTCTCTCTGTTAATTAAACAAAATATCTAGCTTTAGCAATGTAATAAGCCCTACAGCACTGCAAAAGTCTACAAAGTGGGACGCAGACAGGAACACTGGTTCGAACATAAAAACGTATGTGCAGTTTCAAGTCGTCCTTCCACCTTCTTGCACAAACGAAGAAAGTAACCATTGAATGAATAAAGGGCAGAAAGTATGTAGAAGCAGGGCAGCATGAAAATGGTGACAGGATGATCAATCCAAGAAAATTCCATTTGCTTTGGAAAGTCTGATTCTCCAAGTCATTGTTGTATTACCCCATTATGAACTCTTTCAGGGGGAGACGCAATGACCTAATATGCAAATTTAAGACATGGATCTGCCAAATTAATGGACTTGGAGTCATCCTCTTAAGTATTTTAGAACCTGATTTATTGTCCAGTGGTAATGGACTCTAATATCAGGAGTGACTGTGAAATAGTGAGAAAAATCTATTGGTTGAAATCTCTCAGTGATACTACCACTACTGTTAAGAAGTTCGTAAGATACTGAAAGATTTTCAATTGCCATTAAACTCAAAATCGCAAGCTCACTCCAAAGGCATACTGATGAGTAAATTGTAAGGGTTGCGTATTTAGGTTCTACAGCTGCCCAGGCATTGATTATATCTCAGTTTTATAAAATTGTCAGACATAGTTAGAAACTTGTATGTGCAGCTTCTACTCCTTGGTCTCTGGTTCAAACTGCCAAATGTTGAGAATGTCAAGGAACCTAAAAAGTGTACACGCTTTCAAATCTGTTTAGTGTCCTGGCTGGGTGCAATGCCAGGTACCTACTCAGGAGAGAACCTATATTGGGAGTATCTCCACATGTGTGCCTGAGTGGTAATGTAGTTTACCTGTCGGTGTAGTTTTTCAGCTTGAAGAATTTTCTGAATTCACATACTGTGCATTATTCCGCCATCTAGTGGATGGGTCCTGAATTCACCATATAATCTTTTGTCCTCTTTTTGTTTTTAGGTCTCGCAAACCTAGTGCTGGAGCGCGCATGCGCTCCTCGCTCTGCGAGGCTTATTGGGATCAATACACTTTCAGAAGGGCACTTGAAGCCCCGCCCATCTTTTTGATTCGCTGGCGTCATCCTCCATGCTAAACGCTGGCTCACGATTGAAAAGGAGGCTTCTTAGTCCCTCCTTGTTACCGCCCTGTCCACTTTTGACCCCGCCCACCCGGACCTTTCACTTGCGGCGTTACACTAGCCAGGACGCACTATATTTTTCTCGCAATGCCAACAGCTTGTTCTAATTAGCTTTCACTTTCGTGCTTTTCGTTTCGCAGCTGCGCTTGTTTTATGTTAGCTTTCTGAACGTGATCCCCCGCTTCACTTTCCCTCGCTCGCTTGCGACAGCAGCTGGAGCTCACGTCAGAATATCACATATAGAAATATCCGCTTACATAAACATTGTCTCGTAGGTTGTAGGTTTTTTTTTTTTTTATTATTTAACCACATGAGTAGTATTTTTCTAAAGGGTATTTGGACCCTAAATTGTCAGCGTTTGTTTGGTCCACTATACTGAACGGATGAAACTGCTTTCAGCTGTACTGCCTGCTTCCGCGCAGTCGGGCCGTGGCAGCCCTCAGAGACCCGCCTCTTCACACGTTCACCCCAGTGAACGTGTGGACGAGCAGACCAGAGATGTCTGTCCGGCTGACGACCTGGCCGAGGAGCTCCCAGAGGTGTCTGCGCCTGGAAGAGGTTCAGTCAGCCGTGAACCCGCCCCCCACCCACCCCTCTCCCCGCCCCCGTTAACTGTCACACCACGTTTGTAAAGATGTGAGGGCCTGGGCTCTATCAATAGCATTGCTGGCCTGGCATGACTGCTCCACTCACGCAGCGCTGCATCACAAGTTCCCTGCCCGCTGCCCATGTGGCGGTGCACTTTGTCCAGGGTGGAGAACGGGCAAAGGTTGCACGTGGCGCAGACAAGTCAGAAATGCGCCTGTCGCCTCAGGTGTAAGGAGTGAGATGTACGTGAACCCCAGCAAGGATACTTCCAAGTATCATGCGTCAAAGTGAGAAATGAATAGTTTCTTACCCGTCGGTGTAGTTTTGCAGCTTGAAGACTTTCTGGATTCACTATGCTGTGCATTATTCCGCGGTCTAGTGGTTGGGTCCGGAATCGTAGTCTCTTTTCTCTTTTTTTTTTGTGGCCCAGGTGGTCGTTGACCCCCCCACCATTTGGTGTCCTTCCGTGACGTCGGCGCGCTTCCTCCGGAAGCTCCCACCCTTGGGCGCCATCTTCGGATTCTTTTTTTCTTGTCTTGTGCTTTTCCTTGTTTATCCTTTTACCTTTTGAAGGAGTTTTCCATTTTTTTTAGTCCCCCTTTCCTCCCGTCTCATCTTTCTAGCGGAGGCGGGTGGGTTCGCTAGTGAATCTATTCATTTTGCAGGGTGAATCTTTCTGGATTCACTATGCTGTGCATAGACTTTGTAGCGGTTTGCTGTTTGTGGCGGCTGGGTGGAAGATGAGCGTTGGTTGTTGAATATATGTTGAAGCTCCTTTTGACCTACTTGTGCTTCTTTGTTCATCTGTATATCCACGCAGTAGTGCTTCGTGAACGTGTGCACTGAAGCCCATGTTGCCGCCAGGCAAATGTCTTGGATGGGTGTGTTTGCCAGGAAAGCTATTGTTGCTCCCTTTTTCCTTGTAGAGTGAGCTTGTGCTGCTCCTTGTAGTTCTTGGCCTGCCTGTTTGTGGCAGTATTGAATTGTCTGTGCGATCCATCGTGCGATGGTGTTTTTAGTCACTGGTCTTCCCAGGAAGCTGCTTGCGAAAGAGACAAAGAATTGTTTTGTTTTCCTACAATCCTTAGTCCTTTCGATGTAATGCATTACTGCTCTTCTAGCGTCCAGAGTGTGCAGTGCCCACTCTGCGCTGGTGGATGGTTTTTGGAAGAAACTTGGTATCTGTATTGTTTGGCTTATATGGAACTTTGACACCACCTTTGGCATGAAGTGTGGGTCTGTCCTCATTACCACCCTGTCATTGTGAATCTGAATGTAGGGTTCCTGTAGCGTGAGCGCCTGCAATTCGCTCACTCTGCGTAGCGAGGTAATTGCTACCAGAAAGGCAGTCTTTATTGTGAGCATATGTAGAGAGGCCTTGTGAATGGGTTCGAAAGGTGCCTTCATAAGCTGTGTTAGAACTACATTGAGGTTCCATGCAGTTGGTGGCATCCTTTTTGGTGGGGCTATTCTCTTGGCCCCCTCTAGGAATCTTTTTACCACCTGAGATGTAAAGAAACTTTTTCCTGTTTCTCCTCTTGTATAGGCTACTATTGCTGCCAGGTGTACTCTTAGCGAGGTGCAGCTTAGGTTACTCCTTAGCAAGTGTGTTAAGTATTTTAGCACTGTTGATTCCCTGGTGATTCTCCTGTGGAGCTTTTCCCTGATGCACCATTGAGTGAATCTTTTCCATTTTGCTGCCTAACATTTCCGTGTAGTGGGCCTCCTTGCCTCTCGCAGCACTGCCAGCGTGCTTTGGGGGAGCTTGAGGTGAGCGAGGCTGAGGCTCTCTGGTTCTGGGTGGAGCACCCTTCCGTTTTGCATCGAGAGCAGGTCTCTTCTTTTTGGGAACTTGTGTTGGCCCCTGTGCCATTTCCACTATTTGTGAGAACCAGGACTGCCTGGCCCACTGTGGTGCTACCAGAATTAGCGTCATGTTGCTTGTTCTGCACTTGCTGAGCACCTTGTCCATCAGCGGTATCGGGGGGAAAAGCGTAGGCAAATGTCTTTGACCAGCTCATCCATAGGGCATTTCCTTGGGATTGTTGACCTGGCTGTCTGGATGCGAAATATTGGCATTTTGCATTCTGGTGTGTTGCAAACAGGTCTATTTGTGGGGTCCCCCACTTCTTGAATAGCCTTTGCGTTTCCTGCGGGTTGAGCTCCCACTCGTGTGAGACTGATGTCTGTCTGCTGAGTGTCTGCTTCCACATTGTCCTTCCCTGGTAGATGTATCGCCAGGAGGTCTATTTGTAATGGGATTGCCCATCTCCATATCTCCTGCGCTAGATTTGACAGCGCCACTGATTGTGTTCCTCCCTGCTTGTTGATGTAGAACATCGTTGTGGTGTTGTCTGTTTGTACTAACACCCTTTGCCCGTACAGCTGTTTCTGGAACGCTTTTAGAGCAAGGAACACGGTCTTTAGTTCTAGGTAGTTGATGTGTTTGACGGCATCTGTTTGTGTCCATAAACCCCTTACTTTGAGCAGGTTCATGTGCGCTCCCCACCCCATTTGGGATGCGTCTGTTGTGATGGTCACTGTCGGAGTTGGTGGTGTAAATGGTTTTCCCCTTATGTTGTCCTTGTTCCACCATGCTATCTCTTCCTGCACTGCGTGCGTTACAACCACTAGATCTTCCCAACTCACTGTTGCCTGTGACCATTGTTGTTGGAGCCATTCCTGGAATGGTCTCATGTGTAGTCGAATATTGGGGACTAGGTGTATGCAGGACGCCATCATCCCCATGAGCTTGCTCACTGTCCTCACTGTCAGATGTTGCCCCTTCTGGTATTGACGAGTCTCCTTCAGCAGTGCAAAGGTTCTCTTTTCGCTGGGGAACACCCTGCCCTGAATGGTGTCGATTTGTGCACCCAGGAAGATCTTCACCTGTTCTGGTTCTATCGAGGACTTCCCCATGTGTATCGAGAAGCCTAGTTCTGTCAGCGTGTGCGTGACCCGCTGAGCATGTAGTTTGCATTGGTTGGAGGAGTTCGCCTTTACCAACCAGTCGTCGAGGTAGGGGTATACATGTATTCCCTGCCTCCGCAAGTGTGCCGCTACCGCAGCTAGGCATTTTGTGAAGACCCTTGGTGCGGATTTTAGGCCAAAGGCTAGGGCCGTGAACTGGTAGTGCGCCCTGCTGATGGTAAATCTCAGTAGATGTTTGTGTTTCTGGTTCATGGGAATGTGTAGGTAGGCATCCTTGAGGTCTATCGTGGACATAAAATCCCCGTCTATTATCTGAGGTATAACCTCTTGTAGGGACATCTTGAACTTTTGAGTTTTTATGCATTTGTTTAGGAATTGTAGGTCCAGTATGGGCCTTAACGTTTCGTCTACCTTTGGTACGAGGAAGTAGTTGGAGTACACTCCCCGGTTTCTTTCCTTGTATGGTACCCTTTCTATAGCCTCCTTGTGGAGGAGTTCTTGTGCTTCCTGCCAAAGTAGTGATAGCTCTTCTGCTGAGCGCGTTTTGTTGGTTGGCCTCCTGTTTGGTGGCTTTTTTACCAATTCTATACAGTAGCCGAACTGTATGATGTTGAGTATCCATTTGTCCGTTGTTATCTTCTTCCACTCCTGGAAGAAGTGTTTTAGTCTGCCTCCTACTGGTGTTACATGATCGTTGATTTCTGATTGTTCTTTGGGTCTTTTGTTGTGCCGCGCCACTAGAGATGTTGTGTGTGTGTGTGGGCACGTTTGGTACCGTGGAGTCACTTGGGGGCGGGTTGCTGTCCCCCTCTCCTAGTCTGGCCTCGTCCGTTCGGTCGCCCTCGAAAGGACTGGCCCCTCTGTTGGTACTGCCAGCCTTGCTGTTGCTGACCTTGTTGCGCCTGGTTGGTTCCTTGATAGGTTTGCTGGAAAGCCAGGTGCGATGTTCCCGGCTGGCTCCCTCCTCTGCCGTTTGGTCTCCGTGAGGGGGTGCCCCTTCTCATTCCTCTGAACTGCAGTGCTCCCATGGACCTTGCAGTTTCATTATCCTTTTTCAGCTGTGTTAGCGTCTCGTCCACTGGTGTGCCGAACAGCTTTTCCCCGTTGAAGGGTATGTTCAGGATATTGTTCTGGACTTCGGGCTTGAACCACGAAATCCTCAGCCAGGCATGCCTTCTTTCTGTTACTCCGATCATCATAAGCCTGCTGGATGTGTCTGCTGCATCCAAGGCCGACTTCAGGCAGGTGTTGGCCATGTTCTTGCCTTCCTCCACCAGGTGCGCTGCCCTCTGCTGGTGTTCGTCTGGGAGATGTTTGAGCAGCTGCCCTACTTCCTCCCAATGTTGGTAAGCATGTCTGTTTATTAGGGCATTAGAGTTGGCGATGCGCCAGTGAATTGCCGCATTCCTCTCTATTTTCCTCCCTGTGAGGTCTATTCTCTTACTCTCCTTGTCTGGCGGTGGCCCTGAGTTCGTGGGAACGTTGGCCCTTTTCCTGGCTGTTGCTGTTATAATAGAGTCAGCTGGTACGGATCCCTGGATATATGCTGGATCCTTCGAGGAATGTTTGTACTTTTTCTCTGTCCTCGGGGTGACAGATCTGCAGGTTGATGGCTCCTTGAAAGCTTCCCTGCCTTGGTCCAGCACACTTGGGAGCATAGGAAGGAATTGGCTCCTAGTTTGGGTTGGCAGCAGTGTCTCTAAGAGGAAACAAGCCTTCGGTTTTTCTTCCTCCATTTCCACCCTATAAGTTGCTGCAGCGTTCCTGACGACCATATTGTATATGCCAATGTCGTCTGGCGGCGAAGGCCTCGACGGATATGACTCTACGGCCTCTTCCGGGTTTTCGGCGTTGAGGTCCTGCCGTTCCAGGTCCTGAGCCTCCGAGGGTGTCGAACCAAAGTTTGTCTGCTGGTCGTCTTCGCCCTCTATGTAATAATACAGGCCCTCTTCGTCCTGCTGCTCCGCCGGTTCGGGAGTTTTCGGCGGGTCCTGGACTTCTGCTTCGACAACCGTCGAGGGCTTCGAAGGGATGGTGTATCTACTCATCCGTTCATCGAAGTCCTTCTTCCTCTGGAGGATACTGTTAATTTCGGCCTCGAGCCTACTTTTCTTCCTCTCCATCTCGGCCGCTTGTTCGGCATTTCTCTTCGAGGTCGTGGATGTTGACGTCGAAGGTGCCTTCTGCTCCTTTTCCTTCGGCGTCGAGCGCGGCCTTTCGGGACCGTGCTTCGACGACCTAGGTTTGTCTAGAGCTTTCGCCGGCCGGGAGTCCTTATCTAAGGATCCGCTGGGCTGTTTGTCCGTGGACGCAGCTGTGGTCGATTGCTTCGACGCCAGTGCTCCTTTCGAGGACTTTGGCTCTGCTTTTCGAGAGTCTGTCGGGGTTTTAGGGGTCGACGTCTCTCTTACCTCCTTTGTCGACTTGTTATCGGTCTCTGCGACCGTGTAGTCCTCTGGTCCCTCGGCGATGTTGTCCTCTTCGCCACTGGAGAAGCCCAGGTCCCGAAGTGACGGAGGTTGGCCTTGCCCCTGCATGGCGTAATTCGCTCTCCTCTGTCTGTCCCTCACCCTGAGGGTCTTGGGGGCGAAAGCCGAGCAGGCGTTGCAATCCTTGCTTTCGTGGTCGATCGGCAGGCAGAGGTTGCAGACTGGGTGCTGGTCCTTCTGCGCGAACTTGTGGTGGCAGTTATGGCAAAATTTGAATGGTGTCTTGTCCATTCCCGCGCTCAGGGAGCCCCCTGTGTGTGCATTCTCCGTTGGACGTCGAAGTTCTTCCTCCTTCTCACCGTCTTCGTCGTCCCGGTTCTGTGTTTGTCGTGATGAAGAAACTCCAATTCCTCGGTGTTTTCTGCTTTTTTCCCTCTTCTCTTTTCCCAAAAACTCTGGAACTCCTCGTGACGATCCAGACCCAACGGCGGAAAAAAGAATCTGAAGATGGCGCCAAAGGGTGGGAGCTTCCGGAGGAAGCGCGCCGACGTCACGGAAGGACACCAAATGGTGGGGTGTCGACGCCCACCCTGGGCCAAAAAAGAGAGACTACGATTCCGGACCCAACCACTGGACCGCGGAATAATGCACAGCATAGTGAATCCAGAAAGATTCACGCTGCAAAACTGCCCACTGCAGGCTCGGAATCTAGCGCCTCGAGTATGGAGACGGCTCCAAGCGTGACATGGTTGTATCACCGATGGGTGAGTGCAGGCCAGAGAAAGGTTACGTGTATCATGCCAGGGTCTGAGTTAAAATATGTAGAATGTAGCCTCTGTTGGCCATTTGTAACGTGCTCCTTCAGTTAGAAACGGCTGCTTCTAAGCACGTGATCGGGAAATGTACTACTGAATATGGACACTAACACCATAGTCTGCCTCTATACCACGTCCACACATGGCCCCCCTGATAAGACCGTGTTGTACCACTCTGTAAGAGGCTTCCTCTTAAACATAGATACCTCGACAACAGGAAGTGCCCATACCTGAAATCCTGTCTTCAGACCCCCTCCACACAGCTCCTAGTATCACCTTGTTGTACATCTGTAAAAGACTACCTCCCAACAGGAACATACACATGGCTCTAACGGGGAGTGCCCCAAGCTTTACACATTCTATCAAGATCACCTCAGCATGCAGTCCTCCCCCAGAGTTCTTTCCCCGCAGCTGCCAAATGACCCCCTCCTTCAACAAGCCACCCCACATTACTGATGCCTGTCTGAGCACTGGAGTACGCGCGTGTAGGAAAGTGGCTGTGTATATACTGTACCCAAGTAAGGTTCAGGGTGTACAGAGTCCACAGTCCCCCAGAGGGTTGACAGAGGCTAAAGTTAGATATAACCTTACTCTCCAAAGTGGTAGCTTGGTCGAGCAGTAAGGCAGTATCAGAGGACAGTGTAAAGCATTTGTTGTACACACTCAGTCAGCAAATGAAGCCACACACTCAAGAACTGAACTCTAGGCCAATGGTTTGTATATAAAAAAAATATATGCTTGTTTTATTTTAGAACCGACAATAGGGTCAAAATATACTTTCTCAGTATGAGATGCTTTGGTTATTCACCTTACAGATAGGCAATAGACTTTTTAGATAGTGGTAATCACAGTTGGTGCAAGAGGCAACACAGGGTCAAATTCAATGCAACATTGAGCTCAATGGAAAATTATGCTTAATTACAATTGATTACTTTGCAGAGCACTTTTCTAACCACAGGACTGGATCCTGGATTCAGTCCTGGGACACTTCCTGTAAACAGGTAAGAAAAAGCGTTTTGGTTATTGTAGTGATTTTTGAAGAATATTACTATATTTCAAAAGCTGACACTTAGAAACTTTTCTGGATAAAATTACCAATGTTATCCTATGAAAGGAAATACAGTGTGCAAGCAAAGTATGTTTACGTTACTTTTGTAATCCAGTGCTGGACTCCTAGGTTCAGCACTGGGACATTTACTTAAAACAGGTAAGTAATTACGTTTTTGTAGTTTGTTCGATTTTTAAAGAATATTTGTAAAATACAGAAATCGACACTTAGAAGAAATTTCACAGAAAACCAGTCAATGGATCCCTATGAAGGAAAAGTGAGTTAACGGTAAGTAACGTTGCGATTACTTTTTAGGGCCAGTGTTGGGCACTCGGGTCCAGCACTGAGGCCCCTCCTAATACTAGGTGAGTATTTTCGTTTTCGTGACTCGGTTGATTTTTGGTGAATATTCTAAAGTTTCAGAACTCCACACTTAGAAGAAATTTCGCAGAAAACCAGTCAATGGAACCCTATGGAAGAAAAGTGAGTTATCGGATTTCGGGTAAGTACTTGACTGGCAGGGTTAAGGTTCTGGGTAAGACTCAGGGGTCCCCCAGGATCAGGTAAGTACAGTTTTTACACCCTCAGCGGCACAGGGGCGGCCGGGTGCAGAGTGAGAAGGCCCAATGTTATCCTATGGCAGGCGGGGGCCCCGGGTTGGTGGCTGCTGGCAAGCAGGCCACGCGACTGTGGGAGCTGGGCTCCTGGTCACTTGCTCAGGGCAAGTAGGGAAGTAGGTTAGGATAGAGGTTGCACTTCCAGGGGCACTCGGGCGGCTGGGTGCAGGGTGCTTTTGAGCCCTCGGGCGCTCAATGTTAAACAATAGAGGTCGTGAAAGGTGAAGAAAGGCTGCAGGCTCGGGGACGGTGATTCTTCAGGGACGACCAACACTTCAGGAGGTAAGTTGGGGTCTTGGAGGATAGGTAGACACCCAGGAGTTGGGCACAGGGGGCCGTGGGGCGCCGGGTGCAGGGGTGTCTTTGAGGTCGGGAAATCTTACCCCCTGCTGGTCGCGGTTGGAGGGGTCCCTTGTCCTGAGGCTGCAGGCGTCGTCTGGGTCGTCGAGGAGGGTCCTTGGCCACTGGATTCCAGGTCAGAATCGCCGGGGGTCGTCCTCGAGGTCTTTGGTCACTCAGGCACAGGCTGGACTCGGCGGGTGCAGAGTGTGCAGGTTTCGCGGCTCCGTGCCAGGGCCGGGTCTTTGGTAGGTTTTCTTTTGAGCAGTACCACTGCTCGTGGGAGTCCCTGGGTCGAAGGCTGTAGCCCAGAAGTCAGGTCCTCCGGGGTTTGTGAGGTTGCTGAGGCCGGGATTCCGCAGGAGCAGGTTCAGAGGTCGACAGGCCGGTAGGGCTGGGGCCAAGTCAGTTGTTGTCGCCTCCTTTTTAGCAGCTGCACGGCTGGTCTTCTTGCTTCGTCTTCTCTTCTTGTTTTCGGATTTGGGAACTGCGGAAGGAAGGTTCAGGGAGCCCCTAAATACTAAATTTAGGGGTGGTTACAGGTAGGTAAGGGCAGGGACCAATGGGTCCCTTCCCTGGGGTGGGTACACCCCTATTCTGTTCCTCTCCAGTGGGAGGGGGCAGGAGCCTGTCCCTGGTTGGCCAGGTCCCCCATCCTCAAGATGGCGGGGACTCGAGTTTGTGCTTCACCTCGCCTCCCCCACCTTAGGGGTGGAGTTGGCAGAGGTGGGCACAACCCATTTCCTGCTTCTGGTTTTCCCGCCGGTTCTCCCGCCAGGAGTGGGGGTAGAACCAGTGGGGACCAGTTTGCTGGAAGCAGCAAATGGTCTGGGGAAACTCCAAAGGCGGCAGGCCTTTGAAGCTCCCCTGCCCATCCTGGGGGAGGAGGCTTTGGCACCTCGTCCCGGGATGTGCATTGTTTCAGGCCCCTGAGAGCAGAGGCTCTCGACCCAGGGGTCCAGAAACATGTCTGGTGGTGGCAGCCTGGGCAGCCACTCAGTCCGGACACTGGAGGTCGGGTTGGTTTCAGGGGGCATCTCTAAGATGCCCTCTGGAGTGCGTTTTACATTAAATCCCACACTGGCATCAGTGGGGGTTTAATGTGCTGAGAAGTTTGATACCAAACTTCTTAGTCTTCAGTGGGGCCATTATGGTGCTGTGGAGTTCGTAATGACAGACTCCCAGCACCATATACTCTTAATGGCAGCACTGCACTTACAATGCCCAAGAATGGACTTGGGCACTGTAGGGGCACAGGGCTCATGCCTCTATGCCCTCACCACTGGCATAGTGCACCCAGCTAGAGGGGTGGCTGACCTAGGCCAGGGCAGTGGCTTGTAGGCATGGCACACAGGGATGTGAGCCATGTCGACTCTTCACTTTTGTTCTGCACCAAGACACGCAGCCTGCAAAGGCAGTGTGTGTGTGTAAAGGTGCAGGGTCCCTAAGGGTGGCACAACAAGTGCTGCAGCCCTTAGGGGCCTTCCCTGGTCACAGTGCCCTGGGTACCCATGGTACCATTTACCAGGGGCTGACCTGTGGCCAGGGATGTCAATTGGGTGTAGGTATCAATGCAATTTTAGGGAAGGAACACAGGCCCTGGGTACCTGGTTGGCAGGAGCCCAGGGCACACTCAGTCAAAGTACATCAGCCATTCAGCAAAAAGTGGGGGCATACCATGTAAGAAAGATGGCACTTTCTCACACAACTCCCCCCAAACGAAAGATGATGAGACTAACCTTGCCCTATGGAGTCTTCATTGTCTAAGTGGAAGAACCTGGAAAGGCCATCTGCATTGGCATGGGCAGTGCCAGGTCTGTGTTCCACTTCAAAGTCCATTCCCTGTAGGGAGATGGACCACCTCAACAGTTTTGGGTTTTCTCCTTTCATTTGCATTAGCCACCTGAGAGGTCTGTGGTCAGTTTGAACTAGGAAGTGAGTTCCAAACAGGTAGGGCCTCAGCTTCTTCAGGGACCAGACCACAGCAAAGGCCTCCCTCTCAATGGCACTCCAACGCTGCTCCCTGGGGAGAAGCCTTCTGCTTATAAAAGCAACAGGTTGGTCTTGGCCTTCATCATTGGTCTGGGATAGGACCGCTCCTATCCCTAGCTCAGAGGCATCAGTCTGCACAATGAACTGCTTGGCATAATCTGGTGCTTTTAGAATTGGTGCTGAGCACATTGCTTCTTTCAGAGTGTCAAAAGCCTTTTGGCAACAGACTGTCCAGTTTACTTTCTTTGGCATCTTCTTGGAGGTGAGTTCTGTGAGGGGAGTCACAATGGACCCATATCCCTTCACAAACCTCCTGTAGTACCCAGTCAAGCCAAGGAATGCCCTGACTTGGGTCTGAGTTGTTGGAGCTACCCAGTCCAGGATAGCCTGGATCTTGGGCTGTAAGGGTTGTACCTGGCCTCCACCAACCAGGTGGCCCAAGTACACCACAGTGCCCTGCCCTATCTGGCATTTGGATGCCTTGATAGTTAGGCCTGCAGTTTGCAGGGCCTTTAAAACCTTCCCAAGGTGGACCAGGTGATCCTGCCAGGTGGAACTGAAGACAGCAATATCATCAAGATAAGCTGCACTAAAGGACTCCAACCCAGCAAGGACTTGATTCACCAACCTCTGGAAGGTGGCAGGGGCATTCTTTAAACCAAAGGGCATAACAGTGAACTGAAAATGCCCATCAGGTGTGGAGAATGCTGTTTTCTGTTTGGCTCCTGGGGCCATGCCAATCTGCCAGTACCCTGCAGTTAAGTCAAAGGTACTCAGGTATTTGGCTGCACCCAATCTGTCTATCAGTTCATCAGCTCTTGGGATAGGGTGTGCATCTGTCTTGGTGACAGAGTTGAGACCCCTATAGTCCACACAAAACCTCATCTCTCTCTTTTCACCCTTTTGATGAGGTTTGGGGACCAGAACCACTGGGCTAGCCCAGGGGCTCTCAGAGGGCTCAATAACCCCTAGCTCCAGCATCTTGCTGACTTCAGCTCTGATGCTTTCCTTAACTTGGTCTGACTGACGATAGATCTTGTTTTTGACAGGTGCACTGTCACCAGTGTCCACATCATGGGTACACCAGTTTGTCAGACCAGGGGTCAAGGAAAAGAGCCCAGCATACTGCTGCAAGACTTGCTTGCAGTCAGTCTGCTGTTGGGCAGTGAGGGTGTCTGAAAAGACAACTCCATCTACTGACCCATCTTTTGGGCTGTGGGAGAGGAGATCAGGGAGAGGTTCACTCTCAGCTTCCTGTTCCTCATCTGTCACCATCAGCATGGTGATGTCAGCCCTGTCATTGTAGAGTTTTAGGCGGTTCACATGGATAACCCTTTTGGGTGTCCTGCTGGTGCCCAGGTCAACCAGGTAGGTGACCTCACTCTTTTTCTCTAGGATAGGGTAAGGGCCACTCCATCTGTCCTGGAGGGCCCTTGGTGCCACTGGCTCCAAAACCCATACCTGTTGCCCAGGTTGGAATTCAACCAGTGCAGCTTTTTGGTCATACCAGTGCTTCTGAAGCTCCTGGCTGGCCTCAAGGTTCTTGGATGCCTTTTCCATGTACTCAGCCATTCTGGACCTTAGGCCAAGCACATAGTCCACTATATCTTGTTTGGGTTCTTGGAGAGGTCTCTCCCAGCCCTCCTTTACAAGACAGAGTGGTCCCCTCACAGGATGGCCAAACAGAAGTTCAAAGGGTGAGAAACCTACCCCCTTCTGTGGCACTTCTCTGTAAGCGAAAAGCAGGCATGGTAGTAGGACATCCCATCTCCTTTTGAGTTTTTCAGGGAGCCCCATGATCATGCCTTTCAATGTCTTGTTGAACCTCTCAACAAGGCCATTGGTTTGTGGGTGGTAGGGTGTAGTAAACTTGTACTGCACCCCACACTCCTTCCACATGTGGGTCAGGTAAGCAGACATGAAGTTGGAACCTCTGTCTGAAACCACCTCCTTAGGAAACCCTACCCTGGTGAAGACACCAATGAGGGCTTTGGCTACTGCAGGAGCTGTAGTAGTCCTAAGGGGAATAGCCTCAGGATACCTAGTGGCATGATCCACTACCACCAGTATGAATTTGTTCCCTGAGGCTGTGGGAGGTTCCAGTGGACCCACTATGTCCACACCTACCCTTTCAAAGGGAACCCCCACCACAGGTAGTGGTATCAGGGGGCCTTTGGATGGCCACCTGTCTTGCCACTGGCTTGACAGGTAACACAGGAGCTGACAAACTCCTTCACCTTTTGGTGCATCTGGGGCCAGTAAAAGTGGCTAACTAGCCTTTCCCAAGTTTTGGTTTGGCCCAGATGTCCAGCTAGGGGGATGTCATGAGCCAAAGTTAGGAGGAACTCCCTGTACTTCTGGGGCACTACCACTCTCCTGGTGGTTCCAGGGTTGGGGTCTTTTGCCTCAGTGTACAGTAATCCCTCTTCCCAATAGACTCTGTGGGTACCACTGACATCTCCCTTGGCTTCTGAAACAGCTTGCTGCCTCAGGCTTTCAAGAGTGGGACAGTCTTGCTGTCCCTGGCACAGCTCTTCCCTAGAGGGTCCCCCTGGGCCCAAGAGTTCAACCTGGTAAGGGTCAAGCTCTAGGGGCTCAGTTCCCTCTGGGGCTTCCAGGTTCTCTCCCTGAGGAGAGGGGTCCTGCTCTTGTGACTGTGTAGAAGCTGGTCCGCCAGTCTTCTTTCCTTTTCTCTTGGTAGGCTGGGCCATCATTTCAGGCTCCAACACTATTTCTTCACCCTGCCTTTTGCTCTGTGCTCTTGTTTTTACACACACCAATTCAGGGATGCCCAGCATGGCTGCATGGGCCTTTAGCTCCACCTCTGCCCAGGCTGAGGTTTCCAGATCATTTCCTAGCAGACATGCAGCTGGTAACTTCGGAGAGACCACTACCTGCTTCAGGCCAGTAACCCCCCAGCCTAATGTCACCATGGCCATGGGATGACTAGTGGTGACACTGTCAGCATTGGTGACTGGGTAAGTTTTCCCAATCAAGTATTGCTCAGGGGAAACCAGTGTGTCCCTCACCATAGTGACACTGGCACCTGTATCCCTCAGAGCCTCTACTCTAGTTCCATTCACCCAGGGGTATTGCAAATACTTCTTTAAGTTGGGTGGCCACACAGCTACAGTGGCAAATTCCACTTCCCCTAGGGAGACCAGACTTGCCTCAGTGGGTTCCCAGATTTGCTCAGGGTACACTTCTGATCCCATCTGTAAACTTGCTGCCCCAGGAGTAGCTGTACTGGGTGCCTTAGGGGCTTTGTTGTGGGGGCAAGTTTTGTCTACAGTGAGGTGTCCTGACTTCTTACAGTTATTACACCAGGCCTTCAAGGGATCAAAGTTCTTCCCCCTATAGGGTTGAGGCACATAGGGAGTAGTTTGGGACCCACCCCCTGAACAGGTTTTTGGGGCCCTTTGGAAGACTCAGACTTTTTATCTTGGGGATTCTCACCACCTTTCCCCTGGGGGGTTTGGTGACCACCTTCTTTTGGTCACCCCCAGTGGTTGTCCTTGTCACCCTAGTCTTGACCCAGTGGTCTGCCTTCTTTCCCAATTCTTGGGGAGAAATTAGACCTAGGTCTACCAAATGCTGATGCAACTTTTCATTTGTGCAATTACTTAGTATGTGTTCCTTCATAAACAAATTGTAAAGTCCAGAAAAATCATGCACATTATGTCCAGCTAACCAGCCATCCAGTGTCTTTACTGAGTAGTCCACGAAGTCAATCCAGGACTGGGTCTGGGTTTTGTGAGCCCCCTGAATCTAATTCTATACTCCTCAGTAGTGAGCCCAAATCCCTCAATCAGAGTACTCTTCATGAGGTCATAGGACCCTGCATCTGGCCCAGAGAGGGTCAGAAGCCTGTCTCTGCAGTTACCAGAGAACAGTTCCCACAGGAGTGCCCCCACAGAGGTTTCTTTACTCTTCTTATTTCACAAGCCCTCTCAAAGGCTGTGAACCATTTGGTGATGTCATCACCTTCCTCAAACTTAGGGACAATCCCTTTGGGGATTTTAGGTTCAGAAGTTTCCTCCCTATCCTTATTTTTAGTATTGCTGCCACCATTGATGGGTGCTAAACCCATCTCCTGTCTTTCCTTCTCTAGAGCCAGGAGTCTGGTCTCTAGGTCCAGTCGTTTGGCCAACCTGGCTAACAAGTTGTCCTCCTCACTGAGGGTATCCTCAGTGTCCTCTCTGGGACCAGGACCACCTAGGTGGCCCCTAGGTCCCCAGAGGTCTATTCTTGGAGTTAAGGGTGCAGGGACCCTATCTTCCCTAGGAAGTGATGGAGGTGGGTTACCATCCCCATCCTCCTCATTCCTTTCCTCCTCTGTTGGGTCATCACCATGCTCAGAGGGGTGGGCTTTAGCATACTCAGCCAGGAGCTCCTGGAGCCCTTGTTTGGTTGGATGCTGGCCCATTGGTATATCTTTAAGTTTGCATAAGGACCTTATCTCTTTGAAAGACAAATGAAGATAAGGGGTGAGGTCGAGCTCCTCAACCAGTTCCTGTATGTCATTATTATCTTCACTAGTAGCTGGGTTCTTGTCTTGAGACATTTTAAAAAAAAAAAAATCTAACCCCTCTAACCTTGGCTATAGTGACTTTTTATTTTCTAAGATGCTACAGGGACTTAAGCAAGGCCCTAACAAGACTTTTAGTAATTTGGTAAAAAAAAAATGCCAATTAAAAAAATCAGAATTCTAAAGGCAATTTAAGAGTTCTGTCGTGTGATCAGATGGTAACCAAGTAGTCCAACAAATGCAAGTTTGTATCCCACCGCTGATCCACCAATGTAGGAAAGTGGCTGTGTATATACTGTACCCAAGTAAGGTTCAGGGTGTACAGAGTCCACAGTCCCCCAGAGGGTTGACAGAGGCTAAAGTTAGATATAACCTTACTCTCCAAAGTGGTAGCTTGGTCGAGCAGTAAGGCAGTATCAGAGGACAGTGTAAAGCATTTGTTGTACACACTCAGTCAGCAAATGAAGCCACACACTCAAGAACTGAACTCTAGGCCAATGGTTTGTATATAAAAAAATATATGCTTGTTTTATTTTAGAACCGACAATAGGGTCAAAATATACTTTCTCAGTATGAGATGCTTTGGTTATTCACCTTACAGATAGGCAATAGACTTTTTAGATAGTGGTAATCACAGTTGGTGCAAGAGGCAACACAGGGTCAAATTCAATGCAACATTGAGCTCAATGGAAAATTATGCTTAATTACAATTGATTACTTTGCAGAGCACTTTTCTAACCACAGGACTGGATCCTGGATTCAGTCCTGGGACACTTCCTGTAAACAGGTAAGAAAAAGCGTTTTGGTTATTGTAGTGATTTTTGAAGAATATTACTATATTTCAAAAGCTGACACTTAGAAACTTTTCTGGATAAAATTACCAATGTTATCCTATGAAAGGAAATACAGTGTGCAAGCAAAGTATGTTTACGTTACTTTTGTAATCCAGTGCTGGACTCCTAGGTTCAGCACTGGGACATTTACTTAAAACAGGTAAGTAATTACGTTTTTGTAGTTTGTTCGATTTTTAAAGAATATTTGTAAAATACAGAAATCGACACTTAGAAGAAATTTCACAGAAAACCAGTCAATGGATCCCTATGAAGGAAAAGTGAGTTAACGGTAAGTAACGTTGCGATTACTTTTTAGGGCCAGTGTTGGGCACTCGGGTCCAGCACTGAGGCCCCTCCTAATACTAGGTGAGTATTTTCGTTTTCGTGACTCGGTTGATTTTTGGTGAATATTCTAAAGTTTCAGAACTCCACACTTAGAAGAAATTTCGCAGAAAACCAGTCAATGGAACCCTATGGAAGAAAAGTGAGTTATCGGATTTCGGGTAAGTACTTGACTGGCAGGGTTAAGGTTCTGGGTAAGACTCAGGGGTCCCCCAGGATCAGGTAAGTACAGTTTTTACACCCTCAGCGGCACAGGGGCGGCCGGGTGCAGAGTGAGAAGGCCCAATGTTATCCTATGGCAGGCGGGGGGCCCCGGGTTGGTGGCTGCTGGCAAGCAGGCCACGCGACTGTGGGAGCTGGGCTCCTGGTCACTTGCTCAGGGCAAGTAGGGAAGTAGGTTAGGATAGAGGTTGCACTTCCAGGGGCACTCGGGCGGCTGGGTGCAGGGTGCTTTGAGCCCTCGGGCGCTCAATGTTAAACAATAGAGGTCGTGAAAGGTGAAGAAAGGCTGCAGGCTCGGGGACGGTGATTCTTCAGGGACGACCAACACTTCAGGAGGTAAGTTGGGGTCTTGGAGGATAGGTAGACACCCAGGAGTTGGGCACAGGGGGCCGTGGGGCGCCGGGTGCAGGGGTGTCTTTTGAGGTCGGGAAATCTTACCCCCTGCTGGTCGCGGTTGGAGGGGTCCCTTGTCCTGAGGCTGCAGGCGTCGTCTGGGTCGTCGAGGAGGGTCCTTGGCCACTGGATTCCAGGTCAGAATCGCCGGGGGTCGTCCTCGAGGTCTTTGGTCACTCAGGCACAGGCTGGACTCGGCGGGTGCAGAGTGTGCAGGTTTCGCGGCTCCGTGCCAGGGCCGGGTCTTTGGTAGGTTTTCTTTTGAGCAGTACCACTGCTCGTGGGAGTCCCTGGGTCGAAGGCTGTAGCCCAGAAGTCAGGTCCTCCGGGGTTTGTGAGGTTGCTGAGGCCGGGATTCCGCAGGAGCAGGTTCAGAGGTCGACAGGCCGGTAGGGCTGGGGCCAAGTCAGTTGTTGTCGCCTCCTTTTTAGCAGCTGCACGGCTGGTCTTCTTGCTTCGTCTTCTCTTCTTGTTTTCGGATTTGGGAACTGCGGAAGGAAGGTTCAGGGAGCCCCTAAATACTAAATTTAGGGGTGGTTACAGGTAGGTAAGGGCAGGGACCAATGGGTCCCTTCCCTGGGGTGGGTACACCCCCTATTCTGTTCCTCTCCAGTGGGAGGGGGCAGGAGCCTGTCCCTGGTTGGCCAGGTCCCCCCATCCTCAAGATGGCGGGGACTCGAGTTTGTGCTTCACCTCGCCTCCCCCACCTTAGGGGTGGAGTTGGCAGAGGTGGGCACAACCCATTTCCTGCTTCTGGTTTTCCCGCCGGTTCTCCCGCCAGGAGTGGGGGTAGAACCAGTGGGGACCAGTTTGCTGGAAGCAGCAAATGGTCTGGGGAAACTCCAAAGGCGGCAGGCCTTTGAAGCTCCCCCTGCCCATCCTGGGGGAGGAGGCTTTGGCACCTCGTCCCGGGATGTGCATTGTTTCAGGCCCCTGAGAGCAGAGGCTCTCGACCCAGGGGTCCAGAAACATGTCTGGTGGTGGCAGCCTGGGCAGCCACTCAGTCCGGACACTGGAGGTCGGGTTGGTTTCAGGGGGCATCTCTAAGATGCCCTCTGGAGTGCGTTTTACATTAAATCCCACACTGGCATCAGTGGGGGTTTAATGTGCTGAGAAGTTTGATACCAAACTTCTTAGTCTTCAGTGGGGCCATTATGGTGCTGTGGAGTTCGTAATGACAGACTCCCAGCACCATATACTCTTAATGGCAGCACTGCACTTACAATGCCCAAGAATGGACTTGGGCACTGTAGGGGCACAGGGCTCATGCCTCTATGCCCTCACCACTGGCATAGTGCACCCAGCTAGAGGGGTGGCTGACCTAGGCCAGGGCAGTGGCTTGTAGGCATGGCACACAGGGATGTGAGCCATGTCGACTCTTCACTTTTGTTCTGCACCAAGACACGCAGCCTGCAAAGGCAGTGTGTGTGTGTAAAGGTGCAGGGTCCCTAAGGGTGGCACAACAAGTGCTGCAGCCCTTAGGGGCCTTCCCTGGTCACAGTGCCCTGGGTACCCATGGTACCATTTACCAGGGGCTGACCTGTGGCCAGGGATGTCAATTGGGTGTAGGTATCAATGCAATTTTAGGGAAGGAACACAGGCCCTGGGTACCTGGTTGGCAGGAGCCCAGGGCACACTCAGTCAAAGTACATCAGCCATTCAGCAAAAAGTGGGGGCATACCATGTAAGAAAGATGGCACTTTCTCACAGCGCGCGCACAACCTTTCACACCAAGCTACCCACAATGACCCACAAAATATGCAAACCATACCCCCCCCCCCACCAACTATCGCCCCTGTCAAAACTGCTGATTGCTTTTGACTAAAAGGCTCTAACACCAGAAGGCATTTAGAACTCAAAGATCCATGTGGCGGTGGAAAAACAAACAAACAAGGTCTTAATAATACAGTGTTTTTTTATATACTTCATCTTGGGGGAAAGAGGGTTTATAAAGCGCTAGTAACATTTGCTAGTAACATTTGAGACATCTTGAAAGCACGAACATGTAATGCCAAAACTGTTCGATAGGGTTCGCATGGTACAGGGGAGAATTCTGATGTGGTTGAATCACTGTCATTTAATTTTTTATTATGAAATTTTAGTTGGTTATAACGCGCTCTATGCTTCATACTGCTACACAGCTAACAATTACAATCCAAACCACATAATGCCACAACACATCACATACATACACTAAATAACACATGGCTAAAATACAATACCATTAGCAAAGCCAAACACTCTAAATTAAACAAATGCGAGACCTATTGCATTTCCAATGCTGGTTTGCTGTTGGTGGGCATCAACGCACCTCCATTTGGGGTCCCCATGTGACATTGTTGTGCTTCCTCCAGAAGCTTCCACCTTTGGTCGCCATCTTCAGATTCTTTTCTGTTATTAATGTTGTTCCCTCCTCATCTTGGTGGAGGCAGGTGGGTTCGATTGTGAATCCAGAAAACCCTTTAAGCTGCACAACTACACTGACAAGTAAGAAACTAGACGTTTTGCAGCGTGAATCTTTTCTGGATTAACATGCTGTGCATGGACTTTGAAGCGGTTTGTTCCTTCTGTGGTTGTTGAGTTGAAGAGGAGTACTGATTTCGTCCCACTTGTGCTTTTTTGACTAGCTGTATATCCACACAATAGTGTTTTGTGAAAGTGTGCATTGATTACGACGTTACTGCCATACAAATGTCTTGTAATGGTGTATTTGCTAGAAAGGCAATGGTTGCTCCTTTCTTTCTAGTTGAATGTGCCCCTGGTGTTGAATGTAATGTTTCTCCTGCATTCTTGTGGCACAATTGAATAGTCTGTGCTATCCATCTAGCAATTGTGTTTTTAGTTACTGGTCTTCCTAGAAAACGGTTTGCAAATGAAATGAATAGCTGTTTTGTTTTCCTGTGTGGTTTTGTTCTTTCAATTTAATACATTACAGCTCTTCTTGCGTCGAATCTGTGCAATGTCCTTTCTGCATGCGTACTTGGGTTTTGAAAGAAACTTGGTATTTGAATACCTTGATTTAAGTGGAATTGTGAGATTCTTTTTGGAATGAACTGTGAGTCGGTTCGCCTGACAATTCTGTCCTTGTGTACCTGATAATATGGTTCTTGTAATGTGAGTGCCTGTAACTCACTGACCCTGCGTAGTGAATTTATGGCCACTAAAAAGGCAGTCTTTAGAGTGAGCATTTGCAATGTTGTCTTGTGTAAAGGTTCGATTGGTGTCTTCATCAGTTGTGCGATAACTACATTTAAATTCCATGTGGGTGCAGGTACCTTTTTTGGTGGTGCAATTCTCTTTGCTCCTTCAAGGAACCTCTTTACCACATGTGCTGTGAAAAAACTTTCCCCAATGTGGCCCCTTGTGTATGCCACTATTGCTGCTAAATTAACCTTTAAAGACGCATATGTTAGTTTGCAGTCTAGGAGATGTGTTAAATATTTTAGCACCATTTCAGGTTGTGTGCTTTTCCTTAATAATCTCTCTGTAAGACAAGAGTGAATATCTTTTCCATTTAGCCATATAACGCCTTCTGTTGTTGGCTTCCTTGCTTCTCTTAGGACAGCCATCGTAGTCTCTGGTAGCATTAGGTATCCAAATTTTGAGTCTTCAGGAGCTATGCTGCTAGGCTTAAAGACTGACTCTAGTTCTGGGTGTAGCACCCTTCCTTCTTCCACTGACAGCAGATCTTGTCGGTTTGGTAATCTGTTAATTTTTCCCTGAGGTAGATCTATCAGCTCCGAGAACCATGACTGTCTCATCCATTGTGGAGCAATTAGTATCAGGGTCATCCTGCTGTTCTTGCATTTGCTAATCACCCTGTACAGTAGTGGTATCGGGGAAATGCGCACGCAAATCTCCGTAACCAGTTTATCGACAGTGCATTCCCCATGGATTTGTGGTAACGTTGTCTGGAGGCAAAGCTTTGGCATTTTGCATTCAGGGGAGTTGCAAACAGATCTATTTCTGGAGTTACCCATTTCTAAAAAATCCTGTTGAGGACTGTTTGGTTTAGTTCCCATTCATGAGAACATGAGGCTTGTCTGCTCTGTCTGTCCGCCTCAACATTGTCTTTTCCTGGTAGATGGACTGCTATGATTTCCATCTTCTTTTGAATCATCTATTTTCATAGCTCTTCTGCTAATTTTGACAGTGGTAGGGATTTCGCTGCCACCCCCCCACCCCCTGATGTAACATGGTTGTTGTATTGTCTGTTTGGATCAATATTGTATTCCCCCACAACTCTTTCTGAAAGGCTTTTAAGGCTAGGAATACTGTTTTTAGTTCTACGATGTTGACATGCTTAACAGCATCTTGTTCCTTTCAGACACCCCACACCTTGAGATTGTTCATGTGAGCTCCCCATTCCATATGAGAGGCTTCTGTTGCAATGGTCACTGTAGGAGTTAGTGGAGTAAATGTTCTCCCTTGTGTTATATGTGATCTCCTCCCCTATCTTTTATGTAACAACCACTAGATCTTCCCAACTCCTAACTGCCTGTTGCCTGTGACCATTGATCTTGCAACCATTCCTGATTTGGTCTCATGTGGAGTCTTGCATTTTGAATCAAAGGGATGCTGGAAGCCATCATTCCTAGTAACTTCCCCACTGTCCTCACTGTCAGTGCTTGCCCCTTCGGTACAGCTGTGTTTCCTTCAACAGTGATTCTATTCTCTTCTCACTGGGACACACTCTCCCTTGGACAGAATCAAATCTTGCCCACAGAAACATTTTCACTTGTTTGGGGTGTGGAAATGACTTCTCTAGATTTAGCAAGAATCCCAGCCTGTACAGAGTTCTAATTACTTGCTGTATGTGCTCTTCGCAGTTTTTGTGTGAATTTGCCTTACCAGCCAGTCGTCTAGGTAGGGATAAACGTTTATGGCTGGTCTCCGTAGGTGTCCTGCAACTCCTGCTAGGCACTTTGTGAATACTCTTGGTGTGGATTGGATTACGAAGGCTAGTAACTTGAACTGGTAGTGTTTTTTGTCTACCACAACTCTGAGGTATTTTTTGTGACCTGCATTCATTGGGATGTGCAAATAGGTGTCTTAAGTCTATTGTTGCCATGAAATCCCCTATTTGCAGTTTTGGTGTTACCTCCTGTAGGGTTGTCATCTTAAATTTGAGTTTTTATAAATTTGTTTAGAAACCTTAGGTCTGGAATTAGCTGTAGTGTTTCGTCTACCTTGGGGATCAGAAAATATGTTGAGTAGTTTCCTTTGTTGATTGCTGTTTTTGGTACTGGTTCTTTGCCATCATTTTCTCTAGTCCCTCCTTTAAATAAACCTTTCTTCTTGGTCCCTTGCATGGAGTGGTCTTGTCTAGCTCTATGCAATATCCATACTGTATTATGTTTATGATCCATTTGTCTCAAGTCATCTTCCTCCACTCCCGAAGGAAGTTTTTTATTCTGCCTCCTACTGGTGTTAGGTTTAGGAGTTGGTGGATTTTTGTCTTTTCTCTCCCTGATGTTAGTAGAAAGTGTTTTGTGACTTTTGGTAAGTCACTCATTTCTGGGTGGTGCCCCTCCCCTTTGTGGCTGTCCTCTACCGGGTGTTCGACCTCAAAATGATGGTCTTCCTTGTTGGAATTGCCTAGTCTGCTGTTGAGTCACTTGACTGCCTCCTTGGTACAACTGTTGGTACGTCCGGTGGGATGCTCCAGATTGGAAGCTGCCCCGCCCTGCGGGTCCTCTCAAAGGTACTGACCTCCACATACTGCCTCTGAACTGTAGAGCTCCCATTGATTTGGCTGTTTCATTGTCTGTTTTAGCTGAATAAGTGTCTCGTTGACAGCACTTTCAAACAGCTGTTCGCCATAAAATGGGGCATTCAGGGTGTTCGCTCGAACTTCGTGTTTGAACCCTGAAATTCTGACCAGGCGTGATGGCATTGAGTTACTGATGTGCCAGCTAGATGTTTCTGCCTCATGTAGGACTGACTTCAAGCATATATTGGCTATGTTCTTGCGATCTTCCACCAAGTGTGCTGCCCTATTTCAACATTGTTCTGGGTGATGTTTCATAAGCTCCCCCATCTCCTCCCAATGTTGGTAGGCATTGCGATTCAGTGGTGCGTTCGAATTCACGATACATCACTGATTTGCAGCACTTCTTCGTGTTTTCGTCACATGAGGTCTATTCTTTTACTCTCCTTGTCAGGAGGTGGTCCTGAGGTAGTTGGGACGTTAAACCTCTTCCTTGCTGTAATAATTGAGTCTGCTGGTATAGTACCTCTTATGCAGGCAGGATCTTTGGATGAATATTTATATTTTTTCTCTGCCCTTGGTGTACTAGCTTGACATGTGCCAGGCTCTTTAAAGACTCCTTCCTCTGGTCCAAAACACTTGGTAGCATAGGCAAGAATTGGCTCTTTGATTGCATGGGCAAAAGAGTCTCCAACAGGAAACATGCTTGAGGTTTCTCTTCTTCTAGTTGAAACCCATATCTGTCTGCTGCCCTTTTTATCACTTGGTTGTAGATGCCTATGTGTTCTGATGGTCTTGATGGGTAACTGTCTACCCCCTCTTCTGGTGAATCTGTGTCCAAGTCCTGTCATTGTATTTCAGTGTATTCAGAAGCCTCTGAACCCTGATATAGTTCTGCCATTTGTTCTACCTCCTCTTCACAGAGGTTTTCTTCCTCCAGTTCTTCCTGAGGCTCAGGAGTTCGAGATGGCTCGAACTCCTCAAAGCTTTTCTCCCCCCAATACTTTGCGTTTCTGGAGCAGGACCGCCATTTCGGCTTTGAGACGCCTTTCCTTCCTTTCGATCTTGGCAGCCCGTTGTTCATCATCAAGATTATCGCTAGTCTTCCTCTTCGATGTCGAAGAGTGTTTGTAGAATAATCAGTCAGCGAACCGTGATGGTCTGTTTGCGACCTTTCTGGTTTGGATATTGATGCATCCTTCCCTCTTGCGTCCTTCAATGACTTGACCTTGTCAGGCATCTTGCCCGCTATGGTCTCCCTTTCAAAGGTACCGAAGGGTTCCTAGTCTCGGGTCGCAACTGCGGCCGTCGAGTGCTTCGACGCCGAGGCTCCCTTCCCGATTTTTTTGTAGGAATTTCGAGTATGATGGTTCTGTTACCTCGGTTTTAGATGTCTTCTTGGCCCCCTGGGTCCCGAAGTTGATGATCTGTATGTTGACATTTTGTTTCCCATTCTGGTCCTTTGGCAACGTTCTCCTCCTTGTTGCTTAAGAGGACCAAGTCTCGTAGACGGGGTTGGAGGATGAGGGGGTGGGGAGGGTGTTGACCCTGCATGGAGTGCTGGGCTCGCCTCTGCCTCTCTCTTACCCTCAGGGTCTTCAGTGTGAACACAGAACAGGTGATGCAGTCCTTGCTGTTTGTCTTTCTGTGCAAATTTGCGGTGGTAGTTTTTGAAAGTTGTCTTCTCCATTACTCAGTACAGAGAGCCCCCCCACACGTGCATTCTTCAAAACCGTTGAGGAAATTATTCGCCTCCTCAAAATCATCCCCTTCTTTAGATGTTTTCCCTAACTTCAGTTGACTTTCTGTGAACTTCTCACGATCTTCAGTTAACTTCTACTAAGTGTTGGGAGACTCTTCAGTATGCATCCAGACCCAACGGCGGGAAAAAAGAATCGAAGATAGCGACCAAAGAGGTGAGCTTCCGGAAGAAGCGCAACGACATCACAAGGGGACACCAAATAGACATGCATCGTTGACCACAAACAGCAAAAAACAAAAAGAGAAGGACAAAAGATTTTATGGAGAATTTCGGACCCAACCACTAGATGGCAGAATAATGCACAGCATGTGAATCCAGAAAAGATTCACTCTGTAAAATAATTTTTTCTCATAAGCAGCAACTTACTGAGTCCAGCACACTCCTACCCATTAAACTGTACTGTTACCATATGACAAAAATTAGGAGAGCTGGGCCATCACGCTGACAAGTACTCTATATGATACATATGAATGGAACTCGACATGACATACCATTTGTCCTGGTTGCAGTGCTTGGTTGAGCATCCCTCCATAAAATGGGGGATGAGTAAACCGCTGTTCATTTGAATGTTCCTTTATCTGCGGGCGAGTCATGTTGCTGCTTGGAGAATCTGTGGGTGGACTTCGTTGGGGCTTTCCAATCTCAGAGGGGTGTTTCCAACGTGCCTCTTCCTTGGATTTGCTCCAGCTTCCAGAGCTACCACGCGTAGAACGGCTTCTTCTCTTCTCGCGTTTCTCCTTTACATCTTCTCTGATCCAGAATTCATCATCTGTGTCACCATCATCCCCCGGAAAGTGCTTCTGCATGGCCTTTTGAAAAACTCTCTCCAAATTATCAGCCATCATTGTGTACTCTAGAGTGAATAAAAAAAATAAAAAAAATCTCAAAAGTAAAGTACCTTCCAAGCGTAGTTTAAAAAAAAAAAAAAAAACTATTTTCAAACCGATTTAATTTTACAAACCGTGTCCAAATCAAGACTAACATTACTATATCTTGCAGGATAATAATTAAGTGTTGCATACAATTCTAGATTTGTTGGAACTTCTTGGTGTACACTATGTTACACATGCCCTTACTAATTAATTTCCAACTTAAATACAACAGGACCGGTTGGAGTTGTTTTTGACTTCTTGTCCCATCACTATTAAGCACTTTAATGCAATTGTTATGTTTGGCAAAGACATATTTCTTCTTCCTGAGTGCTGCTTGACTAACATATTGGACCAAATGAGTGTACATTTACATTCTGTGTTGCTATTGAGGAGTAAGGGTTATTTTTCACTTTACGATTGAACTGATTTTGTGGGAACTGTGGTGTAGTGGGGAGTTTGTGTTAAAAAGAAAATCTTTTATTCGTTTCATACCAGTTTGTGGTTATCCCTTCTGCCTCTAGGGTGCACTAAGGTACAAAACAGATCTATGACATTCATCAGTGATTCTTGGACAGCTTTTGAGTCCTGCACATTGTGGGGAAAGTTTGTTATGCTTGTCATACAAAAAGGTTACACTGACACCCGTCATGGAGAATGTGAAAACATAGCACAACAGCAGACAGCGTTACACAGCTATACATCATAAGAGGATAGTGCAGGCCACAAACTCATGCTGATGGAAAAGAGGTGAAGAGTTTACTTGAGAACAGAGTGCATGACCTGCAAGTTCATATTTAAAGGAAAACTCTAGTTTAGCAAGCTCAAAGGAATTTATGGCCTTAGCACACTGGCACATTCTGTATTTTCAATAGATTGAGAAGACGATTAGACTTTAGGAGCAGGAGATCGAATTAGCCAAGAACACAGAGAATCTGATAAGCACTCTTAGGTGCACAATTAAAGCACACAAATGAATCAATATGTATTTAACCCAAATACACATGCATTCAAATGTAGAAGAATACTTTGTTTGTTAAGCATTGTTAGAAAGTGCAATAAAGGGTGTATAGTAAATTAGGTTAAAGTCAAGGGTCACAGGTGGCCACAAGCCTTTTTGTAATTTAAGTGTACCAAGGTATAAACGTCAAGTAAGATTTAAAAAAAAAAAAAAAAAACTTTTGTCACACCCCTTGTTCAACTCTGTATAAAAATAGCTGTCTGTGAAGCAGCAAATTGAGACCGGCTGCTTGCTTGTGTGAGGGAAGTCGATCTCACTGTCGCGACTGTAAAGAGCTGTTATTACATTGCCAAAGATTAGTCTGTCTTTTCTTCATTTTCTACGATTTTAAGTTACCCTGCAACAGACCACACTTTAAAGTGGACTACATTGCTGTGTGTACAGCAGGAGGCTGCATCTCCTGGGTGCACAGCATCTCTAAAGGAGAACACAGCTTGGTACCCTCTGTAATGTCAACAGTGATCATGGAGAAAGCTACAGAAAGGAAGTGGAGCCACCTGGCCATCAGCAGGTACCAGACACATGGTTAGGTAAGTTTCAAGAATTGACATTCCCTGTAATTGGACAAACTTGAAGGGAAATCCCTAATACAATCAGGACTAAACAATGCAGGAACAGGGGAGGAGAAAGAAAGAGGTAGGGCTATAGAAACAGTATGGGTGTGTGGTCAAATCAGCATAAGCTATTTGGAGGTGGAGAAGGATTGCATGGGGGGGTCCGTGTTGGGTGCATGGACAAAGGCAGACGTTATCTCCAATATTCCTTGTCAGTCTTACAGGCAGAAGAGGCTTATCTTTTAAACCCCCTGAAGCAAAACATAAGCCCTAGAGACAATATAGCCCCAGAACGAGGCATCAGGGAAGGAATAAAGATGTTCTATAGAGGGCTGACATTAGAAAGTGAACTCTACTGAAGGGCCAGTCACTGAATATTTGTCGCTTAAAGAGTTCTCATACATCACCTTACACCAAAGTAAGGAACATAAACCAAGAATGTAGATAATCTGGAGTGGTTGAAGTCCATCACTGTGAAATAGCAATAAAGCTATATGTTCAATGCTATTGAATATATTGTTAGTGAATATCTAAGTAAACATTGGGGATTGTACAACTAACCCTTCCTTGTTGCCAAAATTGCTGTAATTAAAGATGTGACTCTCTCGACCATGAAACACTGAAGTAGTTTATTTCATCAGAGACATAACCCCATGCGCAGTTAGGCCAGGCACAGCCAACAGCTCAACTGAAATGCAGAATACATTTATTTCATCATAGACCGTTGCTATGTCATAAGAACATTCACAGCCTCAGCACAGGGGACCCTGCCTAAGTAGAACATAACAAAACTCTCCATAGAGAAACCAAAATTGAATTAATTTAAATTGGGCACTTTCTGATAATGACTGTTTTCCACTCTGATTCGCTGAAAGTGATTCCCAGTTTACCTTTCACTTGACGCTTATGTGCAAGGATGTCTCTGTATCCCTTTTATCACTACCCTTCATTGTTTTATTGTCTTTGGTTTTATGCTATATTTCTTTTTTAATGTTCAACTCTTTATTTCAAACAATGCCAACGACAATGATACGTGCATATCTGTTGAGTCACAAGCAACTCAGAATCATGCTTTCTTGGCACTTAAGTAATAATTACAAAAGAAAAGGAAACCTATTCCCAACCCATCTCCCTCCCCCACCCAAACTCATTTCACAGCTTCTTTAAGTTTCTTTTTTAACTGTAAGCCAAGATACCAACAGAAGTTATGTTTTTCTAAGCTCTCCTAGTTGTGGCTGTTTGGAAATCCCAGACAGAAAAAGTGGTGCACAGGTTAAAAATCTGTGCTCCCCACAGTTATTACTAAATTTGCAATCTCTTAGTATTTACCAAATCATAGTTTATGCGAATCTGGGTGCTTTAGTTTTTGGTTTAGAGGAACCACTGCCTACATCACATAAGTAAAAAGGGTTGGTAGGAAGTGCTGGTTGTCGTGCAGCACTTTCTAATCTATGACAGTACAGAAGTAGGGAGGATCCTGTCACTGAGCTTGTTCCAGGCACTTCTACAAGGACAAACTTCTTGCCTTCCTCTGCAGCTGCTTTGCTTTCCTATTGCAAGAAAAACTGGGGTGTAGGGTTGGGCGTGGTGTGAAAGGCCATACCAATACAACACAATACGTAAATGTGTCTATCAAACTCTGTAGCACTGTCCGATTGTCAGAAATCTTATGCAAAAATTATGAGACGTTAGTAAACAATATATGATTGATTGTGAAATGGCAGTTTCCGATTTAGTACTGCAAATAAACTTGACAGAACAAATTGTGAACTATTGTCTCGGTTGTTGCAAAAGGGCTTTTTAGACAGATTTTCAGCACAACTAAAGCAAATCAGGACGTTAAGATGACAAATTTGCGAAGAACTTAAGTATGACGGGGAAGGACACACTGCGCTTTTGGGTTTTCCCTAGCAGAAAAAGTCACAGCAAGAGCTTATGCTCTTACGCAGCAATCGAAACATGCTCATCAACAGTAATATTAGCAAAACATGATAAGGCAGGGTTTCATCCCAAAGGATAAAAAGAGGTTGATAATAGATGACCTTGAACTATAAGAATCCACCATTTTGAGCACCACGGGCCCAGCTGTGCTCTTACCACTACTCTCGCCGTTGTACTTCAGGCAGTTGGTAAACATTGTTTTCATGTTGCTCACAAACTGCTCCTTGGTGATGTAATAGCCGCTATTAAGTTTCTTCTCGATGCTGGAGATATCCATGGGATTCTGGAAAAACAGGTACATTGCGTGAAGAGCAGCAATTTACATTATGATGGCGAAACAACAAGGATGGGGTTGAAAAACCGTCAGATTTATTCTACCAACCAGTGCTCTAGAAGCATGAATGACACCAGCATTTCAGGGAAGCAGCCCACTCTCATCTCATCCTGGACAACTACTAGGGTAGGAAGTCTAGGTATCCTCTCATATCGATTCTTAAAGTCAGTATTCTCCATGCATTTAAAATATCCGTGCATACAAATATGTTATGAGTCTGAATTTTAAGACATGTGAATGCAGACTGGAATCACAACTTATAGAGTTGCTCCAGTTATAATAAAATGAGAAGATTCACAATCTAGGTGAAAAAAACAAATAATCATTTAAAGATCTAGAACAATTAAGCTGTGGTGAAGAAAATGGCAAGCTATTTCCAAACTAGAAAGGGATCAGGAACTGATCAAGTGAAGAACTTCAAAGTAAACATGTATGTGTGAGAAGAAAGAGTGGAGGATGCTAAAGGCCGGGGCATAGCGAGAAAGGTATAATCAGAGAGAGGTTGTTATGCCTTTGTACAATGAAAGATATGACTCAACGTGGATTATTTTTCCATAGAGGAGGCCATTTCAGGCATGATATTATGATGTGAGGTAGTTGCCAGCCACTTCGAACATATCACTTTAATGTTACGAGTCAAAATCATTCACTTGCTTAGCAGCTCTACTGTTTGCTACTAGGCTGCAACTTCCTATTTTGTCATCAGAAAGATAGGAACTAGTATCAGACACAGAATATCAGATTGTATGTTCTGCTCTTGAACATGCCAAGCACACTAGTAGGCATTTATATTGAAAAGTGGACCCAAGGGGCAGTGTGAGGAAAGTAGAAAGTTGCTAACAAAAGCATTGCAATACAGATATGATAACAGAGGCATACATTTATGTATGTATTTTCCTGAAAAAAGGAGACATTCCTTTCAGAGGAGCTCAAGATCTCAGAGAACAAAATCTTTTATAACACCATGAAAGTGGCAAAAAAGGTGTGCAAATATTATGCATGGAAAGATGGTGTATAAATTATAGAGGAAAAAGAAAAGGTCAAACATCATGACAATAACAACAGGATAACAAGTGGAGCGCGCAAGCATGTAAGAAAAAGCATGGGTTGCGTCGACAAGAGCATTATTCTAAGGGTACTAATCTTAAGTTCAGCAGTATGTTTTGCCACGCAGATTTGCGTTTGAATTGGTTTCATTTTGAGCATTGTTTACTTTTAGATACCATTAAATAGAGGTGATAAAATAGTGTTTTCTGTATTGGTTATAACACAAACATCATGCTGTACCATGAAAGAATTAAATGCTGCTCATTTCAGAAACCTAGAAGAAAAAAGGTGAACAATTTCATTTTTGGATATCGCCACATACCTTAATGATAGCATAATAATTTGGTGCATAGGATTCATCCACAGGCTCCAGGAAGGGCCACGAGTCCTTGTGAGCCTTCACTGCATCCAAAACTAGACACAAAAGATCAACGAGTTACAAAACCTTGCAAAACTTTATATGTTTAGTTTGACAGGAGCAGCTCTAGTCTTCTTACCTTTGTACATAGCAGTGTAATCGTCATCCAACTCGAAGCTGAAGCTGAGAAGAAAAAAACAAATTAAAGAAGTGGGTGACACTCCCTTTACAGAAAATGGATCCTAAATACACCCTGAAGTGGAGGCACAAATTTATTACTAATGTTAAGAATGTTCCCTTCATCGACAAGTACCTAATATGCAAACTACCTATCAACTACTTCGTAATGTCTTTAAAGGTAAGACAGCCACAAATCTTTCTTTAGGAATTTCATTTTCGATCTGAAAGCCACACATTAATAAGATGCACTTTTTGCCTCGTCTAATTGAAGGTCAGCTCATACATAGTAGGAACAACAAAAATCTACACTCTTTCCACAAAGACCCACTGCTGTTCAAAAATATGTTTTAGTTATTGACAGATTTCTACAGAATGAACCATATCAAGGGTGTGAAACCGTTTCGCAAAAGGAGCAAAATAATATTTATGCCAACTTTATGAATCGGTGGGTGAGGGTTCTTCCAGGTGAAAATCTGTGAGCAGAACACTTGTTACAATGAAATAAAATAGACTTTTTGGTACAAAAAGACAATTTAAAAAACCATGAATAAGTTAGTGCGCTAAAGAAAGAGGAAAAACATCCATTCTTGGTAACACTCACCTGCCCAAGCTGTACTATTGCAACAGTATTTAAAGGAATATTGTAATATCTTTAGTTGGTGCCTCAGCCCCCTGAGTTCACATGAGCATAAAGAGGATGATGCACCACTAGCAAAGTTCATAGCCAAGAAATTCTAGAATACGATTGCTAAGCAACTGTTGGGACTGGTTGTCTGTATCATAATACAAACAATGAAATCCCTTCATTGGCCTGCTCTGGCCCAATGGAGCTCCTTACAAACGGAGAACATTTCAGCTTTAATCTAACTTCTAATACTATACGCTAGATCTTTAAAAATAACGAAAGCGCCTAGTTAATGCTGATGGTTTTCAAGGGTCTTTAAGTTTGTTTCAACAGACATTTCTCAAAAAATTAGTCATATATCTCAATCATTGCATATACAGAGATCTAATGGTATGCAAAGTTTCAAAGAGACCATGCTTCTAAGGACCTCTTCAACCTATGCAGCACCGTTTGGCAAGACATTTTACCATCCTTCATCCTATTAAAATACCATGGAACTATGCAGTGGTTAATTTATGCAAGGAGTTGCCACCAGCACTTGGTTGCGGGATCCGGAAATCTTTACAAGTCTCGTGCGGGTGGCAGTCCCAGTGGGATGCAGGCTGGCTGCCCCACTTGCAACTATGACATGAACTCTGGTAGCACTTTAGAGGGTGTGCAGGCTGTAAGAAAGCGCAGACTCCAGGTGATTTTAAGATTCTTTATTTGTAGTCAGCAGGGCGACCCCAACACCTACACACCGCTTCCAAAGAGCCCACCAACCGCCAATCTCAACGATCTGGAACCCAGTTCTCTGTAACCTTCTATGCATTCTCTCGGCGCGTGGAACCTCCAGGCGCCCAGAAAATGTACAGAAGACCAAACACATCTTTCCCCTTTACATTAATAAATACAGGAATTCTAAAACAAAGAAAAAAATGATAATTATACTACATTTGAATAAGAAGGAAGAATCACGCATAAATATCTGATAGCATTATAAAACATAATCCTGTAACTTAGAAGGCAATTTGATTGGTCTGGATGACAAGGAACGACCCATGACCTTGGTCTCCATATGATCTTCAACCCGAAATTGGTTCTTAGATCGGTCACTCAAACCCATATTTGACACAGAAATCTACTCTTTGTTCCACCACTTGCCATCATCCAATTTTACTGCACTTTTGTTGACTTTCACAACCTCTCTCAGGACAGAGAACTTGGACTCCCCTTTAGGTAAAATCCTGGAACACTTCACTCTCACCATATCACCCACCTCAACCTTTAACTGCTTATGGCATTGATCAACAAGCATTTGATCGTATCTGCTCTGTGCTTCAACTCGCCTTTTGCCAACATCATCAATTTTCTTCCTTGGCAACGTAAACCCGCTTTCACCCATCCATCTTCTCAACAACTTGGAAGCAGGCACACGCCCTCTTAGCAAAACAAATGGGGACTCCCCAGTGTCAGAGTTAGCGGTCGTGCGAACAGCCCACAATAATTTTCCAAGTTCCACCTTACAAATCAGACCACTCGCTCTTGCCAACTGCACATTCTGTTTTATGACTCTGTTAAATCGTTCAATAAGGCCATTGCTCCTTGGGTGATATGACGTTTTAACGTGTCTAATACCCATGGAATGTAAAAATTACTCAAACTGGATCGATACAAATTGAGGACCATTATCAGTGAGCAATTAGTCAGGCACGCCCTCCCTTGCAAATAACGATTCAAGGAACTTAATCACAGTTGTAGAATAGGACGTTTTCACCCATTTAATTTCCGGCCAGCGACTATAGTAATCCACGAGAACTATACCATGCTCAGGTACACTGCCAGATATAATCATGGGGCCAACAATGTCAATCGCTAGTTTGACCCATGGTTTGTTGGGAACTACAATAGCTTCTATGGGACTGGGAATCGTTACCTGTGATTTGTCACTAACCACACACTCCATACAATCTCTCACAAAATGATCCACCTGCCTGTCTAAAGCGGGCCACCAGAAATTCTCTCTTATCCTCCTCTTTATGGCACGCATGCCTATGTGGCCTTCGTGTGCTGGTGCAAGCACCTTGTTTCTCATAGCATCAGGCACCACCAAAAGTACAATGACCCGTTCACAACAGATAATTCGTCAAAGACATGTCTGTATTTGCCGACATGACTGATCATTATTTTCATGCGACCACCCTTTAATATTTTTAAAATCTCCTTAAATTCTTGATCACTCTCAGAAGCCTCTTTCCATTCTTGTTCTGTTATAGCACCTTCAGTTTGATCTAACACACTGCACACGAGTTCAAACTCATCACTCAACTCCTGTCTCCACACCATCACTGCAATGAGGAGTTAACCGAGACAATCTGCCAAAAGATTTCTCCTGCCTGACACATACTCAACACTGAAATTATGTTCCATGAGCATATACTGCCATCTTGCGATTCTAGGGGTCGCTTTCCCCCCACCCCTTGTGGTGAGTAACTCCACCAATGGTTTGTGGTCAACACGTACCACGAACTTTGAACCATACAGATAGTGTTTGAAATGTGTGATACCCCACCAACAGGCGAGAGCTTACCGCTCAATCACAGAATAAGAGGACTCAGTCCCATGCAAACTTCTAGAAGCAAATGCTATTACCTCATCCTTGACATCTCTATGCTGCATGAGCAGAGAGCCCAAACCCTTTCGACTGGCATCAGTCATAATTACCGTTTCATCCTCCGTACTGAACGCCTTAAGAGGAATGGCATTTGCTACCTCTTGTTTGATCAATTCAAATTCTTTAGTGCACTCGTCATTCCAACAAAACCTGACATTTTTCTTGAGGAGACTTCTGATGTTATAAGTCTTGGATGCACAATTGGGAATAAATCGAGCATAGAATTCAATGAGCCCCATAAAAGATCTCAACTGATCCTTGTCATTAGGAGTGCAAAAGTCTTCAATTGCTTTGACCAAACTGGTCTTGGGCTGCACCCCTTCTGATGATAACCTATATCCCAAGTAGTCCACAGTGGTCACATTCAACCTACATTAGTCCACCCCCAGAGTCACACCTTTTTGTCTTAAAGTCAACACTTGGCACAATCTTTCGTTGTGTTGATCCTGGTCCTTCCCCTACACCAATACGTCATCCTGAAAGGCCATTACTCCAGGCATTCCTTTGAACATTCTCTCTACTACTGTTTGGTAGACAGCCGAAGCAGAGGCAAAGCCAAACGGCATACGCTTAAACTGGAAAAGACCCTCTGGAGTAATGAATGCGGTAAGATGCCTAGACTCTGCATGCAACTCGATCTGATGATACTCAGATGACATATCCAATAGACTAAATCATTTGGCACCCTTGAGGGAGGATGCCATTTCTGTAATATTTGGTAGAGGATGATGGTCTATCCATATGTTTTTGTTGAGGTCGCGCAAGTCAACGCACATGCGTAGGGTACCGTTGGCCTTCTTGGCAAGAACCACAGGAGATACCCAGTTAGAGGACTCAATAGGCTTTATAACATCACAAGCACAATTTATCTAATTCTTTTTCAAATCTGATTGCAATGCTAAAGGCACTCTCCTGACCTTGTGCACCACAGGATGAGCTCATTCCACTAGTTTAATCTTTTGCTTGAAACCTTTAAACAGACCTAACTCTTTTTTGAATACTTCTAGGTACAATAACTCCCATGATTCTTCCTTGACAGCTTGTACTTGGAAGAAATCCTTCTTCCACATTACTTGATGAACGTTATTGGGATCTAGTATGATACTTGGATTGCCTTGGCCTTTCCACCCAAGAAGGCATGCCTCATCCTTTGCTACATATATGATACCTTTAGACTTGCTGCCCCCGAATTCAAAATCAGCGTTGAATTCACCGACATCATCAATGGCCTTCCCACCATAACCTACTGGATGTATAGCAGACTGCCTCAAAACCTGCTTTGAAAATGACTCCTTCCAGACAGATGCACTTATCAGTGTGAAAGGAGACCCAGAATCAGCTAACACCATGACATTCACTCCATTCACCTTATGGAACACAGAGGCCTTCTCACTCCTTGTGAATTAACGCCCCAAATGCCCTCTGAACATTCCATGTCCAAAATAGTGAATATTTGGTCTTCCTCGCTTGATGAAGACGCTTCTTCAACTGTCGATTCCACATTATGCACCTTCCCAGAGGAGCCTCCTCCACTGGATTTACAAACCTTTGAAAAGTGTCCTTTTTTTGAACACTTGGCGCATATTTTATCTACCACAGGACATGATCTAGATGACTATCACTGCCACATCTGTAGCACTCCAATGTTTTCCTTGTTGTATAGGATCTGTCTCTTTTGTCCCACTGTTCCCTGAATTCTTTTGTTTTCTTATATTTACTTTTAACTGCTAGAACACTGTGTCTTACTATCCGATAAGGACATTTGTTCCATATATGAACTAGTGCTTTCTATTCTTGTGGCAATGTCTAATGCCTTTTGCAAAGTGAGGTCAGGTTTGGATAAGAGCGCTTCTGGAGCTTTCTTGTTTGTTTTTTCGACTAGTTGGTCCTTTATCATTTCCTCTTCAAATGCTTTGTATTCACAAGAGGCTGCGAGAATGCGCAAGGTGCCAACAAAACTTGTAGCAATTGAACCCTCTTATAAAATTTATGTCTCTCCAAAGTTACATTTTTACAAGCCTTAAATAGAGTGTTCAGAGCCTTGATGGCTGTAGCATACTGATCTTCTACACCATCGCCTTTACCATCGGCTATGATGACAAGTTTTTTTAAAAATAGGTTTCAGAATGTTGCGACCTTCTAAACCTAAACAATGTCTGAGAATGGCCTATTTCTTTTTGCATGTGAATGACTCCACGTCCAGGGCCTCCAGATATGCTTCAAACCCTTCTTTCCATTTTTCCCAATCTATTTCTGGAGAGGCTGGATTGGGCGCAAAAGGTGCAGGTAGGGCCAATTGCTTGATGCATGATGCAATAGTAAAAAAGATGAACGCAGAGATGTTATACTGTTGTTATGCTTGGTATGCGTGTCACCGTAGGCAATACCCGCAACAAAATAGCCGGTGAAAAATGTGTGTGTCGCTGAATAATTGCACTCAAATATGGTGTGCGAATCACTGTGATCAGCACTTGTAATATTAGAAAAATAACTGATATTAAATGTGTGTTTGAATTATCGCATGTTAAATATGGTGTGCGGATCACCGGAATCAGCACTGGAAAGGTGGAGGCTTGGAACAAGTGTTGGGAAATACGATGTACAGCGGTGTGCAAATCACAGAGATCGGCACTACACGAGATGAAAAGGAATACGATGTACAGCGGTGTGCAGATCACCAAATTTTCGGGACGCGAAACGCTGATGGGACACGGCACATGGGGATACTCAAGTTCGGAATAATTGAATTATTAACCCCGATTGTGATTCTGCTATCTGACTGTTGGGTACACCAACATCCTGATCTTCTCACTGAATTTGCAGCCCAAGTTGGTCCAGTGTTTTATTATGATTTAAGTAATGCGGTGGGACTCCTTTTAGGCATACCGACAGTTGTAGGATCTCCTCCAAAAATTTTGGCATTTTGGCTAGACACACGAAGATTGGTGTTCCTCCCTCGTGTATATTACAGAGATCCATCGAGAAAAGAAAGTGGACGCTCGCATATTTGATGTCCTTTGTCCTGAAGATGACCCCCAAAGTATCTGTGGGTCGAAACGCCGTCGACGCTTAAAAACGTGGCCTAATTGAGAGGACACAATTGTTATATTGTGTATTTTGTTATTTGTTGTTGTTTCATGTTTTTTTCTCTGCCACTGTTTGTTCAGTTTACACTTGTCAATGTTCCTAATTTTATTATTGTTTGTGTAACTGTATGAGCGCCCTTACTATTTTGTTCCTCTGTGTCTTATTGAATTTATATTAAATATCATTTTTTGAGATTACCCATGTACATGGTCAATGTGAATTTAAGCCAGCACAGTTTTTCCTTTTTCTGCACAATTTTTCCTTTTTTATACCAATTGTTTTATAGTTTGTTATTTTAGCTCATGAACCACTGTTTGGAATACAGTTGATACTGCCCCAGGTTCTTGTTCTAGGGTTGCCCTTGTTGTTTGTAAACCAGATCACCGAGATCGGCACTTCTAGAAGAACTTGCCCGAGTAAAAGATGGCCACCACGCTTTGCACGCCTGCGTGGTGACATAAGATGTCCAACGGTGTGCAGATCACTGAGATCGGCACTACTAGAAGAAATTGCCTGATTCCAAGATGGCCACCACGCTTGGTATGCTAGTGTGGTGACGTAGAATGGTGCTGGTGTGAGGATCACCGAAAGCCACACGGAAGAGAAGCAGCTGGCACGCAAGGGACGCTTGCCAGTAACCAAGCGTCATAAAGGATGACTTCGGCAGCCACTAACTAACTAACGTCGTCCGGATGGCTCGTGCGAGCAAAAGCTGCAAGCAAATACTTGAAAAAGGAAAGAAAACGAGTCACAGTACCTTGCGATGGTGCCTACATCGCACCGCCACCCTGGAGACGGACGTCAAAGGAGAATTTCGGATCCGCCGTGAAGACTTGAAAGCTGCTCCACTTGAACGGCTGGATGAATTGGCCTTCTTCACACGTGGAAGTCCCACTGACTGGCAACTCGTCGCCAGTGTAAGGAAGCGCAGACTCCAAGTGATTTTAAGATTCTTTATTTGCAGTCAGCAGGACGACACCGACACACCGCTTAAATAGAGCCCCCACCAACCGCCAATCTGAAACCCTGTTCTCTATAACCTTCTATGCATTCTCTTTGCGCGTGGAACCTCCAGACGCCCAGAAAATTTATAGAAGACCCAACACAGGCCAGAGGTGCGCTCCCTACACAATTCATATACTGAATGTGTTATATTATTTAAAAAAATATTATTGGTTCATGGCAGGGTGAATCTCACAGCATTCATCATACCGACACGCGTATTTCTGCCCACTTGTCATTGCAACAAAAAAGAGAATACTTGTGGTAGCTCTTTGTGGTAATGGGAGTCTGTGTGGGAGGTGAGAGGCAAGTTAAGTATGTGAAGGAGTGCAACAGTAACTGTCTGAGCCAGAAAGCAGCAGTAACTGCAATCTAATGGCATTAGTAACATGATGTATCACCAGTAAACCATAAACCGGCTACACCTTAACTTGAGCTCCCACCCTTGTATTTGATTTTCTTTCCATTGCACCAACTATGAGAAAATGAAAACAGACTGAAGACAGAACCAAGACCAGTCTAAAAGCAATGAACTGAATTAATGTAATGACTGATAAAGATAAAATTGTACCTTTAACGGGTATTGGCATGCAACTCAGTGGGTTGGGCAATTTTTAAGAAAAATGAATAACTGCATCTTTGACACATCTCTTTTGTGTTTGATAACAAAAACCTTCTAAAGTGTTCTTTTTAGCAGACTTCTGGGGATCCTCTGTGTCTTTTGATCAACATGCATGTGTTACATTTGTATGTTTGTAGTCCTAGTGCCTATGGTGAAAGTTGTCTGTGGCCGCTTCAGAAAAAATCTGGGTCAATTAACTTTTTTTTTTACATTTATTCTTTTCACAAATTAAGCACTGTATACAAGTTTGAGAACACTATCCTTCTCAATCCAAATAACTGACTAACATATCCACCACTCAAATTACTTTCATATTTCACTATACTAATTCACCACTAATCCTTTATGGGTTCCGGAGTTGCGTGCTCCTCACCGAAAAAGTGCTTCAATGCCTCGTCAGGGGTAGTAAGCGCTATATAAATGCAATTACAATACATAAAATATAGTTCTACTTTATATGGAAAAAATGGATTGACACCAGCCCAGCACATGCAAAGAATCATAGCAGCAAGAAGCACCGGAAATGTGAGTTTTTAGCTTTAAGATTTACGTCCAAATTAAAACGTGCTGACCTTCTACCCCAAAGATGTGTCGATTCTGGAGACAAAGTAAGAAGAGAAAACTGTGCCCAAATTAACCAAAGATAGTGTTAAAGTGAATTAGTGGATTATTTTTATACGGTTTCTGCTAGAACTGCTTTTGTAAATTAACAAAAGGGGAGGGACTAACCTGATAAAAAGCAAACTTGCTGCCAACACTGTATGAGGTAGGAAAATCAACGTGCTGGATATTTTAAGACGGGTGGCATATCTATGGGTGTTTGAAGATTACTGGAGGTAAGGAACGGGATGGTTCATAATTATTTAAAGGCGTAGGAAATCACACACTATTATCTGATGCACAGTAATAAAAGAACAATCTTAAAGGATGTCTTTGGGAAAAATCATCCCATTCAGTGGTTTTCTACCTTTGAGTTAAAAAAAGGCAGGGTGAAAGGAAAACCCCATTAGTCCTTCAAGGAATCAGGGATGTGGTCATCTCTGCCATATATGCATTGAGACACTACACATTTGAGGGTTCAATTTCCTTTGACTGGGCTAAATCCATGTGATTTTAAGAGCTGAAAGACGGAACCATGTCAAAGGTACTGGATTAGAGTGTTGTTGGATTCTGGGTCTAGATTAGATTTCCTACACAGGAAAGTTTTCCAAACCCATGGAGATGAGCAAAGGGTCTCCCAACCATGGAGCTGGCAGAAGCACTGTTAAGCTCGCTGTGTAAGGGACAATGCAGTCGAAGTTGTTTGGGCAAAGCGGTACATATGGACTGCACTGTGCAGAGCATGATCACAAAATAAGCTTGCTGGGCTTACAAAGTGAGGTGGGAGTGGGCTCGGATCCAGCTTGACTGAGTCTGAAAAGGGCGCTGAGCAACGGCCTTATCTGAGGGGAGGCCATTGTCAAAATTCGGGGTTTCACACAAGAATGGAAGCTATTGGATATGGGAAGCATCATCCTGAAAAAGGGGGAGGACAAAGACCAACATAAAGAGGCAGTCAAGCTAGCAACTGGGGAGCTCTCCTTATGCCTCATCATTGGTGTCCACATTAATATCTTGTTCGTCAGATCCAATTAAGGAATTTGTTGGAGGATAAGCCAAAGGCTGCTGGCAGCACAATCAACAAACTAGGATCGAAAGATGAAATTTAAAAACAGATCATTGCAGCAGTTCTAACAAAAACCTTCTTAGACTGTGAACTGCATCAAATTAAAATACTGTCCGATACCTTTGTAACCAGTTTTCCATGTCAACCCTGAGGAGAAAACAATTGAATATTTTTGAAAGTCACTTTTTAGACTATACACAACAATAAAAATGTACTTTTAAAAGAAGCTCTGCTTTTATAAGTGTAAAGAAACAAGTTGGGCCTTCAAAGGAATAAACAAACAGTGTGGAATGAACGGACGGTGTGTTGCAAAATGTACAATATAGAAAATAATGTTTTACAAAAATTGAATAAAGTCAACGGATGGAACAAAAATCTAAAATGCCATTTTTCTACTCTTGTTTTAAGGTTTTGCTGAACAGAAGCAGATGCTTTAAATTCATACCATGTCGTCACAACTGAATGACTTCCCTCCAGAATCAGACAATCAGTAGATCAAATTGATTTTTAAAATAATTATTGCTGTGCCTCAAAAAAATTAAGAATTTTCTATAGTGGAACTGAGAAGAGTGCACCTTCAAGGTCTATCATCCTAAACATGCTTCTTATGGGTGCATCTGCGACAAGTGGATATGTAGAGCAAACAACAACTCTCCTAGCAATTCAATACACAGCAGAAGGTAGTGTTTACTGTCATATTTACATATGATTAGAACCATTTTCGACTGAGAGCAAAAAGCCTATATCATTATTATATATTAGCCATATTTACTTTTAAACTATCAACCACAACCTCAGCTTCTAATGCCATCTAAAATGCTGTCAGTTTGTAAGAAATGTTATGTATCTGTAAGAACGATACAGCAGCACAAGGATCATGTATCACCTAGATGTACCCTTCACACACAAAACATACCCTGTGGACGGATTCCCAAACACCTTATTAAGTCATCTATACCACTAACAACTCCTCCGTCAACAATCTCGTCTGGTTCTAAAACCCAAAGCCTGTGGGAATATTTGCCTGAAACCGGAAATCTCAGGCAACGGTAGGGAACTAAAGCACGATGCAGGTTTTTCCACAAATCTAAACATACTCTGATTTTAGGCATGAATATGAATGAATGAAAATGTATAAAGCGTGCAAATGTTCATAGGTGTCTTGGCGGTAGTGAAACAGTGACAACGCTAGATTGCAATTAACTGGAATAAGTCTGGGGCGTGTTGTAACACGTTGGAAACTAGGGGTTTGAAAACCGCAAGTTTAAATGATTTCCAAGAAAGAGGCAGGCTGTTTTCGTTTTTTAGATGCAAAGGTAGACAATTCCACAGTTAGTTTTACAGTGCAGAAGATAAAACTACGCCACTCCCATGTTGCTTAGAAAGGTCCACAACTTTCTAGCATGCCAATCGATATTCCAAAATTTTAAGTCCTTTGAGCTGGAGTATCTGAAATGTTTCAAGCATGATAAGGATCCTGGCTGCCCCAACACTATCTTAACCATTTAAACGGTCATCTATTTAATGTATTAAAAATACATTTTACACAACCTAAACAAACGGTTTTGAGACATAGCAAACCACCCAAAACAATAGATGTTTGATACTCACATGTCCCTGTTCTTCCGCTGCTCCCAAATGGGGGAATGGGGTTCCAGCAGTGACAGATCACTACCCACGTCAGTACTCGAATCTTGCAGCCAAGAACGCTCCTCTCGGAGCTTCCGCCTCCTGGCACGACCTGTAGAGATGAGTGGAAAAGAAACCAAGAGTTCCAAACTGAATGAATAAATACATCTATACCGCTTGGATCTGATCAATTAATCCCTCAAGGTGACAACTATATCAGATGAACAAATGTTCCACAGGGTCACATCAGAACGGCTACTTTTTTTAGTGGGGAAAAAAAAAGATTCCTGTACTTCAAAGGAGCCTTCAATTGGGCTACTAGGACATGATGAGAATACAGTTGCATCTATTGTGCCTCACCTCAACACCACATAAGCATTAAAGACATGTAAAGCTGAGTAGAAGATGGCACTGATATTCTGACGACTTCTGTGATTTTTTTTTTTTTTTTTTAAACAAACTATTTTTTTTAATTTTTTTTTCCTTTACCAAACAAGATACATATTGTGCATATTGTCTCCACAGCGTTGTAATTCTATGACATATAAAGCCTGTTGTCCAATAGGTTACATCATCACCATCGTGTGTTTCCAGAGAGGTTTCATTTATCGGCTGGTTCTGAGCAGACTTCTCCTACATTATAATGTACAGGTCACTTATAAGAATACTTATAATAAATCAACACCCTATGGCCCCACCCTCCACCCCTCTAAAGCCCACCCCCACCCGCAACTGGCTCTGGCTGTTCAGTGTGTAATACAATTGATCATCTCCATCCAATTAAATTACTTTGTGTACAATTCCTGATCACACTGCTCCTTCCGTAACCGCCAGGGGTTACTATATTCCATACCATACTATTACAGTTACTATTGGGTACTTGGAACGGCGGAAGCATCGTCCGGGTTGATATTTTTGTAGGCTTCCACCATTGCATCCCATTCTAGGGAGATTGGATTTTTCCTTAGGCCGCGGGCCTCCTCTCTGCGCAACGCCGCGCTTTCAGCTCCTGCCCATCTAAGCAATTCGCTATGCCACATATATGTGGTGGGGGCTCTGGCTGACTTCCAGCGCATAGTGATCGATCTCTTTGCGACTATAAGCGGCAAGTCCAAAAAGCGTAGCTGAACCTTGTGTGTCTTCGTCCGTCTACGAACACCTAATATGCACTCTAGTGCCTTGTTCCCCATGGACAGGCGTGTAACATCCTCCAATATTTGTTGAACCCCCCCTCCAGAACTCAGCAAGACCTACGCATGCCCACAACATATGAAGTAAATCTGCTTCAGGTAGTTTACATCGAGGGCATTGATGTGCCGTTTCCGGGTACATTCTGTGTAGCCTGCGCGGGGTCAGGTAAGCTCTGTGTATGATCATACACTGGATAAACTTGAACTTGGCATTGCGTGGTATTTTTCGCGGGTATTTAAGTATGTCACTCCATTCTCTGTCCGTCAAGTCCCGTCCCAAATCTGCCACCCATTGCGCCCTCGTGGTATCTAGTGGGAATCGGGCATGTGTGCAGATAGTAAGGTATAACCATTTGACGAGGTGGCTTCCACACCCCATGTAATAAAGCGACTTGATAAGCGCGTTTGATTGGGGTTCCTCCCGCTGTGGAGCCCATTGTCTTTTAATGTAATGTAGTAGGGCTGCATGTGTCATGTATAGTGTGGCAGGCGCCCCCATAGTGCGTGTGAAGGTGTCGTGGTCCATAAGTGTCCCGTCTCCAAAAAGTGCCCCAATAGACTCCACTCCCACATCCGTCCAAGGTCCAAGCACCCGCTGCGTCAGCCTACCACACGCCAATGGTATCCCTACCAGTGGGATGTTATCGGCGTAACTGCCACCCCTGGAAGTGTATCGCAGCGCTTTTCCCCAGCAGTGTAGTGCTGTGTGGAGGAGGTATGGTAGTCCTGGGGGTGGTTTACTATGCGGTAGCAATAAGGCGTGGAGTGTTCCCTGTTAGATGTGTCTAGTATTATAATCAATCTCCTGTAAATTGCGTCCTGCCGTCCAGTAGGACAGCCACTGTACATGGCATGCATAGTAATAAGCTCTAAAATCTGGCGCCCCCAGACCGCCCTCCCGTGTGCTGATTTGGAGTTTAAGACTTATCCGGCGTCGGCCCGTACCCCATATTAAGTCTATCAGGATAGTATCTAATGTACTAAAAGTTGTTGCGGGAATGAGTAACGGCAAGTTCGTGAAATAATACAAAAGACGGGGAAGTACCACCATCTTAGATGGAGCCACGCGGCCCATAGCCGATATAGGCAGCGTGGTCCAGAAAGCTACCTGCGAGCGTATGCCACGAATAGCCTTCCCTAGGTTGCCCTCTAACATGTCCGCTTGTGAGCGATAAGACATTAATGCCCAGATATTTAAAAGTGTGTGGGGCCACTGGTAGCCGGAGTTCTCCGAAACCAATATAATCCGGGTGCATTCGGTCGTGGAAGAAAAAGGCGTGGGATTTAGAGTCATTAATGGATAAGCCTGATAACACTGCAAAGTCAGCAAAGATACGGGGAAGCGAGCCCTAACCCTCAAACATGTCTGCGAGATATAAGATAAGATCATCTGCCGACACAATGTGCGCGGCTGTGCCTATAGGGATTCCGCAACGTGTAGCCTCTCGCCGTATGCGGAGTGTCAATGGTTCCAGCGCCAAAACAAACAGTATCGGGGAATGGGGACAGCCTTGGCGTGTTCCCTGTGGATACCATAGTCTCTGGAGATAAGCTTCCCCGTCCGGACTCTTGCAGTGGGTGCCGCGTATAGCAATTTTACCCATTGTATATATGCGGGGGGTAAACCAAAGCGCGCAATAGCCCTGAACATGTATTCCCATGACAACGTATCGAATGCTTGCCGCATGTCCAGCGACACGCAGCCAGCGTTTGGAAAATGTGTAAGATCAGTAGACATGATCTGGTGCAGCCTGCGCAGGTTTAATGAAGTACTCCTAGCTGGTATAAACCCACATTGATCGATATGGATCAACTTGTTAAGGTATGGCTGAAATCTATTCGCCAGTACCTTGCTTAAGATTTTATATTCCGTGCACAGCAGTGACAAGGGGCGGTAGGGCTGACACGTCAGTTGGGTCCCTGCCCGGCTTAGGCAATGACACCACCAGTGCCTGAGCAGTGGTGCGAGGAAGATGCCCCAGTTCGTGCGATTTCTTATAGAGCTCTTCCAGGTGCGGTATTAATATTTCAGAGTATGCGTCAAAGAATTCTACCGGCAAACCGTCTGGGCCCGGTGTTTTATTGCGCGAGAGCCCGGCTATAGCTGCTTTAATCTCTACCCTAGTAATGGGTCCCTCCAGATCCTTCTTCATGCCTGTTGGGGATTGTGGATAAGGTAAATTCGTGAGGAAGTCGTCGATGGAGGACTCCTCCAAGAGGGGAGGTGCACTGTACAGTTCTTCGTAATATTTACTGAAGGCATTGCTAATAGTATATTGCGTGGTCGCGGTTTCTCCCCCTGGCAGGTTAATACGGCTGACAGTAATGGGAGGATCATTTCTGATCAGCTTTGCCAAGAGGGTACCCGACTTGTCCGCGTCCGAGTGGTGCGTTTGTGTATAAGATCTGTAATCTATTAACCTCATTGTTTCAAGTAGTTCTGCGTGTTGAATGCGTGTCTCTTGCAGTGATGTCTGTTTCGTAGGGTCGCGCACTGCCTCTTGTTCTAGTCGTGCCATGCTGGCCTCTGTGTCTTGCAGTTCTCTGTGTATCTCTTGTCTGGCTCCCACTGTGGCACTGATTGCCGCCCCTCGGATGACAGCCTTCACGGCATCCCATTCGACCAGTATTGTGGAAGCAGTGTTATGATCCTCTCTAAAATAATTTTGAAGTGTTGTGGAGAGCGTACTGTGGAAAACCGAGTCCTCCAGTGTTTGAGGCCATAACCTCCATGTGGGAACCGGCGAAGGTACTCTACCCCAACTAAAAACTGTTTCTAGGGGGCTATGATCAGAGAAGGTTTTTGCTAGGTGTGTGGCATCGGTAATTTGATCCGCTATGGAGGTAGAGCACATAATCCTATCTATCCTGGTGTGCAACTGGTGTACCGGGAGAAAAAGGAATATTCCTTGTGTAGCGGGTTTTTAAAACGCCACGTGTCACATAGGGACCAACCCCTCACCCAATCGCAGAGGGCTTCCGCCTGTTTGCTAGCCACTGTGTCTCTCAGGGGTGGATGTGAACGATCTAGGGAAACGTCCATGACCGCATTACAGTCGCCCCCTATTAGCCATGGATATGCCTCCCACCCCGCCAGAATGGAGTTCAGACCCATAAAATATTTGTGTTGGTCATAATTGGGAGCGTAGATGTTCCCAAGGATAATCGGTAGTCCGTCTAGTGTACAGCGCAGGAATATGTACCTGCCCTGTGTATCTACCCGTTTGTCCAGCACCACAAATGGTACTCCCCCTCTTATCCAGATCGTCACACCCCTGGCAAAAGCGGAGTAATTCGTGGATAGGACCTGACCCCTCCATTTTTTCCTCATTTTTGCGGCTTCTGCCTCCATTAGGTGCGATTCATGGAGGAAGACCACCCGCGCCCCTCGGCGTAGCAAAAATGAATGTACTCTATGCCGTTTGTGTACTGAGCCTAACCCTCGGACGTTCCATGCAATAAATGTATATTTATCTAGTTTGTGCTGTACCATTCCGTCCTGTGAGTCTCCTACCATGCAGTGGACCATGCAACCTTGGGAGATATAACGTCATTAATGTGCCAGAGCCATGGAACCCCCAACCTAAACCGAATACCAGGTCATGCCTACAACCTAAAAGAGGTAAGACCAAACAAGATAAAACACTGAAGTAATACATAATAAACTGTAGCAGTTGCAAAGTGGGGACTGGCAGTTACCGCCATCATGTAAAGAAGCACATAACCTGGACCTCCTTAGAGCCCAAGCGTATCATGTAGAACATTACATTAGACATAGTGTATTACAGAGAATCAAAGCAAAAGGATATGCGAGTGTTAGGGGGATGGCACCCCGGCAATGCGTCCATGGACGACAGTTCCTAGCGATGCAAACAGCGTGATTAAGCTGCTATCCCAGTATTCCATCCGCTGTTTGCGGTGTCACAGTAGGAAAGAGTTGCAGGCTGCTGTCCGAGTGGACTGTGCTGTGTTCCGACGATTCTGACAGCCTTTGGGAGGAGCTGACTCTGAAGGTGTGTGCAGCCGTCAGGGCCGTCTCTTTGCCTGTCTGGACTTGCTGCTGTGTGGGCCCAGGAAAGGGCAACGCACTTATTAATTCAGCCACCCGCTGCGATCGACGGTGCCTCGGATGTCCAAGGCCACGTGTCTTAGGAGGGGATCGGCCCGAGAGTTGTGTAGGTTCCATAACTTCTAGCCATTCCTCGACATCTTCCGGACTTTCAAAGAAGTAGGTCTTCTGATCGTAGATTATCTTCAAACGTGGTGGGAATAGTAGCGCATATTTGAGATTCATAGTGCGGAACTTTCTCGTTACTTCTTGAAAGGAAGATCGCCTACGCTGCACCAGTAGCGTATAGTCAGGATATAGTGAAATTTGGCAGTTCTCAAATTGGATCTGTGGCTTTTCATGTGCTTTTTGCAGTAGCATGTCGCGGTCCCTGTAGTTGAGAATTTTCACGATCAAGGGCCTTGGAGAGGCTCACACTCTCGGTTTCCCTGTGGGGATCCGATGCGCCCATTCAACGCAGAAGAATTCTGAGAGACCCTCAGGGGCCACATGTGTGCGGAACCAATGTTCCATGTAGGCCGTTGCCTCAGTCCCCTCACTCCGTTCCGGTAGTCCAATGACGCGAATGTTATTGCGTCATGCCCGGCCCTCCGCGTCCTCGACCCTGTCCATCAGTCCTGTGACCCGTTTCCGAAGGGACTGGAGCCGATTTGCATGCTCCTTATGTTGTGGCACCAAATCCTTCAGCGTGGAGCCATGATCCTTCACCGCATCAGCCAGCTTAGTATGATCCGCTTTCAGTAGGGTAAAGCCAGTAGTAAGGGTGCCTATTTGCTGTTCTATGGCTCTCCGGGATTCCCTAACTTCACTCAGTATTAAGTCCAGCTTGTCCGGTGCACCCTCGACACCTGTGGGTGGGATTGTATTGAGTGATTGCATGCTCAGGGCCGCATCTCCAACGTCCACCTCTTGGGAGTTAGTGGCCGCTGCCTCCTGGGTTTTGCCCCTTTGACGGCCCATCTCTCTGCGCAGGTTTGTCGTACTATGCACCTCCTTAGCAATCGACCTGGGCGTCCGGTGGTCAGGAGCTACAGTGGCGAGGAGGGTGATGTCGTTCAGGCTTTAGTGCTGTTCACTCATCAGCTCCCCCACACCATGGAGGAGAGCCGCTCGCAGAACGTGCCAAGAGTCAAGCCAGACAGCAAGTCGTAGAAGCACTACAGTGGTGTGTACAGTCGCACCCTCTCTCAGCTCCAAATGCAGTTGCTGGGCAGGACCGGCATTACAGTGAAGGAAGTCCCCTAATTTCAGGGTAAACTGCTGCAGATGTAGGGGAGACGGAGCACGCCGCAGGGTGATACGCAGCCTTCAGCCAACAATACAGTGTGCCCAGCAGTCTGTGGTGGCCAGCGAGATCACAACAGCCATCGCCTGTGGCCCTGGGGCCGCCGTTATGGAGCTCATACCAGGCACAATGATGGGGGCGGGGGAGGAAGGGTGCCACTACACACCAGCAATCGTGGCTACTGTCCCAACCCTCTTCCCTGTAGAGTCTGCTTGTGCATTAGAGGCCTACACGCCCGTATATCATCTACAGGAGGGCCGACCCATGCCCCCCACGGTCTTCTCATTAAAGTGGCTGTCCCTCAATGCAGGCCACAGAGGAGGAAGCTGGTGCCCGACTTCTCCCACCCCTCAAAGGCAGCACACAGTGAAGGGGTCCAGTCCCTGGTATCCCACTGTCGCCGCAATATCTCCTTTGGTGAGTTCCACCCGCCAGCAGCTCGGGCCGACTGTGTGGGGGCTCGCGTGGCAGAGGCCCCGTGCCCACCGCTTACCTCGTCTCGTCGGGTCCGCAACCCCGGTGCCGCACACAAAAGGGGGGGGGGAAGAAAGCAATACGCTGGCTCCCGGATCACAGGCTGAAGCAATGCACATTCTCTGGAGTCTCGCGGCCCGGACACCCTGCCCGATCACAGCCCTCACAGCGCGCGCGCCCCCAGCGTTGGGCAGGGCAGAGGACGCTCGCAGGCCGGTCCAGGTCTCGAGACCGGGCCTTCAGTCGCCGACGCAGCTTCACTCGGGGCAGCTTCTCCTCTTGCAGGGAGGTCACAGCGATCGCCCGGACAGGCTCCGGTCACCTCACGCTCCCATAAGGTACCGTGCTGGCGTCGTCAGTGAACTGCGCCGTTGCTCAGCCCTTCCCCCCGCAGCAGACTCCTCCTCAATCACGATCCCACAGCCTCGCAATACCGGGGTTTGTGCAGTTGCGGTCCGTCGCTGTGGTGGTTGCCTGGTATTCCCTGCTTGTGACCCGTTTGGGGCCAGAATAATAAGTCAGGATGTATGTTTGTTCAGGATATTTGAGCTCGGGCTCCGTGGCTCACTCAATTCATGTCCGCCATGCTCGGCAGCTGGCCACGCCCCCCTCGACTTCTGTGAAATATAGCACCAACCATAATGTATAGTTTCTTACCCGTCGGTGTAGTTTTGCAGCTTGAAGACTCTTCTGGATTCACTATGCTGTGCATTATTCCGCCATCTAGTGGTTGGGTCCGGAATTGTAGTATTTCTTTTCTCTCTTTTTTTCGTGGCCTGGTGGGCGTCGACCTACCACCATTTGGTGTCCTTCTGTGACGTCAACGTGCTTCCTCCGGAAGCCCCCACCTTTGGTCGCCATCTTCGGATTCTTTTTTTTTTTTTTCTTCATTGTTCGTTGATGTTTCCCTTTATTTATTTATCCTGTGTTATCTTCCTGGTGGAGGCGGGTGGGTTCGCTACGGAATCCAGAAAAGTCTTCAAGTTGCAAAACTACACCGACCGGTAAGAAACTATACGTTTTGCAGCGTGAATCTTTTCTGGATTCACTATGCTGTGCATTGACTTTGTAGCGGTTTGCTAGTCTTGCGGTGGCTGGGTGGAAGATGAACGCTGGTTTGTGAATATATGTTATTAGACCTTCTGTCCTACTTGTGCTTCTTTGTTAATCTGAATGTCCATGCAGTAGTGCTTTGTGAACGTGTGCACTGAAGACCATGTTGCTGCTTGGCAAATGTCTTGTGTGTTTGCTAGGAAAGCCACTGTTGCTCCTTTCTTCCTTGCTGAGTGAGCATGCGGTGCTCCTTGCAAGGTTTGACCTGTTTGTGGTACAACTGTATGACTTGTGCGATCCATCTTGCAATGGTATTCTTTGTGACTGGTCGTCCCAGAAAACTGTTTGCAAATGAGACAAAGAACTGCTTTGTTTTCCTGCATTCCTTTGTTCTCGCCATGTAGTACATGACTGCCCTTCTGGCGTCCAGGGTGTGCAATGCTTTATCTGCTTGTGTCTTTGGGTTTTGGAAAAAACTTGGTATTTGTATTGTTTGGTTAATGGGGAACTTAGATACCACCTTTGGCATAAAATGTGGATCAGTTATCATGACGATTCATTATGTATTTGGAAGTAGGGCTCTTGTAGTGTTAGAGCCTGCAATTCACTTACTCTACGTAGTGATGTTATTGCCACTAAAAACGCTGTTTTCAGCGTGAGCATCTGTAAAGTTGCTTTGTGGATTGGCTCAAATGGCGCCCTCATTATTTGTGCGAGTACCACGTTGCGGTTCCATGTGGGTGGTGGCACCCTCTTTGGAGGTGCTATCCTCTTTGCTCCTTCCAGGAATCTCTTGACCACTTGTGATGTGAAGAAACTCTTCCCTGTTTCTCCCCTTGTGTAAGCTACGATTGCTGCCAAGTGTACCCTTATAGATGCGTAGCTCAGCTTCTCCTGTAGCAAATATGTTAAGTATTTTAGTACTGTTGATTCCCTTGTGATCCTTCTTGAAAGTTCTTCCTTACGGCACCAAAGTGAGAAACGTTTTCATTTTGCTGTGTAACACTTTCTTGTTGTAGGTCTTCTCGCCTCTCTGAGTACTGCCATTGTCCTCTCTAGTAGTTTGAGGTGAGAAAATTCTAAGTCCTCAGGAGCCACGCTGCCAGGCTTAGGCTCTCTGGTTCTGGGTGTAGCACCTTTCCGTTTTGCAGAGTTAGGAGGTCCTTCCTGGGGGGGGGGGGGGACTCGTGCCTTGTGACATTTCCATTATCTGTGAGAACCAGGTTTGCCTGTCCCAATGTGGTGCTATGAGGATCAGTGTCATGCGGCTGATCCTGCACTTGTTGAGTACCTTGTGCAGTAGTGGTATCGGGGGGGAAAAGCGTAAGCAAATGTCCCTGACCAGTCTATCCATAGCGCATTCCCTAGGGACTGTGCGCACGGTTGTCTGGATGCGAAGTGTTGGCATTTTGGGGTGTTGTAAATAGGTCGATTTGCGGAGTCCCCCACTTTTTGAAGATTTTCTGAATCTCTGATTCATCTCCCATTCATGGGATGCTGATGTTTGTCTGCTCAGTCTGTCTGCTTCTACATTGTCCTTTCCTGGAAGATGAATTGCTAGTAAGTCTATGTTCCTTGGGATAGCCCATCTCCATAGCTCCTGGGCTAGGGTTGACAGTGTTAACGATTGTGTTCCTCCTTGTTTGTTGATGTAAAACATTGTGGTTGTATTGTCTGTTTGAATCAACACCCTCTTTCCGTAAAGCTCCTTCTGAAAGGCTTTTAAGGCTAGGAACACTGTTTTTAACTCCAGGAAGTTGATGTGCTTTATCGCATCCTGCTGGGTCCATAAACCCCTCAACCTGAGGTTGTTCATGTGGGCTCCCCACCCCAGTTGGGAAGCGTCTGTTGTAATGGTCACTGTAGGAGTTGGTTGTGTGAAAGGTCTCCCCTGTGTTATGTTCTTCCTGTTCCACCAAGTCATCTCCTGAAGAACTGTTTGTGTGACAACCACTAGATCCTCCCAAATACCCGTTGCCTGTGACCATTGTTGTTGAATCCATTCCTGGAATGGTCTCATGTGCAGTCGAATATTTGGGACTAGATGAATGCATGAAGCCATCATCCCTAGTAGTTTCCCCACTGTCCTCACTGTCAGAGCTTGCCCCTTGCGGTATAGATGTGTCTCCTTCAGTATTGCTACTGTCCTCTTTGTGCTCGGGAACACCTTCCCTAATGTTGTGTTGATTTCTGCCCCTAAGAATATCTTCACCTGCTCTGGTGTTATTGATGACTTTTCCCAATGTATTGAGAAACCGAGCTGGAACAAAGTCTCTATGACCCTTTGTATGTGCTGTTTGCAAAGGTTGTATGTGCTTGCTCTCACTAACCAGTCGTCTAGGTATGGGTAAACGTGTATTCCCTGCCTGCTTAGGTGGGCTGCTACTGCTGCTAGGCATTTTGTGAACACTCTTGGTGCAGACTTGAGTCCGAACGCTAGCACCGTGAATTGGTAGTGCGTTCTGTTGATTACGAATCCGAGTAGGTTTTTGTGTCTGTTGTTCATGGGGATGTGCAAGTAAGCGTCCTTTAGATCTATAGTTGCCATGTAGTCCCCTACCTGTATCGGAGGTATTACTTCTTGTAAGGATGCCATTTTGAATTTTTGAGTCTTTATGTACTTGTTTAGGAACCTTAAGTGTAGTAATGGTCATAATGTTCCGTCCACCTTTTGTATGAGGAAGTACGTTGAATAGACCCCCTTGTTCCTTTCCTTGTAAGGCACCCTCTCTATGGCCCTTTTGTGTAGAAGTTCTTGTGCTTCTTCGAGCAAATGAGACAGTTCTCTTTTTGAATGAACCTTGTTCTTTGGTTTCCTGCCTGGCTGTTGTCTTGCCAGTTCTATGCAGTATCCGTATAGTATTACGTTTAATATCCATTTGTCGGATGTAATCCTCTTCCACTCCTGGAAGAAGTTCCCTATTCTGCCTCCCACTGGTGTTGCATGTTGGAGGTATTCCTTGTTGTTTGGGACCTGATGTTTTTGTATGTCTAATTTGTTGTTGCGCCCTCTGAGATCTTTTTAGAGTGTGCGCCAAGGTTGTAGTGCAGTCACTTTGAGGTGGGCTGCTGTCCCCCTCTTTCCTGTTGGCCTCTTCCTCGAGTGCGCCCTCGAAAGGATTGCCCCCCCTGTTGGTATTGCCAACCTTGTTGTTGTTGACCTTGTTGCTGACCCTGGTTCCCTCCTTGGTAACCTTGTTGAAAGGTCTGGTGTGAGGCTACTGGCTGGTGGTTACCTCTGCCTGTTGGTCTCCGCGATGGTGTCCCCCTACCCATATCTCTGAATTGTAGTGCCCCCATGGACCTTGCAGTTTCATTTTCTTTCTTCAGCTGAGTTAGCTTGTCGTCCACCGCTGTTCCGAACAGTTGTTCTCCATTGAACGGGGTGTTCAAGATGTTACTCTGAACCTCTGGTTTGAACCCTGAGATTCTTAGCCAGACGTGTGTTCTCTCCGTAACCCCGATCATCATTTGCCTGCTTGCTGTCTCCGCAGCATCTAGGGCTGATTTCAAACATGTATTGACCATGTTTTTCCCCTCTTCCACCAAGTGGCTTGCCCTTCTCTGGAACTGGTCTGGCAGATTCTTGAGCAGTTCACCTACCTCCTCCCAGTGCTGGTATGCATGCCTATTGATCAATGCGTTGGAGTTCGCTATGTGCCACTTAATAGCGGAACTTCGTTCCATCTTCCTTCCTGTGAGATCCATCCTTTTGCTCTCCTTGTCTGGTTGTGGGCCCACGTTAGTGGGTACATTAGCCCTCTTTCTGGCTGTGGAAGCTATTATAGAGTCAGCAGGCACTGAACCTCTGATGTACATTGGGTCCTTTGTGGAGTGCTAGTATTTCTTCTCACCCCTTGGTGTTACTGCCTTGCATGTGGCAGGTTCCTAATAGACTTCCTATCCTTGGTCCAGCACACTTGGGAGCATGGGCAGGAATTGGCTTCTTGTCTGTGTGGGCAGCAAGGTTTCTAGGAGAAAGCAGGACTGTGGCTTTTCCTCCTCTAGCTGTACTCCATAGGTGTCAGCAGCCTTCTTTATTACCTGATTGTACATCCCACTGTCGTCGGGGGGTGAGGGCCTCGAAGGGTATGTATCTACCCCTTCTTCTGGCGAGTCTGCGTCGAGATCTTGCCACTGCATGTCTTGTGTTTCCGAGGTCGCCGAACCGTGATAGGTTTGGTCCTCTTCTTCTCCCTCTGCTTCGAAGTGGTATTCTTCTTCGTCAGCCGGCTCCGGGGTTGTAGGAAACCTGTAGTCCCTCTAGGTCTCTTTCGGGGAGTGCGGTGGTTTTCGGCGGGATCTTGAATTGCTTCATTGTCTCGTCGAAATCTCTCTTGCGCTGCAAGAGACTTGCCATTACGGCTTCGAGCCTCTTCTTTTTCTTCTCGAGCTCCGACGCTTGTGCTTCGGCGTCGAGATTTTCGGGTTTCCTCTTGGCGCTTGTCGACATTGAAGTCGAAGCTTGCTTCACCCTCTCTTTCTTCGGCGTCGAGGAGTCTTTCTCGTGATTGCTCTTCGACGACTTAGTCTTTTCAAGAGTTTTCGCCGTCTGGGAGTCCTTGTCAAAGGAACCGACGGACTGTTTGTCCTTGGACGAGCACGCGGTCGCCGAATGTTTAGACGCCGGGGCTGTTTTTGAGGACTTGGAGTCACTCTTTCGGGGCTCGGTCGACTGTTTTGGGGTCGCTGTGTCTCTTACCTCCTTAGGAGTTCTTTTTTCGGCGTCGACGACTTGGACATGCGCGTCCTCCTTGCCCTCGGGTCCTTCGGCGACGTTGTCCTCTTCCCCGCTGGAGAGGCCCAGGTCTCAAAGCGATGGTGGTGGTCCCTGACCCTGCATGTTGTAATTCGCTCTTCTTTGCCTTTCCCTCACCCTCAAGGTCTTCGGGGTAAACGCCGAGCACGCGTTGCAATCTTCGGAGTGGTGGTCGAGCGGCAGGCAAAGGTTACAGACCGGGTGCTGGTCCTTCTGTGCGTACTTGTGGTGGCAGTTGTCGCAGAACTTGAATGGTGTCTTGTCCATTACAGCGCCCAGGGAGCAGTGTGCGCATTCTCTGTTGGACGTCGAAGTTTCGGAGTTTTTCCCCCTTCTCTGCGTCCCGGTTCACCGCCTCGAAGGCCGGTGTGTCGATAAGTTGTTTTCCTGTTCTTTTAGCTGATTTTCGTGGATTCTTCTCTCCAAAGTTCTGGAGCTCCTTCCGTCTCGATCCAGACCCAACGGCGGAAAAAAAGCATCTGAAGATGGCGACCAAAGGTGGGAGCTTCCGGAGGAAGCACGTCGACGTCACAGAAGGACACCAAATGGTGGTATGTCGACGCCCACCAGGCCACGAAAAAGAAAAAAGAAAAAAAAGAGAAAAGAAATACCACAATTCCGGACCCAACCACTAGATGGCGGAATAATGCACAGCATAGTGAATCCAGAAAAGATTCACGCTGCAAAAATACCTCGTTCTTTCATTTCCGGTTTCAGATTCCCATCCAGATATGAAGTTTACCAAGAACACAGGGTGTACTCAGATTTTAAATATACACCTTCAGATGCACCAATTAGCCTACATCTTACCTCGCCACATTTCTTCTCGACTTACCCCTGCATACTAAAATCGTTTTACTACACAAATTATTATGTAAAGTGCTTTCGCTATTTATATAAGCTGCTCTGAAAGTATTTATGCAAGCCGTCCTTATAGAGTTTTGTAATTGAAGAACGTAGGGACACTAACAGCTGTATGCCGCCCAGAGGTAATCATTCTCCCAGAGGTAAAATAAAAAGCAAACAGGAAAGATTGCACTAAATACAACATAACATAGGTCACCTTCCTATCCCAATACTTTAGTGAGCGTCTCGAATAACAGAAAGCAAAACTGTAAATACCACAAAGGTATGTGTCACACGTTAAAACAACTGAACAGTGGTACCCCATACCATGTAAACGTAGCCTCCGTGTGTAACAAAAGCGCGAAGAAACAACAAAGATGGCGCAATTACGCTACACTGAATCCCTATCACTTAATGCTACGCAGGGATCGTGGAGCTACTTAAGTCATCTTAATAAAAAGGCATTACAAGCTAAAAACTCAGTTCTGCCAACTTAAACTCTAGGTGGGAATCACAGCAGATCTCTGGTTATCAAACACAGAGAATCTGAGGGATCCTGCTTAATGCTAAGATGTATCATGGGCACTACAGCACATCTGATGGACTGCCTCCTATGGGGGAGCAGGACATGTATACGGGGGTCTAGACATCCCCTATCCCAACTCCTGCTGACCTAGAGTACGCCTGCCTTTTATGGAATATTAGGTTTTGTTTTGCAACCACAACAATTTCCATGTACATAAATTCTAATGTCAAAGCAACAGAGCCTTCCAGGAATTTTCAGTGTATGCCTTTTTTTATCCCTAAAGCTGGGCTGTTTGTAGAAAGAGCCCCAACACTGCATTACTTCTCTACTTTCCTCCATCTCACTGTAGTTCTTCCGCTGCATCCTTTTTGAAGTCTACGCCTTTCAACATTGCAACCAGAAGTCAATCACTACACAGCCTGACCCTGTAAACCCAGCTAAGGGTATAAGAGCCTGGACAGGGGAACAAGAGAGGCTCTCACAGAGGCCCACTCTAGGACCCATTTTTCTTTACCTCTTTTTGCACCTCTTCTACTTCAACCATCAATGCTTTTTATGCTTTTCCTGCCCTGACAATTCTGGTGCATTAAGAAATGGCAAAAGGTCACATACTATCACTCAATTATATATATTTTCAGACTAACCTCTTGTTTAAATCGCGTCATATATTTAAACCATGCCCCTTAAACAATAGGTGAAAGGGTACAAATAAATGAAACATTGTACTTGTTACTGGGAGAGGTTTAACTCGTTACAGGGTTCCCACTATAGAGTGGTATTTCTTCGACAGAACCGATATGGAAATGTAACAGTACAGATGGAGAAGTACCACTGCAGGAAGAGCACGTGGTCTCCCATCAGCAAATAAACTCACAATTGTATTTATTAATCATCTGACAACTACGCTTTTTAAATGTCAACTTAAAGGAGCAGAAAATATTTTTGCCACAGAACTGTGTTCCTTTAAATGCAGAGGATTTACCACATGTAGATTTCATCAACAAATGACAAGCTTGGTGGGATTTACAGGTTTGCTTTCTGAATCTGAACAAGGAACAGTGTCAGGATCAATATTCAGCCTTTGGGAGGACATTATGGGCCAGTGTTTCCAAATACCCTCCTTTAGCGGGTTTGGAGGAATGAGGATATGAGGAACTCCAGAGTATGTCTATTTAACTTGTGCAGTAAGTGCATGCATGTAATTCAAATTAAAAACCACTCCAGATTGTAGGAGCTTGGAGTCCCTTGTAGCAGTTGTAGGTAATATTCGGGAACTGGTTCACAATTCAATTATGCTTTAAAAAGCATGCAACTCGGTACCTGGAAGCTGATCATGAAAATTGAATGCTTGTCAAATTTCAATCAAAGCTCTTACAGGATAGGTATCACAGAAAAAGGCCACCACATTGTGAAATAAACATGTTTCATTCCTATTCTTTTAGATCTGAAATGCTGATGAGCTCCGATTGAGGTACGAACATAAGGTGCACAAAATGCTGGTTAATCTGAACGTATTGATGACAAAGAGGATGAAGGTATGTCGCTCTATCCTTATGTTTCACATCTTGTGATATCTATGTTCTTAGTCGACTCCGGTATCGATTAGGCTAGTGGATGTCTGGCAAAAGTCTTGTACTCGCCTTCCCCACCCCCACACTCCCCTTATACTCACCTTTTGGTAAGCAGAGGGTGGATTTAATATTTTTCAGGTTCAGAAACAAATTCGCATCAACCCCAGGTTTCACTAGTGACAATGTCATAGCAGGTCTGAATATACTTGACTAGCTAGCAAGCTATTTCTTGTTTTGAACTAGCAGTCTTACATGGTTTCGAAAAGGTCACAAATAATTGTTGGGTGTTCCAAAATGGTTTTCTACCATCCATATAGTACATTTGGGCCTTTTTAACATCTAGTGTATGAAGCGCCCACTCTGCTACTGTCGGATGTGGAAAGAAAACCGGCAGTTCTATGGTTTGGTTAAGGTGAAAAGATGATATCACCTTAGGTAGTAACTTTGGATTAGTCCTAACTACCCTGTCTGAATGTACTTTGAAAAACAGTTCTTTTAAGGTTTACACTTGAATCTCACTTACACGTCTTAAGGGTGGTAATAGTAACTAAGAAACTCACATTCTATGACAGAAATTCTAAAGGGCAAGAATGAAGGGGCTCAAAAGGAGGCCCCATTAATCTTGTGAGGACTATATTAAGTTCTAGGATGAGATTGGAGGTAGTCGGAGAGGGATGATTCTTTTAGGCCCTTCCATGAAAGCCTTAGTTACAGAGGCTCTGCAGAGGGAGGGGTGTTACCTATTTTGCAAGTATGCTGCTGCAGCAGACTAATGTAAGTGAATAGATGTGCATGCCAGCCCTGAGCGTTGTAAGTTAAAAAGGTAGCAGATAATGTCCTTTACTTTTGGTTTTTAGAGCATTGCCGTTCTTGGGGAGGCAGTAGTGAACAAACCTTTTCCACTTTGCAGCATACAGGCTCTAGTGGTGGCTGGACGTGCCTCCCTGAGGATAACCATGCACTCAGCGGGTACATTTAGATGCCAAAACTGTAGGACTTCAGGAGCCAAATTGCTAGGTTGAGTCGTTTGGGATTAGGATGTCTTAGGGTTAGCTGGGGTTGCTTGAGAAGGTCCAGCCTGTTTGGGTGATTGGGGGGAGGGGGGAGGGGTACTGGAGAGCTTGAGGAGGGTAGCAAACCAGGGTTGTCTGGCCCATGTAGGAGCTACTAGAATTAATGTGAGAGGTTTGCCGTAGTTTCCTGACCACTTATGGAAGTAGTGGGAGAGGTAGAAAAGCGTAGGCAAATATCCCTGACCAGTTCATCTATAGTCCATTTCCCTTCGACTGTGGGTGAGGAAACCTGGAGGTGATGCTTGGGCATTTTACATTTTCGGCGGTAGCGAACAGGTCTATGTTGGAAAACCTCCAACACTGGAAGTACAGGAGTGGGACTTGAGGGTGTAGTTCCCACTTGTTGCTGCACACTGCTGAGCAAGTCTGCAAGGTTGTAGCACTCCCTGTAGATACTCTGCTAAACGGTGAACTTTGTGGACAAATCTCCCACCGCCAAATGCTTTTTGCTAATGTGGAGAGTTGGGGCAGAGTGTGTGCCCCAGTTTCTGAAGATAGTACATGGCAGTCATGTTGTCTGTTTTGATCAGGGCTGTTTTGTGATGAATGTGGCAGAAGAACACCTTGAGGGCTAGCTGAATCGCTAACAGCTCCAGGTAGTTTTTGTGAGATGTTTGTTGTTGTAGAGTCCACGGACTTTGAACATGGATGTCTTGTAGGTGTGCTCCCAAGCCTATGAGGGAAGCATCCGTAAAAATGGTCACCTGTGGAATAGGGTCTAGAAAAGTCCTGTGCTGTTGCAAAAGTTTGCTGTTACATCACTGCAGAGAGGGATGTACTCTGGCCTTTACCCATGCTTGATCCTCCCACTGACCTTCCGCCTGTGACCACTGCTCTGTTAAGCATTCCTGGAGAGGACGATTGTGAAGTCTGGTGTGCGGTACAATGGCGATACATGATGCCATCATACCCAACAAGCGCATGATCAAAGGACTGTTTGCTGCCTCTTTTTCAGCCAAATCATCAGCTGAGACTAAAAAGCTTAAATTCGAGCGGGACTGGGATAGGAAAGGGTTGAATCTGTAATGGCTGCAGATTTGATTTCCCCACGTTTATGGTAAATCCTTCATTGTGGACTAAATCCAAAGTTTGCTGCGTGTGAGCAAGACAATGTTGTTTGCTAGAGCGGTTTATCAGCCAATTGTCTAGGTAAAGAAAGACGTGGATGTTGCTCCTTCATAATTGAGCCGCAACCACAGCCAAACATTTGTCAAAACCCTGGATGCGGTGGTCACCCCAAAGGGGTTAACTTTGAAATGATAATGCTGGCAACTTACCCAAATCGGAGGTAACATTGATGTGCTGGGTGGATTGTGATGTGAAAGTAAGCGCCCTTCAAATCCGGGGGCGGGCATAAAGTTGCCTTTGTCTTTAGAGCGGTATGACGTCTTAGAGCATAGCCATGTGGAAACGCTCTAATTTGATGCATTTATTGAAAGGCTGAAGGTCTAAAATGAACCGGAGAGAACCATCCTTTTTGGGAGTTGGGAAATACAGTGAGTACACCCCTGTATTTCTGTGGGGGTGTGGTACTGGCTCTATGGCTCCCTTTTGTAATAGGGCCTTTACTTCCTCGATCAGAAGGTGCAGATGTTGAGGGGAGAGGGAGTGTGGTCTTTGAGATATGTTGCAGTGAACTCCAGGCAATACCCGTGTTCCACAATAGCTAGGACCCACTGTCTGAAGTGATGTTGCGCCATTGTGGTAGGAACCCCTGCAGTCTTCCCCCGACAGGTGTTGTATGGTCTGGGTAGGGCAGGGGAGTCACTGTTTGGCAGCGGTGGCAAACCTACCCGCTCCTCCTTTACGTCTGCCTCTGTGTTATTCCCTCTGTATGACTGTCTAAAGTACCCCCAGGTAGTTTGGGTGTGGTGTTGCTGTCTTTGATAACAGGTGTGCCCCTCAGGGGAGGTGGTCTTGGAATCTCAACTAAACTGTGGGCGATGAAAATTAGTCCGAAGGGACAAAGATTGCAAGCCTCCCATGGCTTTGGCAGTGTCCATATCCTTTTTGATTTTCTTCGGCATGTGATCAACTTGAGGGCCAAAAAGATGCTCTCCCTCAAACAGTAAGTTGATCAGATGCCCTTGAACGTCGGGTTTAAAGGCAGAGATTCTAAGCCACGCATGTCTACTGATAAGGATACTTTAGTTGGCCCCTCTAGCGTCAGTGTCCGCACCATCAAGGGCACACCTAATGGATGCATTAGAGATGGTCTTTCCTTCTAATACTATTTTCTGGGCCCTCTGTTTGTACTGTTCTGGTAAGGGCTGTATAAGCTCTCCCTTCTCATCCCACTGGGCACCATCCTGCCTTGTTAAGAGCCCAACTGAATTGGCAATATGTCAATGCGTTGCTGATTTTGCTGCTACTTTTTCTTGCTGCATCACATTTTTTTGCTTTCTTTACCTGGGGGTGGGGCATCCTTGGTGCCCTGGGTATTTGCTCTTTTGCCTGCAGCATGGGCCACTAACGAGTCTGGCGGGAGCGTGCCAGTAATGTATTGGGGGTGGGGGGGGGGTGGGGGGGAAAGAGAGGTCACAAGGGCAAGGCTTGTATTTTATGTCCACCCTTGGAGTAATAATTCTAGCCTTTACTTCCTGCATTGGTTTGAGCATGCCTTTTAGCATTGGCAAGAATTGGGGAGCCAGCTGTTTGTGTTATGGGGTTTCTACCAAGAAGTCCTCCTCTTCCTGCACTGAATGAAGATCGACTTTGTGAAAGTTAGCATCCCACTGCCCTTTGTATAACCTTGTGATACAAGGTGGTATCATCGGGGGAGAAGGCTTTTCTGTTGTAAGTCTGGATTGTTAGGTCCTGGAGGTACCACCTCAATCCTCCATGCAGGGCTCGAAAAATCATAAAAATTTTACTAGACCTACAGGTCTAGTAACTTTAATAATCTACTCGACCTAACTGTAATGCACTTGACCCGTGAACTGGTCTCAAATTGTGTGATCCTAGGCAAATATTTTGTCTTATGGAGCCGCCTTTTCTTTATTATCAAATAAGAGACCACCTTCAAATATGCAAGTTCACTATTTCTGCTGTACAAAAAAACTCTATTTACTCGACTAAATGTTTGCTCCATGTATAACAAGAATCAAGCCCATATATAGTGTACACATGATTCCTGGCTTGCCTCTTAGTTCACTAATAGCATTGTCATCTGGGAAGGAGCAGTAATAATTCCCAATTCATGTTTAAAAACTCACTTTTCATAAATATATTACCAAAGCATGATGTGGTAGTACATTGTCATTTACAGATAGCATATTTTCCATTGAAATGGCCACAAAACTTTCCCACTAACATGCAGTTTTACTGATAATAGTGTATAAACAATTTTTGGAAATTGGATCTCAGCAAAAATATTTAAAATTTGCACATCACCAAGTAAAGTGTTCTAATTGGTTCTGATCCTACCAAAATTTTATTTTCACCACAGAATTACAAAAATGGGTCTTCATAACAAGTGAAATATATTTGAAATGCTTGAACGGTTCACTTAGCCATTTCAGTGTTGTGTTAGAAAAAAGCCTGACATCTTACAGTCTTTCATTTAACAGTTCAATTGTCACACAGTTCACTTTACAAAATCCTCCAACTGAAGTCACAGAAAAAAAAAAAAAATGTAATAAGATAACCTGACTTTTGACCTCGGTCTCTGAAAGCCAGCAAATATCACAAGATAACAAGATTTAATGGCATTTTTATTGCTCTTTCACTTCATGAGCAATAAAGATGCCTTTAAATCTTGTTATCTTGTCACATTTGCTCTGCTTTCAAAGAAAGAGGTCAAAAGTCAGTTTGTCTTCCCTGAAGTTACAGGATTTTCAACTCCCTAGAAAGGGCGAGTAGTCCCTAAAAATAGCTCGTCCTGAATAAATCTTGCTCGACAATGCGAGTGAGCGAGTGCATTTTTCGAGCCCAATCCATGGATCATCTTGTGGATCCTTGGTGTATGGAATGTCATATAAATGTGATGGGGGAGGGCTAATATCCCCATAGTATGAGTTATAAGACCCATGTGGTGATGGGGGTTGTTGAGGTGGTGGTGGTGGAGGAGGAGGTGGCAGAGGAAGTAGAGAAGGAAGAGGAGGCTAAGTAACTGTCTGAGGTAAAGGTCTTGTACCCCTATCGTATTTTTTTGTGCTTAGGAGGCGGCGAGTGGCTCCATTGTCATCTGTTCTTCAAAGGTAAGCTGCGTCTTTCGAGGAAGTGTCTGCTGGACCAGAGGTGGAGGCTTGGTGATGATTTTGCCTGTGTGAGGATGAATACACAGGCGTCGCTGCCGAGAGTCCAGCTCCTCCTGTAGGCGTTGTAGGATACGCTGCGGCGCCTTGGAGTCCGCTGTGGAAGGGAGATTGAGTTGCCTCAACTGTTTGGCCTTTGAAGTTGGTTTCACGCCAGATGCATGTTTGAGCTCTGAAACTGTTTTCCCCCTTGGCAGCTGGGTCAACTCCAATGGAGGCATCAAGCTCAACCTAGAGCCTGACGCGGTTTTCGATGTCTATGGTTGCTTCGGGCCCAAAGTGCCTCTCAGTGTTGCCACAGTAGTAGGCGGCGAAGATGTTGTCGACGCTGAGGAAGGTTTGCTCTTGGGGTGCTGACTCTTTGCCGGAGTACGCCTTGTTGTTGACTTCGAAGCTTTGGATCAGTGCTGGCAATGTCTCGAAAGCAGTGGCGGTCCAGTCCACTGGAAATGAGGGCTCAAAGCCTGACCCCTGGAGGAGCGGAGAGTGAGTTGTTCAGGGGTGGTACTCATTGCGTGGATGCCGGATCGTTGTGTTGAAGCCAGCTGAGGCTCCAGCTAGCTCTTCCAACTCCAATAACGACCCTGGCTTCGGGCTCAATGATGTTACTTTGCCAGCATCGATTTCCTCTTCAACTTCTTCCTGTTCTACTTCTTCCCCAAAGATAGAGGATCTCCTCTTCCCCTAGTTGCTGCATTGCACATCGTGCGAGGAGTCATTCAAGACAATTACAGATGTTTTTCTTGGACCTGAACGCAAGACAGGTGGAGCAGGAAGCCTTGTTGTGCTCTGGGGATTCTCCTCCATCTTGTGAGTTGCAGCCTACCTGTGCCCCAGATTGCAGTAAGCAGAGTCCAGGAAGTGGTAAGGAGGCAGACTAGTGCTGTCTCTTTCCTAAAAAAGTTTAAAAAACGATTTTCCCTACCTGTGATTGCATCATCTTATTTTTTTTCTTTTTACATTTCTTTAACCCCTTCGGTGCTCATGACGAGCTGGACTCGTCATGGCACACAGTGGGCGTGTGCTCATGACGAGTCCAGCTCGTCATGGCACCCACCCACGGGGGAAGCGCTGGCGCTCCCCCCGTGAGACGCCGATCTGGGTATTTTTACCCGGGAAGGCAGGGGAAGCCCTTCCCCTGCCCTCCCCCCGTACACGTCATCAATGACGTCAGCGCGCGAGGCGCGCTGACGTCATTGGAGGTTTCCCTTTCTTCCCCGACGCGCTGGAAGCCATTTGCTTTCAGCGCGTCGGGGAAGAAAGAGGTGAGTTTTGGCTCTGGGGTGGGGGGGATTCAAACAAAAGAGGCATCGGGGGAAAGGAAAGGGTTTTCCTTTTCCCCGATGACTCTTTTGTGCATTCCTGCGAATGCCCACTAGACGCCAGGGATTAAATTAATAAGAGTTAGGTGTGATCATTCGTGGGGGTATCTACGTTCATGCAGTTAGTGGAAGTAGTAGATGAGTTAGAGGATATTAGGTATTTTTAGTTTGCAGGGGTATGACCTTCAAAGAAGGAGAGGTTGTGAACTTTGAAATTAGGAGTTGGCAATTTGCAGAAAACACAATTGAAATCGAGGTTTACTGGCGTGTGACTTAGAAGAAATGCGTTACTTACCTGTAACTGCAGTTATCCAGTATTGGTATCTTTCATAGATTCACATGCCTGAATCATTCCCAGTCGTCGGGATGGGAGTCCCCGGTACATAAATAAAGTAATGTCTCATTAGACATATAGAGTAATAGGCCAAGAGCCTTACAGTAGTATCATATCCATGTCCTTTTGTAAAAAGGACCAAACTCTAGAAAAGAACCAATCAGCTATCACCACCCTGTGGAACCTTCCTGGAAGGAGCTCTAGTCCCTCAGATTTTCGTAAGCACAGTGCTAAGTAGGTGTATTACTGAGAGAACGAGGTGAGCCCTTCCAGGGGAGGTGGGTGGGTTGCATGTGAATCTATGCAAGATACCAATACTGGATAACTGCAGTTACAGGTAAGTAACGCATTTCTTATCCAGTATTAGGGCATCTTTCATAGATTCACATGCCTGAATCGGAGTAATAAGCAATGATAAGCACATTTTGGATGGTACAGCATATACGAATTCACTAGATAATAACATATCAATGTGAAACATAGAAAGTACCAAACTGCAATCAAAGAAAAAACCCTTAAAGAACACAAAGAAATGTGCGTATAAAAGCAAGGATGGTGGGATGAAAAGAAGGCTGACCTCTATTGGAATAGATGATGTAGCACCTCCTGTCCCACTGCAGCATCCTTCATGAGTTCCGTATCCAAGCAGTAATGCTTGGTAAATGTATGCGGCGTCTTCCATGTTGCCGCTCTGCAAATGTCTGTGATAGGCACACCTGCAAAGAGTGCCATGGAGGTAGAAACCGCCCTATTGGAATGGGCTCGAACCCTGGAACGCAAGGGTTGACCCGCTTGCTGGTGACAGAAAGTAATAGCTCCAGAGATCCACCGAGAGATACTTTGTTTAGTAAGTGGAAGACCTTTCCTAGGTCGACTGTAAGCCACAAAGTTGGTTGGATTTGCGGAACAACTTTGTCCTGTCAAGGTAGAATTTAAGGCAGCGTTTAAGGTCCAGAGAGTGTAGAGCTCTTTCTGCCGGTGTTTGAGGATTTGGAAAAAAGGTCCGTAAGACTATAGGCGCATTGAGGTGAAAGTATGACGGGACTTTGGGCACAAACTTAGGATTAGTTCGCAGTATAACCCTATCATGTTTGAATTGAAGAAAAGGGTCTTGAACTGAAAATGCCTGAAGCTCACTTACTCACCTTGCAGAGGTAAGGGCTAGAAGGAGTGCCGTCTTCCAAGAAAGATATTTAAGATCAGCTCTGTGGATCGGCTCAAAAGGGTGTTTCATAAGCTGAGCAAGAACTGTGTTGAGTTGCCAAGTGGGAGGCAGAGATTTGACGGGAGGAAAAGTCCTGAATAGGCCTTTGAGAAATTGTTTAATCAGTCTACTAGACCAAAGAGAAGGACCTGCAGAAGATCTCCTGAAACGGGATATAGCTGCCAGGTGAACTTTAATAGAGGCATGAGCAAGACCTGAAGTCGCCAGATGGAGAAGGTAAGGCAACATTTATTCTGGAGAAGACGAAAGAGGGTGTATGTTCGCCGACCTACACCAGATACAGAACCTCTTCCACTTTAAGGAATATGTTTTGTTAGTACTGTCGGCTCGAGCCCGAGCCAGAACTGCCCTGCAGTCCGGAGGAATGTCTAGGCCATGGAACTCTCGGAACTCAGGAGCCAAGTCGATAATTTGAGAGATGCTGGATCCGGATGTTCCCGGTTCATTGTGAGGAGAGAGGGAAACGGTTTCAAAGGGATCGGCGGCTCCAGGGAGAGAAGATGGAGCTCCGTGAACCAATGCTGGCGCGGCCACGCAGGAGCCATCAGGATTAGCGTGCAGGGTTCTGCCTTCAACTTCCTGAGGACCCTGGGAATTAGGGGAATCGGTGGAAAAGCGTATGCAAAGACGTTGAACCATGCGATCGAAAATGCATTCCCTACAGATCCTCGTTGGGGATGCCAGCTTGCGAAGTTTTGGCATTTGGCGTTCTGCTTGGTAGCAAATAGGTCCAAGAGAGGAGTGCCCCATTGGGAGAATACGCGGTCGAGAGTCCGCTGGTTCAACTCCCATTCGTGACATGTTGTTTGTTGCCTGCTTAGTGAATCGGCCAGTACGTTGTCTGTTCCTGGAACATATTCCGCTCGAAGGGAAATGTTGTGGAGAAGTAGCCAGTTCCAGATCTTTTGAGATTCGTGAGAGAGTGTTAGTGAACGAGTACCTCCCTGCTTGTTCAGGTAGTGCATTGTCGTAGTATTGTCCGTCTGGACAAGCACTAGAGAACCTTTGATCCTGGGAAGGAACGCCAGGAGAGCCAGATAGACAGCTCGCAGCTCGAGGAGGTTTATGTGAAGCTTCCGTTCGGAAGGAGACCACTTTCCGCTGATTCGGAGCTCTTGGAGGAAAGCTCCCCAACCCTCCAGGGACTCATCTGTTGTGATGATTTGTGGAGAAGCTTGGAGCAAGAAGGGCAGGCCTTGAGAAAGATTCCGTGGACGAGTCCACCACTGCAGAGCAGTGACCATGTGAGGGGTCACCTGAATGACATCGAAGGATCCTTCGGATTGAATCCATTGAGCTGACAGTGCTTCTTGGAGAGGGCGCATGTGGAGGCGACAGTAAGGAACTAGCAGAATACAGGACGACATCATTCCGAGAAGGGATTTGAAGAGGCGTACTGAGAGGGACTTCTTGGCTTTTATGTGGTTTGCCCAATGAAGTAGTTTGTTCTGTCGCTCTTGTGACGGGAAAGCTTTCTTCTGGGTTGTGTCGAGAGTAGCACCCAGAAAGGATATCCGCTGAGAAGGTTTGAGGACAGACTTGTCCTGATTGAGAGTGAGTCCCAGGCGACTGAAAAGCTGTAGACAGGCGTTGGAAGACCTGGTCGCGCCGTCTAGAGAAGGTGCCTTGACGAGCCAGTCATCGAGATAGGGAAAGACCTGATGGTGTTGTTGCCTGAGGTATGCAGCCACTGGAGAAAGGCATTTCGTAAAAATGCGTGGAGCTGACTTGAGTCCGAAGGGCAGGACACGAAATTGGTAATGTCTGCCTGCCACGGCGAACCTCAGAAACTTTTTGTGATTCTTGTGGATAGGGATATGGAAATAGGCATCTTGAAGATCCAAAGACACCATGTAGTCGTTTGCGTTGAGAAGTTGCAGCACTTCTTGGATGGTAACCATGCGAAACGACTGTTTCTTTAAGAACTTGTTGAGACCTCTCAAGTCTAGGATTGGTCTCCATTTCTTCTCCTTTTTGCCCACCAGGAAAAAACGGGAGTAAAACCCCTTCCCCCTTTGACGAAGAGGAACCTTTTCTATAGCTCCCTTCTGGAGCATGAGTGAAAGTTCCAGGAGTAAAAGGCGTAGATGTTTGTGAATCATAGGTCGAGGAGGGGTCTGGGGAGGAATTTGAATGAACTAAAGCGAATGTCCAAATTGTATCAGTTGAAGAACCCAACGGTCCGTTGTTATTTGTTTCCAATTGTGTAAGAAATGGGAAATCCTTCCTCCTATTTGAGGGTGGAGAGGAAATGGAGACCGGCGGTAGAGAAAAGTCATTGCCGCCGAGCAGCGTCCTTCTGCCGTCCTCCCTTTCCTCGAAAGGAGGTCTTAGTGTAAGATGATTGCCGTTGTTGGTATTGTGGCCGATATTGTTGGTTGGAGGAGGAATAGGAAGACCGATAGTGTTGGTAGTCTCCTCTGGTGGTAGATTGACCTCTACCCCTTGAGCCACGAAAAGGTTTTTTTTTTTAATTGAAGGGTACCCAGAGCCCTAGCCGTGTCGGTATCCTTTTTATGCCCTGAGGAGCTTCATCAATATACGTGCCAAAAAGAAGCTGACCATCGTAGGGCATGTCCAGAATTTTTGTCTGGACTTCCGGCCGGAAAGAAGTCGCCTTCAGCCAACCTTGGCGTCGTAGTACGGCAGCGCCAGCTAGTTGGCGGAAACCAGTAGAGGCGATATCCATCGCACAATCGATGATCTCGGAAGCCGAACGTTCGCCCTCCAGCAAGATCTTCTTTGCTTCTTCCTTCGAATCGTCCGGCAAGGCCCCCAAGTATGGAGCAATGTCCGCCCACATCTGCCTGTTATAGCGCCCTAATAACGCTAAGGAATTAGACGCACGCACTGTCAATGCAGACATGGAAGAAAAACGTTTCCCAATATTGTCAAGTCTTCTGCCTTCCTTGTCTGGAGGAGCGGACAGCGGAGCAGAAGGGTTTTTAGATTTCCGCTGAACAGCCTGAGTGATGACGGAATCAGGCTTGGGATGTCCGCTGAGGCAGGCCGGAGCGGTGTCCGGAGCTCTGTATTTTTTGTCTAGTCGAGGTAACATTGGGGGAACCGAAGATGGATTGTGCATTATTTTAACACCCTGATCCCAGATGTAGTCTATAATGGGCACAGATCTTACAGACTTTTTAAAAGGTTCCTTAAAGTCATAAAGGAAACAATCCTGCTGGTGAGAAGGCATAGGGATCTGGAAACGTTGTGCAGCCCTTTCCAAGATATTATGAAAACCCCCGATATCCTCAGGAGGCGAATCAGCTTGAGTAGGCACCGGGGACGCTGGACACTGGATAACGTAATCATCCCACTCATCATGAGGCGATTGGGAATCATGGAGTTCTCCTTCCTCTGGTTGATCATCCTCCTCATCATCCGTGGAAGGTGGAGGTGGTAGCGTGACAGGCACAGACTGTGGAGGTAGAGGTGGAGGCTGTGCCCTTGGCGGCGGAGAGGCAACTGGAGCAGGAGACTTAGCAGAAGTAGGAAATCTCTGCTTGTAGTCAGTAATCAGAAATTGGAGGTCAGAAACCAAAGACGCAGGTAGACAAACCATGGGAGGTTGGGGAGGATGGCTGTTGTCAGGATAGTAGGTCTGGTCTTCTGGTTCTTGCTCGTCGTAGTCCGAACTGTCTTGGTACTTGACATGAAGTTCGGAAGGACTTGTAGCAGTTCGGCACATACTGCCATCGTCTGAGTCTTCCTCCTCTTCCAAAAGGTGAGTCGGAGGTAATGGCTGGACCCTGCTAGGAGAAGTCAGGGCAGGTGTCAATGTGCGTTTTGTTATTTTAAGATGGACATACGCACTTTCTACTTTGGACTCTGGTGTCGTCGACGAGCCCGTTGTCGGTGTAGTCGTCGACGGTGAAGCACCGACGGACACAATTGAAGGTAACATCGACGAAGCTCCCGTCGACAGAGCCGTCGTCGACGGTGTTGTTGTCGTCGACGGAGCCCTCGTCGACAGAGCCCTAGTCGACGGTGTAGCCTTCGTCGTCGACAGGGTAGACGTCGACGGAACATTCCTCGTCGACGCGCTCGTCGGCGATCGTAGCGTCGATGCTGGCTTGGTCGTCGACGATTTCTTAATTTTTATCGTCGACGATATGGGTTTAACAGCCGTCGACGAAGTCGTCGTCGTGGACGATGCTGAGGACGCCAAAGAGGTAGAGACAGTCGTCGTCGACGAGGTCACTCCCACGGCTGTAGATGGGAATTTTATCGCCGTTGAAGCCAGCGTCGACGAGGTGGAACTAGGCTTTTTAAAGGTGTGTAGAACCTCCTGTGGAGCAACCTTTGCTGGTAACGCCTTAAGGTGTGCCTCTGAAGACTTTTTGTGCGTCTTCTTTTGAGGGGGCTGCGACGAAGGTCCTGGAGAAGTAACTCTGGGCCTTTTTTGAGAGGATCTTGAAGATTTGGAGGAGCCCTCACTCTCTTCAGAAGACAAAGCTTGGTCTTTGTCCTTAAGTCTTTGCAGCCAAATTAAAAGGCGTCCCTCCCGGTCTTTGAGGGTCTTTGAAGAAAAGGTACGACATACCTTACAGTCCTTTGAGGAGTGATCCGGGTAAAGACAGTAGAGGCAGTCTTTGTGTTGGTCGTCGACATGAAGCCTCTTTTTACCACAGGAAGCACAGGGCCTAAAAAGGCCTTTCTTAGGAGAATCTGCCATGAAGATATTGAGAACTTCACACAGAAGAAGGAATGGTGAAGAAAAAAAATCACTGGAAATCCAGAAACAAGGAAAAAACTGAGCAGAGCTCAGTGAAGACGCCCTTAGCACGACGTGCGGTAGAAAATCTGAGGGACTAGAGCTCCTTCCAGGAAGGTTCCACAGGGTGGTGATAGCGGATTGGTTCTTTTCTAGAGTTTGGTCCTTTTTACAAAAGGACATGGATATGTTACTAATGTAAGGCTCTTGGCCTATTACTCTATATGTCTAATGAGACATTACTTTATTTATGTACCGGGGACTCCCATCCCGACGACGGGGAATGATTCAGGCATGTGAATCTATGAAAGATACCCTAATACTGGATAATAGGCTGTGCTCAGAGAGAAGGCATGCAGAGGACAGAAATTAAGGAAAGGGTCTTTCGCAAGAAAATAAGAGAGGCAACAAAAGGAAGGATTAAGTCAAGGTCAATTATTCATGCATGGTTTTAGGAACATAGCAGGGGCTCTTTGAGATACCATGCAATCTGAGAATGAAAAACTGCAGAGAGAAACATTTTTGCATGTGACATAGTGCTGAATTAGGTATGTTGATAGGCATTAGAATCGGGCTAATAGTTTGTTCACTGCAAGGCTACTGCCAGACCACCACTTCAGCACAGACAGCTGATCAGTATAAAGTAATGGAAGCATAAAGTAATGGATGGAAACACATAAGAAAAATTGAGAGCTTTAGGCTGCTCTCGAAAGAAGCAGTAACCTCATGATCCTATCAATGTGAGAGAATGTATGGGGTAATTAATGCACTCATTGAAAGGAAATTCTATAAACTCTGGAGTGGATGTCTTCTGATGTTTACCTTCAGAGCTGTGTTGATGCTTTCCCAGGATAGACAAGAGAGAGAGAGGCCTTCTGGGACTGGGCTATGCTTGTATTTAGTTCAAAGGAGGGGAGGCAGAGGGCTGGCCCGATCCATGACAATCTATTATATATTTGTCTTGCTGGGGTCAGCTGGGGTATTACAAACTGGTGTCAATAATGGCTGTTAATTTGGTAAAGAAAGACAAAGGTTACTACAATTTCTGAAAAAATGTGACATCTTCCTCGGCCTTGATGTTGGGGGAGTCTTGAAAGAACTACAGAAATACTACGGTTTTAAAACAGGAAATAGATTTACAAATATGCTCGTGTAAAGCGCTCTGATACCCGATACCTTCGGGTCAAGTTCGCGATATATAAAACTCCGTAAAAAATGTTTAAAAAAATTCTTCCATTTTGGAAGAATGTGGAATCATGGGAAGCCCATTTCACATTGACAGGGCCCTGGCAGCATATTTCTTTCTATCTAAGATGTGTTTCCTTTGAGTCAGAACATAAGCATTTCGATAAAATGTTATCTTTATTGTGGATAATCAAACATACCTGCATCTTCTGACAAACCCCTCAGTGCCAGCTCCTGCTTTAATTCATCACATACCCTCGCACTTTATAATATCACTAGTGTTTTAGATTGTAGCTCAAGATACAATAGCCACAGTTTGTAAGCCTCATCGGCAAACAGCAATTAATAACATGAAAAAATCACAGGCAGTATGTGAAGACTCAAACTTGCTCAGAGTATATTTCTGTGGGTAATCTGTAGCACTTCTCTGCTACTTATACAAACGTCTCATCAGTGCTTAAGTTGCAAACAAGAATATGCGGGTACGTAAAATTAGCGAGGTAGGTCTTACCTTCCTTATTTTGTGATCAGCAGCTGAAGCAGCACTACCTGCTGAGCCACCACCACTGTAAATAGCTACCAACCCATTGGCTCAGCATGTAGTGTCTAGGAGTGTAAAATTACTTCTTTTATTTCCACTATAGTTTGTAGAAATAGAAGAAAGGCTGCCAATACACTGAATGGTGAATGATGACTGTATTGGCAGTCACTTCTGTTTCCATGAACTTAGTGGAAATAAAAGACAGACTAACAATCTTCTTGCTCTTACTGCTCTGCAGAATTGTGCCTGGGCAGGCCAGAAGGTGCCAAAGAGTCCAGGTTACCTGAAACAAATGTCAGTGGTGCTCAACGGCACCCACCAGTACAAATTAAGCGTTGGTCTCAATAGAATATGGAAGAAAACATGTTCGATTCTGATAAGCACTTAAAAGCTATTTAATGCTGAGAGCTTCACATTAATCACCAGCACTCTAACAATGGCCATTTTCAAATAGAGTGTATACACTTCTTTTTAAAATGATATTTTTATTATCTGTAGTCTATTTTTTCAGCTTGTAAATTATTCAGTACACACCTCGTAATTCTACAAATGTGACACACAAAATAAGTATAGCGCATTAGTGAAAAGTTTTAGGATTGTGTCAGACCGAGAGTTCGCCTGCTACGTGCAGGTGAAAGAAATTACAGCCCAAAATGGGGAGTAATATGTCAAAATCAGCAGCCAATCAATGAACAGAGCATGTTATCCTTCATTCCAGCATCGCAACTTAGTGCAGGGCTGGGAAAATGAGGTAGCAATGATATTACCACACCCATAACTGCTATGCCCTCTGTATTGGGCCACTCCTAATCGACCCCAAGTGGCGGGCGCAGCAGCAAGAACACACCAAGGAACTTAAAGAGAGCACACTAATTGTTTCTTGAGTATGGTATTTCTAGACAAAGATAAAAGATGCAGCCACCAGTAGGAACATTTTTGGAAAATAGTTTTGGAAGTTAATTTGTAGACAAACTATTTAGAATTATTTTATGCAACTCAAAGTTTGAACTTCTTGCATGTGCTTCAACAGTGGCTCTTGCTCCTTCATGTTTTAACTAAAAGCAGTTTAGTCCTGTAGTCCTCGACTAGTTGTTTAACTGAGCTAATCCTTTATGGGTTCCGGAGTAGCCTGCTACTCGCCAGAAAAGCGCTTCAACACCCCATCAGGGGTAACAGGCGCTATATGAATGCAAACCTTTCTTTCCCTTTTATCCCTCCGCTATCCTTCTCTCTCCAAATAACTGACTAATATCCACCACTCAAATTACTTTCATATTTCACCGTACTAATTCACCACTAATCCTTTATGGGTTTCCGGAGTAGCGTGCTACTCGCCAAAAAAAGCGATTCAACACCCCATCAGGGGTTAGAAGCGCTATATAAATACAAACCTTCTTTCCTCTTCTATCCTTCTGCTATCCTTCCGCTATCCTTCCGAATCCAAATAACTGACTAACATATCCACCACTTAAAATTTACTTGCATGTTTCACTATACTAATTCAACACTAATCCTCTATGGGTCCCGGAGTACCGTGCTACTCGCCGAAAAAGCGCTTTGACGCCTCGTCAGGGGTAGTAAGCGCTATACAAATGCAATTACAATACAATTACAATACAATAGGCTGCAGACTGCGTGCTAGTGGGTCCACGAGTACTTGGAGTGGCACTGTGGACAGTATCTAAAAGGTGTCTTTTCCATTACTCTGCAATCATTTTCGAAGGCGAGAGACGCTGAAGGTGGCTCAGCCAAGCCGCGACCCCGCCAGAGGAGCTCACCCTCGACTGAATGCAGAATGGTCAACTGTGGCATCGTTGACGGAAGAAACTGTTGCGGAGACTGATTGATGAACTACCGGAAACGGAGAAACTTGAGAGGCCCCGACAAAGACTGCCACACAGAAATCAACACAGAGCATCAGCGAAGCACGTCCGGACCTGACGGCGGAAGAAAACAATCTGACTATGGAGCGGATATTGGTGTGCAAAACGGACGAAGGGAGGAGTCACTTAACCTCGTGACACAAGACTTTAACAAAAACAAGCTGCACACTTCTGAGCTCAACACTGGATGCCACAGGAGATCCCAATAAGGAGAAGCAAGTAAACACTTTATTTACAGAGTTCGATCCGAAAGAGTGAGCATTCCATGAGGGATGCATATGACATCAAGTAACCAGGCTTCAAAACAGATCTGAATCTCAGACATACCTTCAACCGATTTGACCTGTGCAGCAACAGCCCGTTTCCTCTCCTCCTTCCACATATGCTCTTCTTCTTTCTTCTGGATGGCTAGCACAATCAAACGGTCTTCCTCTTCTTCCTGGGTCCTTGGCCGCTTCCCTTCCCCCACTGGCGAATTCCCCTACAAAATTAAATAAGCAGACCGGGATCTCTCAACATAATGGCTTGACAATATTAACGAGAGACAACATTTGATGCAAGTCGTGCATTTGGTCATGCTGTAAACAATGACCAAGATTAAAACGAATACTGCTAGTTAACATGTATTAATTATTACTGATGAATCTGCTCAGTAGCCAGAGACTGGCAATTCCTACTAATGCTGAGAACTTGCAGATATTTGTTTACCAATGTCAATTCCCTGTGGTGCTGCAAGGCCAAAGTATGGATGGATGAGCGTCAGACCCAACTCCTAAGAATGTGTTTTTTTTTTTTTGCAAAACTTTTTTTTATTGTTTTTAACCATACAACTCCCACAGTTGGTACAAATAAAATAGCATGTAGTATAAAGGCACAACAAGGCATTGCACATTGAGCATGAATCACCCATAGCAGCAAATACAAAAACACTACTGTAAGCTGGCACTGAGGCAGGCAGGCCCCCTCTTCCCCTGTGAGCAACTTGTAACATCGCAGTGAGGTAGCAAGTCCTCGGTCGTAGACCATGGTGGGGGCAGTCAGGATTCCAATGTAATACCCCTAAGGTCAGCCCATCCCTTCCAAACTTTGTGGTGTTTCTGAGGCCACCCTCTCGACATGTATATCGGGCGTTCCAGGCCTATGCAGTGATCCATAATCGTGGCCCACCTCTCAACAGACAGAGCTGCTGTAGCCTTCCACGCCTGTACTATATCTCTCTTAGCCCAACCATAGCAGTGCCCTCCGTTACCGGTTTCTGTCTATGTCCTTTTTTTTATTTATTATTAATATATTTTATTATTGATTTTCACGTCGGTGCTGGTACAATAGCAATACATACGTGCCATCATATATACTTTCTGGTGGTACAGACAAAGTTGTTGGTATACAGAAAAGAAAGCAACATTAGCACTGCAATGAAACGGCCACTATAATCATACATTCATAATAATAAAAAGGGAAATATGAAAATCCCCAAAACTCCCTAACCCACCCCCCAGAACAAGTTTGGGTGGCCCTAGTGTTGATGGGATTATCATCAGTAGGGGTTTGGGGGGCCGATGTGTCACAAGAGGTAGCAGAATGTCTAAGTTTGTGTCCTCTAGGAAACAAGAGTGGGTGCTCTATGTCGCACATCATGTCTCAGATATGTGTTCGCGGAACTGTTCCAGTAGCACAGCCCAATCCAACAAAATTGGCTTCTTGCTGAGGCCCCTATATTCTTCCCGCTGAAGTGCCTCCCCTTCAGCGGAGCCCCAGCGCAGCACCTCCTCTCCCCAAGACCCTTTCCTAGGAGCCCGAGGAGACTTCCAGCATTGTGTAATAAATCTCCTTGCCAGAAGTAATGAAAGGTCGACAAAGCGTTGCATCGCTTAAGCCGTTTTAGACAGTGGGGACAGACCCAATATACAAAATTCCAACGATGTCCAGTTATGTACTCCAGTCAGCCGCGAGATCCCCCCCGAAACCTACCCCCAATACCCTGTTAGGGAGGGGCAAGACCAAAGCATATGTATGATTTCCGCATTGGGTGAGCGACAACGCGGATACTCCAATGCGGCTGCAGGGTACATTGCATGCAGCTTGTATGATGTCAAATACGCCCTGTGTCGTATTGAAAATTGTATAAATTTAAATCGGGTATTACGGGAGATGCGTTTCGGGTACTCCAAAATGTGGGCCCATTCCTCGTCAGTTAGCTCCCTAGTCAGATCGGATTCCCATTTAAGTTTCATGGGAGTGAGCGAAACCATGAGGTGTTTCCTCAGCCCACGGTAGAGCCAGCGTACCAAATGGCTCCCATGCTCCATTGTGTGCAGCGCTCGGAGCAACTCATAAGAAGCAGGTTCCTTATTATCCACTACACGTTTGCGTACATAGTGGAGAATACTAGCATGAGTCAGGAATAAAGAATCGGGCAACCCGTGGACTTGTATAAACTCCGCATGGGGCAGAAGGACTCCATCCACGTACTGGGATCCAAATGTCATCACCCCGGCCTGATTCCAGGGAGCCAGCCTGCGGGCCGTCAATGTGCTTATGGATGTAGAAAGACCGCAGAGTGGAATATTTGGTGCATATAGGGTACGTGTGTTAGAATACTTTAAGGCCACTCTCCAATACATCAGGGCTATACCCAACAATAGTGAGTCTACGTGCGATAACAAGGACTCTGGACATAACAGTGTATGGAGCTTCCCTTGTTACAGGTGCATAGTTGTATATCCTATTTCAAACAAATTATGGCCTGCTAACCAATCTAACCATTGTCGGTGTCCAGCTATGCAGTAGGCTTTAAAGGGTAGGGCTCCCATTCCCCAGTGGACGCCAGCAGCTGCAGTTTAGACAGGCTTACTCTGCGTCGTCCCTTTCTCCAGACAAGATCGATCAGCATGGAGTTCACAAGCTTAAACACCCAGGTCGGGACCACCAGCGGGAGATTCACAAAATGGTACAATAACCGCAGTAACATCACCATTTTTGTCAGTGCCATCCTGCCTGTAACGGAAATGGGTAATCTGACCCAGAAAGATACCGGAAACCTCAGGGAGTTAACTGTACGTACTAAGTTTCCCTCCAGTATATCAAATGTTTCCCTATAAATCTGAATTCCTAAATAACGGAAGGAAACGGGTTACGTTTTCAATTGTAGCTCACCAAATTGGAGAGTGAGCTCTTTATAAATGCCACAGAAGGAATACCTGCAGGACTTAGTGGCGTTTATCTGTAGACATGACATGGAGCAAAACTGGGAGAGTAGCTGGGCAAGTTCAGTCATATCCGTCCGGAGATCTTTAAAATACAGGAGCATATCGTCGGCCTGCAGGGACACTGAATGAACAACCCATCCAACTGGGATTCCAACGTTCGGCATAGTATGGCGGAGATGCTGGGTAAGTGGCTCCACCGCCAACACAAAGAGGAGCGGGTACATCCTTGACAGATCCCATGAAGTATCTGGTAAGGTTGGGATATATATTGGCTCGTTTTGGCTCTGGCCGTGGGTAGAGAACACAATAGCTTCACCCATTTAAGATACTCTGGGGGGATCCCATACTGCAGCAATGTCTCAAGCATACAATCCCATCCCAGAGTGTCAAAAGCTTGCCGGATATAAAGGAGAGGCATCCAGCATAGGGGTACTGACCACGGGCAGCATCCATTATCCCAATAGTCGACGTATATTCAGCGAAGTACTACGGTGAGGCACAAAACCACATTGATCAGTATGTATCAACCTCCGGAGTAATGGAAACAGGCGGCAAGCCAGAATTTTACTGAGTATTTTATACTCTATATTAAGGATTGATAGAGGTCTATACAAGGACAATTCGGCAGACGGTTTATCTGGCTTCAATAGAAATATCACTAACGCTTCCCTGACGGTGGGGGGCAATGTTCCCTCTGCGAGGGACACACCATAAAGTTTCTCCAATTGTGGCGCCAACTGTGACAAAGGCAGAATAGAATTCTATGGGGAGGCCGTCCCAGCCCGGCACTTTGTTACGAGCCAGGTCTTTGATGGCTCCTCGTATCTCGGTGACCGTAATAGGGGTCGCTAGGTCCTCTTTATCGGGGTCTAGGATATTTGGCAGGGAAACGCTAAACAGAAAGTTGGCTAGCGCTAAACAAAGTAATCTAGTTCCTCTGGGGGGGCGGCGCATTAATCTCTACCTGCGTAGTCACTAACCCTTGTGTGGGTGTGGCAAGGGATAAAATAGGTGTGAGGGAAGGTGATGGCTTAATCTCAGGCCAATATGGTGCCTGACCTGTCCGCTTCTTAGTGCGTCAGGTGTATATAGGCCCTCTGATCTATTAATCGTTGTTATAGAAGTTCAGCATATAAAATCCTAGCCTCTCAATTCCATTGCATTCGCTGCATTTTCTTGAGCTGCCACCTCCAGAGGGCCCAGTTTGCCCTCGAGCTCCGCAATGTCTCTAGTGACCTCCCTCCTAGCTCCCACCAACGCGCCCAGCGAGGCTCTGCGGACTACCACCTTAAAGGCTTCCCACTCTATCAAACATGAGGAAGCTGTGGCAGTACATAGTGATGGTTGTAGCTAATGTGTCCCTAAACACTGAGTCTTCCAGTAGTTGAGGTTGTAAGCACCATGTAGGAATGGGAGAAGGGACTCGTTCCCAAATAAGTGTAAGTTCAAGAGGGTTATGGTCAGATATGGTTTTACCAAGATACGTAGTGTGAGTCACAGAGGAGAATAAGCTGTGTGTGCAGAGGAATCTATCCAAACGGGAGTGCAAGCCATGGGGACATGAATAAAAGGAGTATTTGCACAGCCCAATATTACGGTCCCGCCATATATCCGCCAGATCCCACCTGTTCACCCAGCAACGCAATTTCTTGGCTTGATGTATTATAGCCTTGCCCAGGAGGGGAGATGTGAGTGGTCCAAGTTGGTATCTAGTACAGCATTGAAATCCCCTCCCAGGAGCCAGGGGTATTGTGACCAATCCGCTAACGCGGTAGATAAGCGGGCCAGGAATTCATCTTGGTCCGAGTTGGGTGCATATATACATCCCAGGACTATCTGTTCCCCATCAAGTGTGCCCCTAAGTAGGACATAGCAGCCCTGAGTATCAATCTTGGATTCTGATACTGCAAATGGGACCCCTGCTCGTATCCACACTGCTGCCCCTCGTGAGAATGCGGAGTAGGTAGTGTGATGTAATTGCCCTCTCCAATGTTTACACAGTTTATGTGCATCCGAGGTTACCAAGTGAGTTTCCTGAAGAAACACTTTGTGCGAGGCGTCTGTGTAACTGTGCAAGTATTCTCTACCGTTTGTGGATTGAACCCATACTCCGGACATTCCAAGTGATAAGGGTGTAACCTTAAGCTACTGTAACATGAGGATGCTTAAAGAATGCAGTGCATATATACCATCCAGAGACAGGCCTGCCCCCAGTGCTATTACGAGAAATGACCATTCCAAACAGCAAAAACAAAACAATCCCACAATACTCGGTCCAGCTTTTCTTCATCGTTCGATTAAACTGGAAACAAACAGTAACGTTATAAACTGTGAAATATGTGCCTTCGCCATAGGGGCGGGCAGAGAGCTCTCACTGAGCAGGAGTAAGTGAGTTATCAACATATGTTGAAGTGCTCAATACCAACAGGACCCAGGACCATAAACAGTGCAGGATACGGATACAATCACATATCTATCATACATGTGTACATGAGAAGAGGGTGCGAACATGGCATTATATGGCTCTGTACATGTCCTGTCACGAACAGAGACATGTACAGTGGTGGCGCAGTCCGTACATACAACGCTTGCTGTGCACGCCAAGATCCCCAGAGCGCCCCTGGAGGCGGTGCCCTGTCAAACGACAGCCGGTACGTGCCGGTGTAAAGGATCCATCTACCTTGGTCATTCCAAGGGATCATTACTCAACTGTGGGGAAACTGAGGGAAACAGCGCCACACTTCCAGCAGAGTCAGAGTCTGAGGCATTGTTGTGCGAGGAACTGGAACTGATGGGTAGCCGGGTGGATTGCAGCGCCGAGGCAGAACGGAGCGCCTCCTTCTGGCCCTCCAGGGCCTGAGGTGGGGAAGGTGCTCCCCCAACATTGTCCTGTGTAGTGAGTCCCCTTCTGCGTCTACTGGGGGGGGCACGCTGCGATCTCAGTGGCGCTGCCCCACGAAGGTCTCGTCTTGTGGAATCCGGAAATTGCTGCTCCAACCAGTACAAAGCACTATCTGAAGTATCAATGAAATGGGAAAGTTGACCATGGAGTATTTTAAGTTTGTCTGGGAAAAGAAGAGCGTAGGTGAGGCCAGCAGCTCGCAAGTGGGTTTTTATGCCCTGGAATGAGGAACGTTTGCGATGTACAGCCATGGTATAGTCAGGAAATGAGGAAACTTTTGCATCACTGATCAATATGGGGCACCTGTCGCGGGCCGCTTGTAGAAGCACATCACGGTCTCTGAAGTTGAGTATTTTAGCGATAATAGGGCGTGCATTTGCACCAGGAATCGGCTTCCTGGAAGGGACCCGGTGTGCCCTCTCTACAATGAGCAGTTCAGAGATTCTAGTAGGGGCCACCTCTGTTCTGAGCCAGTCCTCGATATATAGCGTCGCGCGGGGGCCCTCCGCTTCTTCCGGGAGTGCCACAATGCGCAGATGATTTCATCGGGATCTCCCTTCAGCATCTTCCGTGCGCGCCTGGTGATGCTCCACCGGTTGACACAGTTGTAAAAGCTAGGCAGTGTGTTCCTTCGAGCACGGAGCTAGTGTCTCCAATACCGATTCGTTGGCCTTGACTCGGTCCGCTAACTTGCGGTGGTCATTCATCAGCAGGCTACGGTCTGAGTGATCACCCCAAACTGTAGCGCTATGGCCGCTCTAGACTCCTGGATCTCTTGAAGACTAACATCTAATTTGTCCATAGGGGAGGCTGGGGAAGCGTTGCCCTCGGGCAAAGAATGAGTAGGTGAGCTCTCTGATGGTGAGGAGTGAGAGTGGATTCGAGCCAGAGGTGCCCCTGATTTGGCTTTAGTGCGCCCCATAACAGACACCTAGGCGGCAACCTCGTTGGGACAGCAGTTGATGGAGACTGAGGCTGAGCACAAGGGTGGGAGAAGGAGTGTTCTGAAAGGGTCCCCAAGGGCACAGCTAGGCCTCAGTTTCAGTCTGTTCTTTGCCAGTCACCGCCCAGAGCCCCACAGCTGTCCAGCCTACCAAGTGTGCCCTAGGGATCCATAAGGTGGATTGTAGTGAGTAGGGTCTGGTAGCAGATTTTTAATGAATTGGAGCGCAAAACTGGATAGTAGTCGTACAGCCGCTGTACAAGTAATAACATGGACACCCGTTCCACAGGCACAGTGGGTGTAGTCTACAAAAGTAATAACCTCAGGCGGTCCCGGGAGCGGGGGTCCTGTAGGTACTCACAGTACGTTTGTCCTGCTTCTGGGTGATTAACTGAGGCTTCCGATGCGCTCTCCTGTGACAGCGCTCTCCTCAAATGGCAAGCCTCTTCACACTGGGGCAAACCCGCAACCGCGATGAGCTCAACTTCCTGCACAGTCCTCACAGTGCAGCCGATGGAAGCATCCGTGTCCTCCCACGGGATGAGTGGCAGGTGCAGCCGAGGCAAGGGGCGCCACAAGCACTCAGGCGACACCCCACCATACATAGGCCACTGCTGGAAAACCCCAAGACAGCAATCAGGTGCGGACTCCACCGGCAGTCCGGATCGCCCCGGGCTCCGCACAGCACTCCGCCCTCGAGGGGGGGTGGGGGGGGAGAGGGGGGGAGAGAGAATCAGCAGATCTCAGAACAGGCACCTTCCACTCAAACTCAGAGCAATGGTGCTGCTGGGCCTAGCACCGCCCAGGCCACAGGCAGCAAGACCGCGCCACTCCAGGCCCCGACACCGCCAAGGCACAGTCCACGAATGTCCACCACAGCAACCAGCAGTGCGGCAGGTGAGGGGATGGAGGGTCCTCGATCCAGCCAGTGCTCTCCACAGTGTGCGAGCCGCAGCGTACAGGCCCTTGGATTTCATGGCAAAGGCCCACCTCAGCAAGACTCGCACAGGCCGCAGCAGTGCTGGGAGAGTGGGTTCACACCAGCCTGCACAGGTTAGGGTCACCTGCTACAGTCCGCCGCACCGCCCGTCGGGGGTTCCGCTAGCAGGGAAGACGTCACCGACTGGGTGCCAGCATTTTCCCCTGGTCTCCGTTTCCTCTGTCACAGCGGAGTCCCAGACCTCCAGGCAGCTCCGCTTTGGCCGCCATGCCGATACTTCCCAGCAGCAGTAGAGTCTGCAGCATAGACCCTCACCTGCACCGGGCCCACACCAGTCATCGCACTAGCCCCCGGGCAGTGCTCCAGGCACACCAGTGGCTGGATGCAGCATGCCTGCGGGGATGTGAACAGGATTTTGATTCCTGGGTCCGGGAGAGTTCCGACTATGCGACCGCCATCTTGGTCAGCTAGCCACTCCCCCTTCCGTCTATGTCCTCTGTAACATTGAGCAATAGTAATTTGGGATCTTGCTGTACCCTCCACCCCAGAATCCCATCCAAGGTCCCTAGCACCCCATTCCAGAAGGGAGAGAGGGCAGGCAGTGCCAAAATGTGTGCAGTAGGTCTCCAACAGGGTCGTCGCACCGTAGGCATGCGCTTGTGGAGATCAGGCCCAATAAACGAGCCTGGGTAAGGTAAGTGCAGTGTATTTTGAGTTGGATCAATTGGAATTGGGAAGCTATAACTGCCTCCCTGGGGACATCCACCGCCTCAATCCAGTCCTCGTCATCCAACGGACCCAAATCTAGCTCCAAAGCCTCTCTAACCCTCACTATACAATCCAGCATATTGCGAAGTAACATTTGGTATATTTCAGACAATTTATGCCTAGGAAAGTTGGTAAGTAGGAGTTTTGACCTCCAAAGAGGAATGCTCATAGATGTCCGCTACAGACTGTATGTAGGGGGCAAGCACGTGTTGGGAGTTGGAGGTACCGACAGAACTGGGTGCATATGCTGAATACCCCAGAGTGGCATTGATAGGTCCAAGAGAGAGTACTGTCATGGTACACTGTTTTCTTATTAGGAGTCACCCAAATGCTCCAATATGTGTTTTTTTTTTTTAAGCTACTTATTGTGATCCTGGTACTAGTTCAATACAGGTAGACTTCGAGGCTGAGCAGTTCCCTTCAGGGTCCGGTCCATCAAAATCAGAGACAGCTGGTTGGCCTTCTGCCAAATCCCTGATAACTGCTTCCTTATCACAGAGCAAGCCCAAGAAGGATAAGGAGGAGAGATTACATTAACTGAAGCTCAGATTACTCTCCCCATAATGCAGAGGTATTCTCTCAGTCCCACCCCAATCAGCCTTTTGGACAGAAGCTGAGCAGCAAGGTGTAGGAAAGGAGACCGCAAAGATGACCAACTCGGAGTCCGATATCCTTTATATAGTTCCTATGCATTAAGAACGGTCACTCTTCCAATGATTCTTTCACTAAGCATTGTTTTGTCATTAATAAGAAATGTATGCATGACGTGTGCTTTATTGATAAGTAAGCAGAGTAGAACATCAAACTTTGTCTGGGACAGTCACAATATATTGTAACACCGTTGTGAGCCTTGACATGTTGCCTTGTTCTCTAAATCATTCACAGCTATTGTTGACGTCTAGGTGGTTCCTACACATTGTATAAAGGAATGTGCAAAGCCCAAGGGCAGCAATCGCATCCCAAAAAGCCTGATATTAACTATCATCTATATAGTTTGAAATCACATCCCACCATTGGTTTATCCATCAATTGTTTTGTAGTAGACTATGTTTGATCCTATATCTCTTTCTCACCTCTTGCTTTGTCAGACGGAAGGAAAGGCGTTCAGACAACCGTTTGGAGGCGAGTTCTGCCTGTAGTTTCTGAAGTCGCTTCTCCTGAAATGAAAAGGTGATGTCATAGGGTTAAAGGCCATTAACTGCAGTACGGTTATCTAAACTAGTGAGACTCCAAATTTTACTTGTATGTCAATAGATAGAGGCATTCTGGCCAATCTCCTACAATACTAAAAGAACAAGGGAGAAACTTGGCAAACTTGCATTTAGACTGAGGACACACATTTACAAATCTGAACTTCCTGTTATATAAGTGACATCCTCAGAAGCACTGTACCTCAAATATAGGTTTCACTCTTTTAAAAGATTTCTCACTGGGTGTTCCTGTTGCAGGGAGCAGCACCTTGTTCACGGTACCATGTGGCAAGACAGAAACTGAAGTGAATCAAAAAGGTAACGTAAGAAAATGTTTTCAAGCTGCTTTGTAACTGGCTAGGTTAGAACAATCCACTGTGCAGTCTTCCACACGAAGAGAGCTTTCAATTGCGGCCACTGCAACCCATTGAGTAATCTTGTGTGTCAAATAAGACTGCTGTTAAAAGTATCTTCATTAAAAAAAATAGTTTGTTGTTAACACATTTTCCAACTCCGGCCACTAGATGACGCGATATGCATCGTATGTGAATCTCAGAGCTTCATGCTACAAAATACACTTAAAAAATGTATCGTATATCAGTGGCAAAAGCTCAATATTCATATCTTTATTGAATATCTCAACCACCATCAACAAAGACACCTGCACCATCACTTGTGGACAGCACCGGGAGAAACAATGCACTACAGCCAACCTTATCCTCATGTGCTAGATTAGTAGCCTTGAAAACTAAATTAACCATCCATATCAGCCTAGAACCCTTCATAGACTGAGGATGATGGGGCCCACCTCCCCCAATTCTTTTAAGTCCTGAATGTCTTGCAAGACAAGCAGTCATTTCATTTGTCAGACCAAGCATGTTTCGCGCTATAGTAAACATTACATCAACAGAGAAGAACCCTGTGCTTATAAAGGATGACAGAAAAGCAGTATATAAATAAACATCAGAATACATAACTGGTGCGCTGACCTTTTGTGCGATCATATTGCAGATCTCAGGCAAGAAGTCTTCATTCAGGAGCTTGTACAGTTGTCGCTCTTTCATGGAAGTTTTCTCCCGGAAGTCCTCTGTAACCTTCCTCCACTCTTCCTCCGTTTGACACAGCAAGAACCAGGCTCCCTGGCCTGGGTGAGGGCTTGGAAGTGGGCCTGAAAGCAAAAAATCAGTGATACATGTGTGCCTGCATCTGCGTCAAAGGATACCCCATAGAATGTCTGTACAAAAAATTGTTTACTAAGGGTTCTGTTTAAGTGTTGCGGGGAGACTATGTCAAACAGCTAGAAAAATGTAATTTGACTAAGTTCAAAGCTACCAGTGCATTAGAAGGCTGCTGTGCACAGATCTATTAAAAAATGTAGTTCCATTTTTTGACACACTCTGATAACATAAGGTAGTTGTTCCCCTTAGCAGTGAAGACTATTCACAAACTGCATTTTGTAGTACATGAAGTATTACTACTTCAATCTTACAAAACTGTATTCATTAACCTATGGGCAGAGACATTCACCTCTCCTATTTTTCTGTGCATAAATCTCTGCCACAGTGGTGGGAATCACTGCATTTGCAGTAAATGTGGTGATGGACAAGGGGGAGTGGCTGGAGAATGGCGAATACTTACTACAAAACGGGAGGAGTAAGAAGTTTAGGGAGGGACAACTTACTACAAACACCACACCCACAAAAGAGTGGGTAATTGCTATCCAGAAACTACACTATTCACAAACTACCTTTCTAAAGTTACTACAGCCCTAAAGGTGACAAAACAGTAGTAATTGTGCTCCAGCCAAGCCTTGGAGTAAGTCAAGCACCACAGATGGCCACTCACAGATACTGCAACACATTCCCATACAAAATAATGGAGGTAGGGACCTAAAATAGCACGCCATAAGAAATCATTTTAAATAAAATGTTGCTTAATGTTAAAAATCATAGTATTAATTTTAAAAATTAAAGAAACTTAATAAAAACAAACTTTTAAAGTAGTAATTAAATTACTGAAATGAATTCCACACAACTTAAAATTTAATATATATTAAATAAAAATCAAATGTTATTGTTGGGGACTTTTTAAAGCTCTTTTTTAAAAATATTTATAGAGTAAAATATAGTTTCATCAATACACATTTCATTTAATGTCTGTTGTAACGCTTTATTTAATAGTTCTATGTTTATGATACATAATCAAAATGTATAATTTAATACCAATATGTTAAATATTTGTTCAAAGAATAATAAATGTGAATATTTTTCCCTATGCTTTCACATTGGGAGACTTCTGGCATGGTAGCGCAGATCTCCCCTATGGGTAACTTTATAATCCTTTACCCTGTAAATACTGTTGTAGAAGGCTCCACCAGGAGATAGAGACATGCAAGTCTACACTTGGGTGTATATCTACACTGTGAATAGCAAAAAAGTGCATGTTTACACCTTGGTGCAGTAGTAGATATATACATTTAAATCTACACGTATAAATTTACCTTTGTGAACGAGGCCCTGTTACATTATAAACACCACTACAGAGTGACTTTTCTCACCATTGCTTGGTAACGGAGCCAGAAGTGGATCTTCAGTCAATTTCTCTTCTACCTTCAGTTTCTCTTCCACCTTCACACTGTACAAGAGAAATTAATTACTTGGAGCATACAACATTGAACAACCATGATATTACATTATGCTAACCTGTTGCAAATCAGCAGCATTATAAATGGATTCTTTCTGCAACCCCACATGCTGCCTCTCTACTTTCAATTGTATTGTCTTGGCAAAGCAACAAGGGACAGACACAGGGTACTCTCGGCAGGTCCAGAGTGTTGTTGATTGAATAAGGTCCATCACTTAGAAACAGTCTCTCCTTTAACCTTTTGTACACAGGTTAACCTCTTCAACTTCTACAGGCATTTTTATTGTGGAGTATATTACCATAACTTCACAACAAAGTAAGTAGAAAGGTCTCCCCGCAGGAGTTCTACCTCTGTCCAGCCGAAAGCCAGAGCCACCAGTGGTAACAAATGAGTAGGATTATTTGTGGGGGGTAGAAGAGGGGGGGGAGGTGGTGTGAGGGCGGGGTAAAGAATCCTAGAGTGATTTTGGATTTTTATTCCCAACTATAATCACTGGGTAAAAATAAGGAATTGACTTTGCGCAGGAAAGCTTTTTTCATTTTCATCTTGCCCACATCGCTCCTCAATGGGTATTTGCTATTGATGGACAACTTTAATTTTGAGCTATTGTTACAATCAGTGGGGTATTGCAGCATCAGGATGGTCTGTATTTGGTTGAAGAGTTGATGGGCCACAATGGCCTTAAACTCAACAGTGCCAAGAGCAAGGATGAGTTTCCACTATCAGACCACCTCCTGCATTGTTCCTGATAATTATTCTCTGGCAATCCCTCTATCTTGGCAAAAAAAGTAACTAACTGAAGGGTTATCTGAAATAGTGATGCTAGGAGGATGAATACCCAAATGGGTTCAGTTTCCACCAAGTTAAACTATGCAAACATGCTTTATGCAGGAAGCTCAGGCACTGGCTACAGCAAGTTGAGAATGCTCAGGATGGCTGATGGTCAACTTAAAAAACAAGTATGGCTATCTTCACTCCAGCTTTCAATGATTATCTGGTTATAACTACCCAGCATCTTGAAGATACAAATTCTGCCAGTGCAGAGCCCTGTACTTTCTATGGCCTAAATATTTTTACGAAATCTGCCTTTTCTGCATGTCATCCCATATTTTACGCCTTTTTCTAGACACTAATTTTGCTTGATGTAGGAATCTGTGCATGTACTGCTGCTAAACCGGTATCTATGCTCCCCCTTTAAACATGGTTAAATTGGCTTATGCCTAATTGACTTATTTAACTTGCCTATAAGTCTCTAGTATAAAATGTACCCAGTCCGAGAAGTTAAATGTCACCGGTGGACTGTACCAACTATTGCGCCATCCACAGACTACAGCAGCCTAAAAACCTGCTATCAACCTAGTCACAATAACCTTCGACAGGCAGGAAACCCCACTGGTAAATATTGGTCAACTCAAATACACCTTGGCAGGGTGTCTGATATTTAGAAGTGGAACATGCGAGAAATTAAAATTGCCATGTTTCTACAGTGAATAGGTCCAAAAAGCTATTTTCACTGGCAGGGCTGTATCTGAATCCTATAAAAATGTCTAAGTCCAGATTAAGAACTTTAATCTAACTTTTGACGAGAACCAGCTACAAAAGTCATTCAAGGACTACTTCTAATATTTACTAAAAATCGAATGGTAAATTTAGATTTTTTTAAAATAATATTTAGGAAAAGTAACTTTTAGGACGTTATCTTTCACCTGCCTGAACTTCCAGAGGGCTAGTTAGAATTAGCTTATTGATGGCTGGTCTGCCAGTGCTTGGCCTTAATGAGGTCTGAAAACTGCTTCTGGAGGCGGAGTAATGGGTTGGGTATGGAGAGGTGTTTTTCTTCCCCTTGCAGGAAGAACAGGTAAAGGTGGATCAAATATCTAAATAAACTTGTAAATGGGCCTGTAAGGTGAGAACTCCAGAAGGAAACTGTTTTCCAGCAATGTTGGCACCAAACCTAGTAGGATGAGAGCTACCCCCAGAACTCATTTTGAGTGACCAGAGTGGACAGGACTGCTAATTTCCCGGAACACTCCTCTATGTGGGCACACAGGCTCTGCAAAAGGGGAAAAGAATTTCCCAATCTTGCAGTCTGAGAGTAAGATGCACTGTGGTATTGCTTCTAGTAGTGCAAACAGGAACTGCTGCAAAAGTGGGTGGGGGTGCCCCTGGGAACTTTTACCACATTGTTCAGGGAGGGCCCAGCAGTCATCCCCATCCACTAGCAGGTGCAAAGCATAAATGTGCCACTCACTGCACCATCCTCAGAACACTGTCTGAATCTGCCGATTAGAAGAGGACTGGATCTGCTGCTTGTAACCGGAGAGTAGCCCTGAAGGGCGGGCCCTACTTCCTCTTGTACCCTGGACAAAAACGTGGACTCTAAAGGTCAGTTGGCTGACCTCCTGTGAGCTACAGGGACAAAACAAGCTGCAATACGCCTCTTTCCTGAACTGATCAGTTGGCCAGTACCACCTGGACTGGATCTTGAAGGTGTCCTGAAATGGAGTGGGTCCTGGCCACTAATTGCTAACCTTGAGGTCCTGGAAGCCTTAAAAGTGATCCTGAGGAACTGCTACAAAAACCCTGAAATGTGCGATTCCAAAGACCTCCGGAACTGTCCTGGGGCCCTTGCAGTAAATGTGACTTATTTTGCTGCACCTTCCTCAGCTACAGCTTCAGGCTTGCCTTGCTGGAGCATTTTGAGCTCCATAACAAGTCACAAGGTAAAATCTTTGACAGGGACAAACCCACTTGGTATATCCAACACATGCTCCATCACGGTCATCTTGAAATCGTACCTAGGTCCTGGACTACCGCTTCCATAGACAATCATTGGTGATTAGTACCGTTTGGCATTATTTTTACTTAAAACTACAAAAATTCATATCTACGGTTCCCCTTATAAGATTTTTGTTGTTTGGGTATCATTTTGTTTATAAAATGTGACTATCTTTAATAACTCAGTTTGCCTTTTTGTTTTTTTCTTTATTACTGTTTTGGTACTGCATAAATGCTTTTGCACATTGCCCCAAGTAAGGCCTGTCTGCGTGGCGTCACAGCTACCAAGGGGTTGTGCTCTGGTTAATTTAGCGACTTCAGTGACGACAAGTTAAGTATCGCAAAAACAACAGTTGATGGACAGAATGCAGAACAATGTCATACATTCACCCCAGTACAGAGATCTGGGCCTAAATCCATCGTTTTTTTGCTCACCATGCCATTCCAGTTTGAACCCAGCCATATGCAAATCAGTCTTGACCCTGTGCCTCATGGGAACAGTCCAGCCCGAACTGCCAAGCCAGGTCCTCCCTGGACTGGAAACAAGCATCCTAGGACCGGTTTCGGGTTTCACCCCTCTTCAGCCAGGATAGCTTGATTCCAGTGGCATGGAGAGCACGGGACCCACGTCTGGGCATACCCGTCCCACTCGGGGTGACAAATGCAAAAACAACAGTTGATGGCAGTTCGGGCTGGACTGTTCCCATGAGGCACAGGGTCAAGACTGATTTGCATATGGCCATGTCTGAACTGGGGTGGCGTGGTGAGCAAAATAACGATGGATTAAACCCAGATCTGTGACTGGGGGTGAATGTTTTGCCAATGTGCAACATTCCGTCCATCAACTTGTGTGTTTTGCTGTTCGCCCTATGTGGGAAGGGTATGCCCAGACGTGGGTCCCGTGCTCACTACGCCACTGGAGTCAAGTTATCCTGGCTGATGACGGCCGATAGCCAGAAACCGGTCCTAGGATGCTTGATTCTGGTCCAGGGAAGACATGGCTTGGCAGTTCGGGCTGGACTGTTCCCATGAGGCACAGGGTCAAGACTGATTTGCATATGGCCATGTCTGAACTGGGGTGGCGTGGTGAGCAAAATAACGATGGATTAAACCCAGATCTGTGACTGGGGGTGAATGTTTTGCCAATGTGCAACATTCCGTCCATCAACTTGTGTGTTTTGCTGTTCGCCCTATGTGGGAAGGGTATGCCCAGACGTGGGTCCCGTGCTCACTACGCCACTGGAGTCAAGCTATCCTGGCTGATGACGGCTGATAGCCAGAAACCGGTCCTAGGATGCTTGATTCTGGTCCAGGGAAGACATGGCTTGGCAGTTCGGGCTGGACTGTTCCCATGAGGCACAGGGTCAAGACTGATTTGCATATGGCCATGTCTGAACTGGGGTGGCGTGGTGAGCAAAATAACGATGGATTAAACCCAGATCTGTGACTGGGGGTGAATGTTTTGCCAATGTGCAACATTCCGTCCATCAACTTGTGTGTTTTGCCGACAAGTTAAGTATCGTCATTCCTTGAGGAGTGCAACTGACCACCCCAAATAATCTGCTTCTTACAGTGTGTCATTTGTTGTGTGTGGCTAGCATCCCCTGCCAGTAAGTGTGGAGTTTTGGGTAGGGACAGAGCAGATATGAAAGTGTCACCGCTCCTCCGCAATCCCTCCAGCACTCCGTTCATCTCCGTTTATCCCATTTGTTTAAATTAATTGTGTATGAAACCAGAATGAGACTGTCACACATGGATCTATGGTGCAGCGTGGGACTGGATGTTATCCTTTTTATCTAACCAATCCAAAAGCATCTCTTTAACCTTTTCAGTCCCTTGGCTACAAGCTCCCATATGGAGTCCCTCAGGGCTCTACCAATGATCTTTAGTATAACATGCCTCCCAAACCCCATTTCGTAAGCTTGTTCAATCTATTGGCATCTCAATCGTGTCCTACAGTGGTAACACCAAACTGATTGCAACACACTGGGAATTCGATTTTGGTCTGCAAGCCAACTTTAGGGAGTGCCTCTCGGTGGTAGCACACTGGATGACGTAAATTTAAATTTGACAAGGCAATGATACTGCTCTTTGGGCAATCAACATTGCTATGGTTTCCAACCTGATGGCCTGAGGATCTTGTCCCTCTCCGGCCCCTTCTACAGAGGCAAGAAATCTTGGCATCTGGATAAATTCCAATCTCTCCTTGTCCATTCACATTACTGCAATCTTGACCACTTGGTTTTCCCTCTTAAAAGCGGAGGAAAATGTTTTATCTTATCCCGAATGTGACCAGCAAATTAGAGACATTGCCATTGAAGCATTGAGATTAGATTACGAAAACTGCCCCCAAATATCGGGTTAACCGTTTCCAGTTTGTACAAAACACAACTATGAGGCTGCTTCTTTACATTCCCAAACGCCTTTTTTGCGGTGGCTGTCTGTTTTGAAAAGAATGCGACTCACTTACCCAAAGCGCTGTGACTGGTACCGGGTACTAAATACATTCAAACACTCCTTATTCCCTATGTCCTGTCTCAAACTCTCAGATAGGCTGAGCCGAGTCTTCTTTTGCACCCCATTTTTGTACAGAGTACACCGGAGTTTGATCCTTTACTCTTCTGGCCGTCCATCTCTGGAATGCCCATCCTCTGCACATTCGAGCGATCTCCTCTGAAGAATCCTTCGGTAAAAGGATCAAAACCTGACCAGTCTCTCTCTAACTATGCTTCTTTAGCCCATACATCAAATTTCTACTGGTCACTAGCGCCTAGATACTCTGTGTTTGAGCAGCTGTCTGAGCTCTCCAAATAATTAATTCACTGTCTCCTGAATAGTGACCCACCAGGTCATGGTGTGTGATCTTATGTGGACTTACTTCTATTCAGCATCGGACAGCGGCCTACTAATCTCTCTCTCGCATGTCCTTGGTCCCCGCATTCTCCATGTCAGATTCCCTAGCATCGGTGTTTATAAAGCTATAAAACCAACTTTTCATTTGTGCTTTTTAGGACAAGCCGCCTCTCAAATGCCATTAACAGCCGAAATGCTGCTGTTTTTACTAAGGGCTGCAGTGCTCAGTCCTGGACGTGCCAATTACAAAAGCATTTGGACTCCAGCAACTCAAATTGTTTCAGGCTGCCGAAGGGTTGGATTCTGCCTTACTCAAACAGGTAACCCACTCTCTTACAACCCTCTCTCACAACCTCGTTTATCGCAGTTTATTAAATGGTTCCGGGTCTAATACAAGGGTGAAATCTAGATTCCACATTATTGGCGTAATGAGTGAGGGAAAGGGAGTCCATCTTCGCTTCTCTGTCATTCTGTCCCAGAGCATCAATGTTGCTCTAGAGCCTGGAGAAGTATACAGGCCTCAAATTCTATGTCTTTTAGGCATTGAAGGATCCTTCCTGATGTGCACTCCTGCTATCTTCAGATACAAGAAGCACCACTACCCCTCAGATTCCTCATATCCCCACTCCACCATGTCCTACAGTGGAGCCGCTTGGTAGTACCGCCCAATGCCCGGAAAGTTCATGCCCTCTTTCTTAGCTGGCTTCATCCGATAGACATTAGCTAGATCGGCCCTCTTCCAAGACCACACAAAATTACCAATCACTGCAATTTGCACAGCATCTGGAGTAATAGCACTCCGGGGAAGATCCCCACTTTAACTGCCTCGATCCTGCCACAGCAAGATAATCCTCTCATTTTCTTTGCCTGCGACTGCATCTGGGTAATCCTCAACAAGTCATCATATCTGACCTGCAGAGTCTTGGGCAAGGTAGCTGCCAGTTGCCTCCCCCAGGTACATCACCGAGTCTTTTGCCAAGTGGAATAGGAACTTGCTTTCATGTTTGCTACATTAGCAGCTGGCACTATCATGTTTAGTCTGTTCAACTTAGCTAAGTTAATCTAGAAACTCAAAACCCTTCTGCAATGGTGCAACTCTGATATAAGGGAAAGGATGCAATCGGCTGGTTGTGTGGATTGTGAACATCACAACATCAGTGCAGAGTGCCAGCTTACGCACTTTTATCCCGATTGACATGCCCATTATAGCTGAATTTCTCTGCTAGGAATTCCAACGTCAATGCTAAAACACATTGGAAAGCAAGGACAGTTTTGTCTTGTTCCCTTTCTGCATTTACCTATTCTGAGGTACAATTGCTAACTCACACTGATGCTCTGAGATTCTTACAGCAGCTAAAAATCCACAGTCTGAATCTTGGCCCTATTCCAAAGGTCTCTAATGTATACTGTTGAACGGTCAATGGACCAGATCGAATTTTTAGAGATGGACTGCATAGGGATTCCCAACAGTTGAACTATGGGGCGTACAAATTCTTAAGGATGCTGTTAGGCATTGTACCGGCAGCAATAGTTCTTCAGAGGGTAATGGCATCCATCTGTGGGAAGCTGGATGCCAAATTACTACCAAGAGGACATCTCAACTGTCGATTGCACTTGGGACAGCTCAACTGAAGAGGTTCTGAAGAGAGTTAAAGAAAATGGACTGACTTTGAGAATAAGCGTTGTTTTAGAAGGCAGGAGATTTACTAATTATGGCATACTGTGAGCACAGCTGACATCAACCCTAAGGAAGGTTTTATTGAGACCAATTGCACATTGGAGATCCCTACAAACTACGAGGAGATAGGATAAGTAACTTACCTGATGAGTATACCCCTAGAAGAGAACTAGGATTACAGGTAAGTAACTTATCCTTCTCTTCCAATTGATACTCATCAATAGTCATAATCACTAGATAGAATAGCAAGCCCTTCATTAACGTCTGTGGACAAACACCAAAGCAAACTTAAGGAAGGTTTTATTGAGAACAATTGCAAATTGGAGATCCCTACAACCTACGAGGAGATCGGATTAGTTACCTGTAATCCTAGTTCTCTTCCAGGGGTATACTCAAAGTCATAAGCACTGAATAGTCCCGCTCAAGCGCGGGGACCCCAGAGCATACAAAAAACATATATATGTATGTTTAAAGAGTTAAAAGTACGAAGTACTCTCAAATATATATATATATATATATATATACACACACACACACACACACACACACACACACACACACACACACACATACACCCTAAAACACACAAAAAGGCTATAATGCAAAAATTGCATTGAGTCTTTCATTTAAATTAAACATCTAATACAATTTCGGTAATATAGAAGACGCACGCTTTCACTTTTTAAAACATAGCCTTTATTTGTAAAGAAAAAGGCAAAGTAATAGAAGGCATGTTAGCCCATAGGATAAATATATATATATATATATATATATATATCCACAACGCTCCACGCCAACAGAAACCTCTCCAAAGAAGAGAAAGCAGACCCAAAATTAGTGCAAAACGGGGTTTATTTCAGGAATGCCCGCACCTCCGCCATTATATATATATATAATCTACTGGCGGTCGCCAGTAGATAGTTATAGTTAGGACCTTTATCCATAGGAAATCCGCAACATTCTATTTGAAATAACTCTTGCGCCAGTTGACGAATCTTCGCGAAAGCTTCCAACTTGTTGGGGCGCTCCGCTCCGCTCCTACCCTGAAAGTCTCGGGTTGATTCGTCAAGCAGGGGCCGAGAAAAAAGGGGGGTCCCAAAACGCGTTTTCTCCGTTTTTTCCATGTTAATTCCCATAGGAAATTTTAGCCACGGCTACAGCCCGAACTGCTGAACGGAATTACACCAAATTTTGCAAAAAGGTAGCGCTTGGTTCAGAAAGCGACCTTTTTTTTTTAAAGGGTGTCAATCCGTTCAGTAGTTGCGGAGAAATTCAAAAAATAAGAGTGAAAAAATCGATTTCCCATAGGAAACTTTATGCAAGGCTACAGCAAATACTGCTGAACGGAATTACGCCAAATTTGGCAAAAAGGTAGTGCTTGGTTCAGAAAGCACCCTTTTTAAAAATGGTGTAAATCCGTTCAGTAGTTGCTGAGAAAATCCAAAATAAAAGTTTCGCTATTTAGAGGCACGGAGGATCCGCGCACCCTCCCGACCACGAGCTGCATGCTAATTGGCTGTCAACACTCCAAACCAGGAAGTGTTGGCAGCCATCTTGTTCCTCGGTAGAACCGAGGAACAAGAAAGCAGTAAAACAACTGCGTAAAACGCAAAAAGGGGGCAGGGTAGAAACACCCTGACCCCCTAGGCCTGCTTTTTAAAAATCGGCAAAAAACGCGCTGGGTGCGCGGATCCTGCCGGGAAAAAAAAAAAACGAAGCGCGGACTCCCGCGCTTAGTGGTTAATTGGCCCCCGGGTGGGCCAAGTCCCGGGGGCATGCGGGGTTAATGTATATTTATATGGGGGGGCCTCTAAGGCCCCCCCAAGCCCCGGGGACCGCCACCCCCCCGGGGCTTCTTTTTTTTAAATAAATTAACCTGTGTGGGGGTGGGGCTCGTGCCCCCCCACACACCCCGGGGACCGCCACCTCCCCGGGGCACTAATTAAACAAATGTGGGGGTCCGGAAGCCCCGGGGACCACCACCTCCCCGGGGCTTTGCCAATGTTAGGAGGGGGGCCGCGCAGCCCCCCTCCTGGAGCCTGTGATGGCCCTGGGGACCACCACCCCCCAGGGACGGCTCCTGCAGTGTCCCGGGGTGCCTACCCCCGGGACACTGCTGTTTGCAATGACAGGACGGGACGGGAGCCTCGCGGCTCCCGTCCTGTCATTGCAAACTGCTTTGGATATTGGAAGCGAGAGCAGGAAACCTGCTCTCTCTTCCAATATACAAAGCACATTGCTTTTCCACACGGGGAGCTGCATGTCAGCAGCTCCCCATGTGGAAAGCAATGCCGGCTCCCGCAGGAGGCGGGGAGCCGGCAGGGTCCGTGGGGGTTGGGGGTCCCCCACGGACCCCAACCAGTGGCCAGGCCCCGGGGATGGGGTCCCCGGGGCTATTAGTGGCCTGGGAGGGGGCCACGCAGCCCCCTCCCCAAAACAAAATAAATTTAAAAAAAACAAAAAAAACGTAAAGGCCGGCCCCGGGGGATGGGGTCCCCGGGGCCTTAAATGGCCTGAGGATGGGGGCCACGCAGCCCCCCTCCGAATATTTATAAAAAAAACAGTGGGCATGCCCTGGGGGATGGGGTCCCCGGGGCCAATAGAGGCCCAGGGAAGGGGGGCCACGCGGCCCCCTTCCCGTTTTTTTTTTTTTAAAAAGAAAAGTAAATCCTCCGGTTCCGGGGGATGGGGTCCCCGTGGCCAAAAGTGGCCGAGGGAAGGGGGGCCACGCAGGCCCCCTCCCATAGAAGAAGAAAAAAAAGACCGGCATCGCGCTGGAGGCCCCGCCCCCTCCCTGCAGCAGTCTGCAAACGCGCCCCCTGGCGCGTTTGCAGAGGGGGGAACGAATTCCCCTTGAATACTGGGGGTCCCTGAGGGCCAACTAGCCCACCAGGAACCTCCAGTATGCGCCAGGGGGCTGCGTTGCAGAGATGTGTACAGAGGCAACGCCCCTTTTTACACCTCTCTGCAACGCAGCTCTGTGGCGCTTACTGGAGGTACCTGGTGGGATAGTTGGATCCCAGGGACCCTCAGGATTCAAGGGGACTTAATACCCCAACTTAAAACGCGCCACGGGGCACGTTTGCACAGCGTTGAAGGGAGGGGGCGGGGCTTCAGGTGACATGTGTGCAAACAGGCCCCGTGGCGCGTTTTAAGATGGGGAATTAAATCACCTTCAATCCTGAGGGTCCCTGGGGGCCAACTAGCCCACCAGGTACGTCCAGTAAGCGCCACAGAGCTGCGTTGCAGAGAGGTACAAAAGGGGCGTGGCCTCTGAACACCTCTCTGCAACGCAGCTCTCTGGCGCATACTGGAGGTATCTGGTGGGCTAGTTGGCCCCTAGGGACCCTCGGGATTGAGGAGGAATTAATTCTCCAACTTAAAACGCGCCACAGGGTGTGTTTGCAGACATGTCAGCTCAGGCCCCACCCCTTCCTTCACCATTGTGCAAATATTCCTCTAAAATCAGCCGAACTACGAATTCCGATTTACTCACCTGTTATCAGGAGAGACCTCAGTGCTGCATCTTTGAGCCCAGTACTGATCCTGAAAAGTAATTCTAACCGTACTTACCAGTAACTTGAATTTCCTTCCATAGGCTAACATTGACTGGTTTCACTTGGAAATTCTTCTAAGTGTGGAGTTTTGGAACTTTATAATATTCCTCTAAAATCAGCCGAACTACGAATTCCGATTTACTCACCTGTTATCAGGAGAGAACCCAGTGCTGCATCTTTTAGCCCAGCACTGACCCTGATAAGTAATTCTAACCGTACTTACCAGTAACTTGTATTTCCTTCCATTGGAATCCATTGTCTGGTTTTCCGCAGAAAAGTTTCAAAGTGCCGTTTTTCACAAACTACAAATATTCCTTAAAAATCGCCTGTATGACTTAAACGCATTCTTTCAACTGTTTACAGGAGATGCACCAGTGCTGGATCCAGGATCCACCACTGAGTAAGAAAAGGTAACGATAACACTACTTACCTAAGTGAATTTCCTCCCATAGGATAACATAGGTGATTCTATGTGAAAAAGTTTCTAAGTGTCAACTTTTAAAATACAATAATATTCCTTAAAAATCACTACTGTAACCAAAACGCTTTTACTCAACTGTTTACAGGAGATGTCCCAGGACTGAATCTAGGATCCAGTCCTGTGGTTAGAAAAGTAATCCATAAAGTAACTAATTGCATTTAACTAGAAATTCACATTGAGCTCAATGTTGCATTGTGTTTGAAATTGTGTTGCCCATTGCAACAACTGTAACTACTGTACTTAAAAGTCTATTGCCTATTTGCAAACTATTTAAACTAAAGTAATTCATTCTGAGAAAGTATATTTTGTAATGTAATGTATAATGAAATTACAATGTAATTTAAAAAATAAAATATCTAAAACTAAATAGTTTAAAAAAATGTAGTAAATCAGTATCAAAAAAATAAATATAACAATTAATACATTTAAAAATTGTCATTTACAAAACCTTTGAAATTCACTGAAAAAAACCATAGGTTTCAGGCACGTTATAGTTAGGAATTAGAATTTAAAAACCTTTGAAATTCACTGAAAAAACCATAGGTTTCAGGCACGTTATAGTTAGGAATTAGAATTTAAAAACCCTTTGAAATTCACTGAAAAAACCATAGGTTTCAGGCACGTTATAGTTCGAAATTAGCATTTAAAAAACCTTTGAAATTCACTGAAAAAACCATAGGTTTCAGACACGTTATAGTTAGAAATTTGCATTTAAAAAACCTTACAAATTCACTGAAAAAAACCATAGGTTTTAGGGACGTTATAGTTAGGAATTAGAATTTAAAAACCTTTGAAATTCACTGAAAAACCATAGGTTTCAGGCACGTTATAGTTAGAAATTTACATTTAAAAAACCTTTGAAATTCACTGAAAAAACCATAGGTTTCAGACACGTTATAGTTAGAAATTTGCATTTAAAAAACCTTACAAATTCACTGAAAAAAACCATAGGTTTCAGGCACCTTATAGTTAGGAATTAGAATTTAAAAAACCTTTGAAATTCACTGAAAAAACCATAGGTTTCAGGCACGTTATAGTTAGAAATTTGCATTTAAAAAATCTTTGAAATTCACTGAAAAAACCATAGGTTTCAGACACGTTATAGTTAGAAATTTGCATTTAAAAAACCTTACAAATTCACTGAAAAAACCATAGGTTTTAGGGACAGTTATAGTTAGTTGGACATTGCACTCGTACAAAACCCGTGAAATTCCCCGTTATAGTTAGTTCAGCTAACTATAACTCGCGACTCCAGCAATGCACTGCTGATGACGTCACATATTACATCACTCATGACATGGTCAGTGACATCACTGATGACATCACTGATGACATCTCAAATGACATCACTGATGACATCACTGATGACATCATCCACGTGATAATCTGATGCACCTCCTCACACCCTAATATAACCTTTGATACACCCACTCTAAATTACAGACTGCCATTCGCAAAACCATAGACACTACAACACCAATAACTACATACCCACTCATTGATTCTTAGGTCTACACACACATCCACTCACTCACCTGTACAGTGACTCATACTTACGGTCACTCAGTACATGACTATCATATGCACTCCTACTCCTATATAGACACTCAAACACCGCCACTCATCCATAGAGGTACTCACACACCTAGTCAGTCATGCAAATAATTAAACACTGCCATTTACTCACCTATACAGTTATACACACACCAGCTCACTTACTCATACAAATACTAGCACATTCTTACGCTCTTATACAATCACTGATGCAAGCACACACTCATCCATACAGTCACTCTCACAATCACACACTCTCGCTTATAGCTATTTATATACTCCAACACACATATATACTGCCTTTCACATATGTAGTTACTCACACATGTACCACTGGGACATACATTCACTCACTAATACACTCTTACACACACTTACCCACCCATACAGTCTATGACAGATGCACTCTTGAAACCATCCACCCAGTGAATCACCCACTCACACATCTATGCACAGAGTCGCACCCACCCCACCCACACAAACACTCAGGCACCCATACAGATACTCAGACAACCAATCAATAACTCATATAGACACTCATGTAGCTATTCACAAACGCATGCAGCCACTTACACAGCAACAGACAGACGGATACAGACATTCACCCAGTTTAGTCACTAACCCATGCATTCAGTAAGATACGTTTAATCACTCACTTATAGAGTTAGTCACTCACCTACTAAATCATCCATACAGACACTTATACACCCACTCATTCTTCAATACGCCTTTCCCTATATATATTAAAAATATTTAAACTTTACAGAAACACACAGTCACTGGATGATGTCATTTGAGATGTCATCAGTGATGTCATCAGTGATGTCACTGACCATGTCATGAGTGATGTAATATGTGACGTCATCAGCAGTGCATTGCGGGGCGCGAGTTATAGTTAGCTGAACTAACTATAACGGAGGAATTTCACGGGTTTTGTACGAGTGCAATGTCCAACTAACTATAACTGTCCCTAAAACCTATGGTTTTTTCAGTGAATATATATATATATATATATATATATATATATATATATATATATATATATATATATATATATATATATATATATATATATATATATATATATATACAGAAGAAACTAGTACAGTGCCTTTAAGACGTTCAAGACCTCCATGCTCCCATCATGCCCCACAGGTGACAGTTAAGTCAGATCTTTTTTATGGTGTATCAAAATGTGTAATGATACTAAGCCATAAGAGTGCTCCTGCACATGGTATTCGTCTGGGGAGGAGGGTGGTTTGCTTATGACTGATGAGTATAACCCTGGAAGAAAACTAGGATTACAGGTAAGTAACTTACCCTTCTCTTCCAGGGGATACTCATCAATAGTCATAAGCACTAGATAGAATAGCAAGCCCATCCCTAGCGTCTGCGGACGAACACCAAAGCAGCTAACAACACTAAGGGTAATTTACACAAACAGGTTCCTTAACAAGGCTTGCCCAAGTGGGCGTCTGCCTGAGTGTCAGAATCCAAGCAATAATGGCGAGCAAAGCTGTGTACCGATCGCCATTTGGCAGTTTTACATATTTCTGCAATGGGTACATTTCTAAGAAGGTCTGTAGTGGAGGCCTTTCCCCTTGTAAAATGAGCCTTCAGCTTACCAAGGAGTTGTTTGTTAGCTAACTGGTAAGAGAAGGAAATGCAAGAGACTATCCATCTAGAGATGGTTTGTTTTGAGGAAGGAAAATCAGTGAGCATGGGACCATAATTTATAAATAAATGGTCCAATTTCCTTAAGTCTATGGTTTTATCAAGGTAAAATTTAAGAACCCTTTTAAGATCAAGAGAATGTAACGCCCTCTCTGGAGGAGTGGACAAGTTCGGGGAAAAAGTTTGTAGGGTAGTCGACTGATTAATATGAAAATCAGAAATAACCTTTGGTAAACAATTAGGATGTGTTCTCAAGACCAACCTGTTGGTACGGAAAATCAGATAAGGCTCATTAGAACACAGAGCCTGGATCTCACTAACTCTGCGAGCAGAGGTAATTGCCACTAAAAAGGCGTTCTTCCAAGTAAGGTGCTGTAGGGACGCTTTATGTATGGGTTTGAAGGGAGGACCCATTAATTAGGAAAGGTCTACATTAAGCTCCCAAGAAGGGGAGGGAGACCCAACCGGGGGGAAGACCTTCTTCTACCCTTCAAGGAAGTCCTTAACTACAGGCATCTGATAAAAGGAAACCTGTGTGGGTGACTTCCAATATGCTGTAATGGCCGCCAGGTGCACCTTTATTGATGCGAACTGGAGCCCAGATTTAGCCAAATACAATAAGTAGGGCTGGATAAACTGTTCTTGCCCTAGGATGGGATTAAGACCATTGTTGGTACACCACAAATAGAAACGCTTCAATCTGAAAGCGTACAACTTCCGTGTAGATGGCCTCCTAGATTCTTTCGGAATGTTCATACGTCTGGTAAAAGACCTAGATGTCCATATTGGAGGAACTCGGGAGTCAAGCCACCAAGCTCAGAGAGGGAATGCTGGGGTGGAACACCTTTCCCCCAGAGTTTGGAAAGTAGATCCGGCCGGCATGGCAACCTCCTGTGTGGGGTCTCGGACAGGTGAAGAAGGTCCAGGTACCACCATTGGCAAGGCCACTCCACTGCGATGAGAATCAGCCTGGTCTTGACTCTGTAGAACTTGTTGATGACCAGAGGAATGAGCGGTATTGAAGGAAAAGCATAAAGCAATGTCTCTGACAAGCTGATCAAAAGCGCAATCCTCCTAGATACCTAGATGCGACGACGTGGCATTTTGCAATTGTTGCGTCCGCAGACATATCGATGTCTGGAATTCCCAATCATTGGAAAATGTCCTCTGTGATTTCATAATTTAACATCCAGTCGTGTGCTTCGATGAAGTTGCGACTGGGCGTCTGCATGAACATTGAGTGTGCCTGGGCGATGGATCGCAGATATGGTCAACTCGCTCGCCAGTAGCCACTGCCATATGGCTTAAGCCTCTAGGGATAAGGGTCTTGACCAATGCATGGTGGTGGTATTGTCCGTTTGAACTAACAGGGAGCATGCCTGGATGGAAGGGAAGAGTGACTGAGCACTACATGTACGGCCCTCAGTTCCAAAATGTTGATGTAATACCCCTTCTCCACTTCCAACCACAATCCTTGAACTTATAGAGGGCCATGTGGGCTCCCTATCCCTGGATGGACGCATCAGTGATGAACGTCTGGCTGGGAAGGTCCTGATGAAAGGGAACCTCTTAAGAAATGAGGACGTTTCATCCACCATCGAAGGGATTCCTTGGCCCCCTGAGGGAGAGTCACTTAGTCCTCCCAGCGGTCCGAGATCTGGGACCACTGATCCTCTAATGCCTGCTGGAGAGGTTGCATGTGCAGCTTGGCATTGGGGACAATGAAGATGCAGGACACCATGGATCCCAGTAGAGAGGATACCTGTCTGGCCGTGGGATGAAGAGTGCGGAGAAGAGTGCAACACTTGTTGGTGATTGAGGATAATCTCTCCTCCGAAGGATACACTCTTGCATGTGCAGTATCCAGAGTTGCACCCAGGTAGTGAATCACTTGGGTTGAGGATCGACTTTTTGTAGTTGACTTGAAGACCCAATTGCCTTAGCACTCGAATGCAGGATTGCAGATGTTCCTGAAGGAGAAGAGGTGACGAGCTCTTGAGCAACCAGTCGTCTAGGTACGGGTAGACGAAGAGCTGTTTCCGCAGGAAGTCTGCTACCACCGCCATGCATTTTGAGAACGTGCATGGTGCTGATTTGAGTCAGAAAGGTAGGACCTTGTACTGGAAGTGCTCAGACGCCACCTGGAACAATAGGAATTTCCAGTGTTTTCGGGCAATCGGTACATGGAAATATGCACCCAGCAGGTCGGTGGAGCACATCCAGTCTCGCTGTTGGAACTGGGGTAAGATTTGATGCAGGGTCGGCATCTTGAACCTCTCCTTGCGGATGAACTTGTTTAAGAGTCAAGTCGAGAATAGGTGTGTACTCCCGGGTTGGACCCTTCAACACCAAGAAATAGCAGGAGAAAATTTCCTGCGGTCATTGGGACAAGGGGATTTTTTCTATGGCTTCTTTCTGTAGCAGAATAGCTACCTCTGCTTGTAGCACATCTAGTTGGTGGGCAGACATTCTCCATTGTAGAACTGCCAGAGGAGAGGACTTGAAACTGATTGAGTAGCCATCCTGCACAATATTGAGCACCTATTTGTCTTTGGTTACTTTGTGCCAATTGTCAAGGTGTGCTGAGATACTTCTCCCCCCCCACCCTCCCTGCGGCGTGGGAAACCGAGATGGGGGAAGCAAACGTTCATTGTATGCCAGCAGTTTAGTAGAGGAAGCTGATGGTCAGGAAGCTCCCAATCCTCGACCAGGCTGGCGCGGATAGTACTGGGACCTGGCCTGATGCTGTTGTTGCAGTGCCCAGTGATGGGTTTGAACCCTCTGCTGATAGTGCTAATGGTTGTATGAAAGGCATCTGCGCAAAAAATCCTTGCGCTTCTCCAGACCCACTGCATTCAGGGTGTCCAGCTCAGATTTCATTTTCCCCATTTCATCATTGTTATGAGTGTTGAATAATGAGTTTCCACTGAAGGGTAGGTTCAGAATCCTAAACTGAGCCTCTGAGTTAAGTCCAGTGAGCTATAGCCAGGAGGAACGCCTAGTGCAGATGCTATGCGAGCACCCATGGGCCGCTATGTCTGCAGCCTCAGCTGCCGCGCTGATCACCTGATTCGCCACTAATCCACCCTCCTGGAGAATCTCTTGGAACTCTTGCTGCTCTTCCTTTGGCAGTTTTTCCATGAACCTAGATAGGGAGTCCCATAGAGCCCTATCGTATCTTCCTAAAAGCACTGAGGCACTAGCGACTTTCATATAGGCCGCAGAGGTGTTGCACATCCTTTTCCCGAGGGAGTCCATCTGCTTACGGTCCTTACCACGTGGTACTGTAGAGGAGGACGCCCCTGGGTGTGCTTTCCTAGCCACCGCCACTATGACTGAGTCCAGTGGTGGATCAGCTCTCAGAAAGATGGGTGGATCCTGGTCTGGTGCTTTGTAATTCTTTGTAATGCGCAATGGTGCAGACCCTATCGACGCTGGTGTACGAAAAGTCTGAAGAGCTGGCTCAAGCTGACCAGGAACCAGAAGCAGAGAAGGTCTAGAAGACGACCTGTGATGCAGCGTCTCAAAGCTCGCCAATGTGTTTGGCGCAGGCATCTCAATATTTCGTTTAGCGGCACATGAAATGAAAAGGAGACTTATAGAGCGCAAAACATTCACCCAAAGGTATCAAGGCGCTAGCTCAGCACAAAACAGATAAGACCAGTAGAGACAGCCTCAAAGATTAAAAAGCCACGTCTTTAATGCCTTCCTAAATGGCAACAAGTGAGTTTCTGCCTTAAGCCGCACATCTACATAGGACCTCATTGAATGTGACATGAACATCCACTGGTGACACCCTGGCTGGAGGTGTTGCAGACCGGGTTGGTGAATAGTCCCGAACAGACTATCTAGACGTGTCTGTGGACAGGAAGGAGATCTGTGCCGGTGTCTCCGAGATCTGGACGAATAAGAGTGACGAGCTCTAGGAGATGAACGACTGAGGTGTCCTAGAATGCGACCTTCTTGTAGAAGGAGACCGTGTTCTCCTTGGAGATCTTCGAGGAGATCTCGTGGCAGTTGTAGCAGGAGGAGGAGTACCAGCTGAGAACTTACAAGGTGAGTAGATTTGAAAAAAGTCCGACCCTGGACTCCGTCTTGGTACTCGCCACTCTTTCAAACTTTGTAGCCAGCGTGGTGAAAGATTAACTAGTGGCGTCTGTTGCTCTTGAACCGGGGATCCCTCGGGAGTAATTTGCACAATCCTGATTCCTCGGGAGGATGATGTGCCTCTCGATGTCAAACGTCTAGATCTCAATGCCAATCTCTGCAATTCAGCCACTTGTACTTCTCTCAACGTTGATGGAGGTCTCAACGTCGGTATGACTCTGGACGTGGAGTCCGTATCTTCTGTGGGCCAACCAGACGTCCGCTGTCTCTTTGCCGGTGGCGACAAATGCGAAGACAGAGGTCTCGATGTCTACAGTCTAGACGCTGAACGCCTTTGTCTTGACGTCAGTGAAGCTGTCTACGTCAACCGTCTGTGTCTGGATGACGGAGAGGCCCTCGATGCTGAACGTCTATGTACTGACGTCGACCGTCTATGCCTGGATGGTGGCGAGGCTCTCGACGTGGAACGTCTATGTTCTGACGTCGGCGGAGTTTGACGTCGACCATCGGCAAGGGTTTGTCGACGTCAGCGGGTGACGCAGCGGCGAAGTTCGACGCCGACCCAAGCCTGCTTTTTTACGTCGACTTACGTATAGCCAACTGTGATGACAACCTTTTGGACTTCAGCACCTGACACCAAAGTAAGCGGTCTCGACGTTGACTTTTTCTTCGTTGACCGAACCTGTGCAGAACGTCTCGATGGCGATTTCACCCTCTACATCGCCGCATGCTGCAGAGGCCTTTCCGACGTCGATCGTGATGCCGACGGTGAGCACGCAGGTATCGGTCTCGAAGTTGATCACCTCTCTGTTGACATCGAAGCAGAGCAATGTTTTTTCTTTTAATTTTTGCCTCGGTGCTCAGACTTTACGTGAGAGGAGGGGGGTGAAAGGCTGTTAAGACCCTTCAAGGCCACTTGTAGCTCTCACTTTTCCTCTCTTGTATGGCATGCAGCTTGATTTGTTCCCTGTCACGCAGGGTCCTTCTGGAAAATTGTTGGCAGTAATAACATTTGTCTGGCTGGTGAGTAGATGGCAAACACACAATGCAGACAGAGTGTGGATCAGATCTTGCCATCTTTTTTCCGCACGAAGGACATTGGTTTAATAGAGCTGGCATTTCTGACTAAAAAATATAGCAAAATAGTCAGAAAAACAGGTTAGAAGTCCAGCTTGTATTTAAAACCATCGAATGAAGGTCATAAAAACGACTTCTAGATACCAATTCATGACTAAGTCAAAAACTGACGAGCTCAATGCTCCCAAAATCCTCACAGAAGCAGCTGGAAAAATTAACTGACCCAACTGTCACCTGTGGGGCATGATGGGAGCATGGAGGTCTTAAAGGCACAGCATCAGTTCATTCTGTCGTGGTTTATCTATGCAGCCTATGGGCTAACATGCCTTCTTTTACTTTGCCTTTTTCTTTACAAATAAAGGCTATGTTTTAAAAAGTGAAAGCGTGCATGGTCTAGGTTACAGAAAAGCTATTAGATATATGTTTATTTTAAATGCAATTTTTGCATTTTAGCCTTTTGGTGTTTTAGGCTGCATGTATGTGTATATACATATATATGTATGTTTGAGAGTACTTCGAACTCTTTAAACATACATATTTTTTTTTTTATATGCTCCGGGGTCCCCGCACATGGGTGGAACTATTCAAAGCTTATGACTATTGAGGAGTATCCCCTGGAAGAGAATTGGCTTTCCTCAGCATGCTTGAGTTTACAGCAGATTTGTGAAACACTTAGCAGAAAACAATCAGCATATGGGATTGCTTAAGAGTATAGGTGTGAGGAAATTGTAAGCTTGAATTTCTGTTAGCCTACAAGTACCTGGAAAAAGCTTTAGTGTTACAAGTTTTTGTGTCCGGTATATAGCATATTGTTACGACTGATGCCACCTTAAAGGGGCCAGGCATAGTTCTGGTCCAGGTCCATGGCAGTGTGGTGCCTACAATAGTGTTTGCTTCCAGAGCCTTAAAAGGAGAGCCGTTATATTACTCTGTAATTGAAAAGGAAGTTTTGACAGTAACGAATAGTTTCTTACCTGTCGGTGTAGTTTTGCAGCTTGAAGACTTTCTGGATTCACTATGCTGTGCATTATTCCGCCATCTCGTGGTTGGGTCCGGATTCGTAGTCTTTTCTTTGTTTTTGTGGGTTTTTTTTTTGTTGGCCCAGGTGGGCGGCGACGCCCCACCATTTGGTGTCTTCGGTGACGTCGTCGCGCTTCCTGCGGAAGCTCCCACCCTTGGTAGCCATCTTCGGATTCTTTTTTCTTTTCCTCTTACAGTTTTTGTCGTCTATGTCTTTCTCTTTTATCTTTCAATTTTTCTTTTGATCCCTCTAAACTCTGTATGTAGTCTAGTTGTACCCTTAACCTCCTATGTTATCTTCCTGGCGGAGGCGGGTGGGATCGCTAGTGAATCCAGAAAGTCTTCAAGCTGCAAAACTACACCGACAGGTAAGAAACTATTCGTTTTGCAGCGTGAATCTTTCTGGATTCACTATGCTGTGCATAGACTTTGTAGCGGTTTTGTTATTGCGGTGGTTGGGTGGAAGATGAGCATTGGTTGCTGAAAATGTGCTGTAAGACCTTCTGTCCTACTTGTGCCTCTTTGTTCATCTGGATATCCACACAGTAGTGTTTGGTGAACGTGTGCACGGAAGACCATGTTGCCGCCTGGCAAATGTCTCGTATAGGTGTGTTTGCTAGGAACGCAACCGTTGCTCCCTTCTTCCTTGTTGAGTGAGCCTGGGCAGCTCCCTCTAATTCTTGTCCTGCCTGCTTGTGGCAGAGTTGTATTGCTTGTGCAATCCATCGTGCTATGGTATTTTTTGTTACTGGCCGTCCCAGGAAACTGCTTGCGAAGGAAACAAAGTTTTTTTGTTTTCCTGCATTCCTTCGTCCTTTCTATGTAGTGCATCACTGCCCTTCTGGCGTCCAGCGTGTGTAGCGCCTTTTCTGTGGGCGTTGATGGTTTCTGGAAGAAACTTGGTATCTGTATTGTCTGGTTAATATGGAACCGCGACACCACCTTTGGCAGGAAGTGTGGGTCTGTTCTCAAGACAATTCTGTCCTTGTGTATTTGCAAGTAGGGCTCTTGTAGTGTAAGAGCCTGCAGTTCACTGACCCTTCGCAGTGACATGATAGCCACTAAGAATGCCGTTTTTAGTGTGAGCATGTGCAGTGTGATCTTGTGTATGGGCTCAAATGGTGGTTTCATCAACTGTGTTAGCACAGTGTTGACGTTCCAGCTTGGGGCTGGCATTCTTTTAGGGGGGGCTATTCTTTTAGCCCCTTCCAGGAATCTTTTGACCACCTGGGAGGTGAAGAAGCTTTTCCCCGCTTCTCCCCTGGTGTAGGCCACTATGGCTGCTAAGTGAACCCTTAGTGACGAGTAACTCAGCCCGCTGTGTAGTAGGTGCGTTAAGTATTGTAGTACCGTTGATTCTTTTGTGACCTTTCGTTGCAGTCCCTCTTTAATGCACCATTGCGAGAACCTTTTCCACTTTGCAATGTAACATTTTCTTGTAGTGGGTCTCCTTGCTTCTCTGAGAACTGCCATGGTGCTTGGTAGCTTGATGTGTGCGAATTCTAGGTCCTCAGGAGCTATGCTGCTAGGCTGAGGCTCTCTGGTTCTGGGTGGAGCACTTTTCCGTCTTGCATTGTCAGGAGGTCTTTCCTTTTGCTGAACCTGTGTGCTGGTTCCTGCGCCATTTCCATTATTTGTGAGAACCATGATTGTCTGGCCCACTGAGGTGCCACCAGTATGAGTGTCATGCTGCTGCTCCTGCATTTGCTGAGTACTTTGTGTAACAGTGGTATCGGGGGAAAAGCGTATGCAAATTCGTTCGACCAACTTATCCATAGCGCATTCCCTAGGGACCTTTGGTCCGGTTGTCTGGATGCGTAATGTTGGCATTTTGCATTCTGGAGTGTTGCAAACAGGTCTATCCGTGGTGTACCCCACTTTTGGAACAGCCGCTGTACCTCCTGTTGGTTGAGCTCCCATTCGTGGGATGCCTACGTCTGTCTGCTGAGTCGGTCTGCCTCTACATTGTCTATTCCTGGGAGGTGTATTGCCAGTAGGTCTATCCTTAGAGGGATGGCCCATCTCCAAATTTCCTGTGCTAGGTTTGATAGCGGTGCTGACTGTGTACCACCTTGTTTGTTGATGTAGAACATGGTGGTTGTGTTGTCTGTTTGTATCAGCATTCGCTGTCCGTAAAGCTGCTTCTGAAAGGCTTTTAAGGCTAGGAACACAGTTTTTAGTTCTAGGTAGTTGATGTGTTTCACTGCATCTTGTTGTGACCACAGCCCCCTGACGCGGAGTCTGTCCATGTGCGCGCCCCAGCCCTACTGTGAGGCGTCTGTTGTGATGGTCACTGTTGGAGTTGGCTGTGTGAATGGCTTCCCTTGTAATATGTTCTCTTCCTTCCACCACGCTATTTCTTGCTGCTCTGCGTGTGTGACAACCACTAGATCTTCCTAACTCCCTGTCGCTTGTGACCACTGCTGCTGTATCCATTTTTGGAACGGTCTCATGTGCAGCCTGATATGTGGGACTAGGTGGATGCACGATGCCATCATCCCCATTATTCTGCTCACCGTCCTCACTGTCAGAACTTGCCCCTTGCGGTAATGAAGTGTTTCCCTCAGGAGCGCTATAGTTCTCTTGTCGCTGGGGAACACCTTGGACTGTGTGCTGTCTATTTGTGCCCCTAAGAATATTTTGATCTGCTGCGGTTTTGTTGACGATTTCTCCCAATGTATTGAGAAACCTAGTCTGGACAGTGTTTGTATAACTTGATTGATGTGATCCTTGCAGTGTCTGTATGATCCTGCTTTCACAAGCCAGTCGTCGAGGTAGGGGTATACATGTATGCCCTTCCTCCGAAGGTGCGCTGCAGCTGCTGCTAGGCATTTTGTGAACACCCTTGGTGCGGACTTTAGTCCGAAGGCTAGCACTGTGAACTGGTAGTGATTGTGGCCTATCACGAATCTTAGTAGACGTTTGTGTTTGTGGTTGACGGGTATGTGCAGATATGCATCTTTCAAGTCTATGGTCGCCATGTAATCCCCTTGTTGGATTTGGGGTATTACTTCCTGAATTGAAGTCATTTTGAATTTTTGAGTTTTTACGAACTTGTTCAGGAATCTGAGGTCCAGTATTGGTCTTAGTGTCTCGTCTACCTTTGGCACTAGGAAGTACGTTGAGTATACTCCCTTGTTCCTTTCGTTTATTGGAACTGGTTCTATTGCTCTTTTTTGTAGCAGCTCCTCTGCTTCTAGACGTAGGAGGGCGAGCTCCCTTGCGGGAATTGCCCGGTGTCTTGGTTTTTTGCCTGGGGGTGTTTTTGGAGTTCTATGCAGTACCCGTGCTGTATGATGTTCAGTATCCACTTGTCCGTGGTAATGTTCCTCCATTGTGTGAGGAACTTTCCTATTCTGCCCCCAACTGGGGTTGTATGCTCGGTGGTTATTTTTTGGCTGTGTGTGTTTTTTATTTTGTCCTTTTGTTGACTTCTCCTCTCCCTTGGTGTTAATAGGGGAGGGTTTGGTTTGTTTGTGGAGTCACTTTGAGGTGGGCTGCTGTCCCCCTCTTCGGGCCTGTCCCCGTCCGTAACCGCGCCCTCGAAAGGACCGTCCTCTGGGTTGGTACTGCCAATTTTGCTGCTGTTGTCCCTGTTGGCTTTGGCCCTGGTTGTTCCCCTGGTATCCTTGCTGGGGGACTGGTGTGAAGTGGTGGGTGCATTGCCCCCTCTACCACTGGGCCGCCTTGAGGGGTTTCCTCTTCTCATCCCCCTGAACTGCAGTGCTCCCATGGACCTCGCAGTTTCGTAGTCCTTTTTTAGTTGCGTCAACTTGTCGTCGACCGGTGCTTCAAACAGTTTCTCCCCGTCGAAAGGTGTGTTAAGGATGTTACTCTGTACCTCCGGCTTGAAGCCCGAGATCCTGAGCCATGCGTGTCTCCTTTCAGTCACCCCTATCATCATTTGCCTGCTGGAGTTCTCTGCTGCGTCCAAGGCTGACTTTAGGCAAGTGTTCGCGATAGCCTTGCCCTCCTCCGCTAGGTAATTAGCCCTTTGTTGGTATTCTTCTGGCAGGTGTGTAATGAGCTGGCTCATTTCATCCCAATGCTGGTATGCATGCCTGCTGATGAGGGCGTTGGAGTTGGCGATGCGCCAGTGTATGGCTGCGTTCCTCTCCACCTTTCGTCCTGTGAGGTCTATTCGCTTGCTCTCCTTGTCTGGAGGTGGGCCTGTGTTGGTGGGCACACCGGCCCTTTTCCTGGCCGTTGCTGCGATAATGGAGTCTGCTGGCACTGACCCTTGGATGTACGCAGGGTCTTTTGTGGAATGCTTATATTTCTTTTCGCTTCTAGGTGTAACCGCCTTGCAGACTGCAGGTTCTCTGAAGGCCTCCCTTCCCTGGTCCAGGACGCCGGGCAACATGGGTAGGAATTGGCTCTTTGTTTGTTGAGGGAGCAGGGTTTCGTAGAGGAAACCTGCTTTTGTCTTTTCCTCCTGCATTTCGACCCCATATGTCTTTGCAGCCTTCTGGACGACTCCATTGTAGACTCCGATGTCGTCTGGCGGCGAAGGCCTCGAGGGGTAAGAGTCTACCCCTCTTCTGGTGACTCTGCGTCGAGGTCTTGCCAGTCCAATTCTTGTGCCTCCGAGGGCTCTGAGTCCCGGTAAGACTGCATCTCTTCTTCGCCTTCGGCTTCGAAGTCGTAGTCTTCTTCGTCCTGGTCTTCGAGCGGTTCGGGTGTTTTCGGGGGCTCGATGTATTCGGCGTCGAACTCCGAGTGCCTCGTGCGCTGGCTTCGATGGAATAGCGTATTGCTTCATCTTCTCGTCGAAGTCTTTTTTACGTTGCAGGTGCTCGCCATCTCTGCCTCGAGCCTTCTCTTCTTTTTCGCCATCTCGTGGGCCTTTTCAGCGTCGAGTGGTGCAGCGCCTCTCTTTGTGGTCGCGGTCGTCGAAGATGACGCCGGGCCTTCCTTTCTCGGTGTCGAGGCTTCCTTTTCGGAGGTGACCTTCGACGCCTTTGTTTTTTCGGAGGCTTTCGCCGATTGGGAGTCCTTTTCGAAGGATCCGCTCGGTTGCTTGTCCTTGGATGCTGTTGCTTTCGTCGAGGGTTTCGGCGGCAACGCTCCCTTTGAGGACTTTTCTACACTTCTAAGAGTGTCGCTCGGGGTTCTGGCTTCACTCTTTCGAGCGTCGCTTGGGTGCCTTGGGGTCGACGACTCCCTTACCTCCTTCGACGTTTTCTTATGGACCTCGACGACAGAGCAGTCCTCCGGTCCCTCTGCGATGTTGTCTTCCTCTCCGCTCGAGAGGCCCAGGTCTCGGAGCGATGGTGCTGGTCCCTGGCCCTGCATGTTGTAGTTCGCCCTTCTCTGTCTCTCTCTTACCCGGAGGGTCTTCGGGGTGAACGCCGAACACGCGTTGCAGTCTTCACTGGTGTGTTCGAACGGCAAGCAGAGGTTACAGACTGGGTGCTGGTCCTTCTGGGCGTACTTGTGGTGACAGTTCTGGCAAAACTTAAACGGTGTCTTGTCCATAACCGCTCTCAGGGAGCCCCCTGTGAGCGCATTCTCTGTAGGCGTCGAGATTTCGGTCGTGGACCTTCTACCTCGTCGTCCTTCTTGTTGTCTCCGGTTTACTTGTGTCGTCGTCCGGTGTCTCGGGAAACGATCCTCTGTGGTGATATTCGACTTTGAGATTCCTCGTCCAAAGTTTCTGGAACTTCTCGGCAACGATCCAGACCCCACGGCGGAAAAAGAATCTGAAGATGGCTACCAAGGGTGGGAGCTTCCGCAGGAAGCGCGACGACGTCACCGAAGACACCAAATGGTGGGGCGTCGCCGCCCACCTGGGCCAAAAAAAAAACAAAAAAACACAAAAACAAAGAAAAGACTACGAATCCGGACCCAACCACGAGATGGCGGAATAATGCACAGCATAGTGAATTCAGAAAGATTCACGCTGCAAAAGTTGGGCCATGCAGAAGTTTTAGAATTTTTTCTGGGGAGAGAATGTCATGGTAAGAATGGGCCATGAACTGTTGAAAGCAATCTTTGAGAAAGAGGTTTGAATGCAGTCTGTGCACACATTAGGAAGTGGGTGGTTGCGCTGGAAGAGTGGAAGAGTACACATCTAGGGTCCAACATAGTCTGGGTGCTAGGAATTGTCCAGTGGACTGTTTATCATGGTTGGTAGCCTAGGAGAAGGATGAAGATCTGGTGATGGATGCATGGTTTCAGTAGAATGTGTTCTGAATTGCTGGTTGAACGATTTTGAAGGAGGTGCGGAAGAGGGATTATGGAAGAGATCTAAGGAAATCAAACCATACTGGATGGTGAGGGATGAAACCGCTGTAAAAGGGTTGTAATCCAGAGGAACAAGGTTAATTTTCCCCCCTCCCCTTAGATCTCCGAAGAAACAGGTAAATTGAACCAATACATCAGGGACATTTGGGAGTGGTAATATCTAAATAAAGAATGAGGTTGGACTTCTGGTGGCCTGGACTTCACAGGGAAGTGCTGTGAGGGATTGCTGGGAGTGTGACAAGAGTGACAACATTTTTAAGACTTTTACACCTCCCTTGCAATGTTGTGAAGTATCAAAGGTCCCGTAGGATGAAGTGTCTTTAGATTTAGTAGGCCAATTAGCGGGGAAAGTGTCTTTTCTAAACAGGTTGGTCTTGGTGGATCGGTTTTCCACGTGGCTGGAGTCGAAATAACATCAGTTTGTCCATCAGTAAGAAATTGTTGTGCGAGGTATTCCAGTGGGAGGGTTATCCCAGGAGGATTCTTACAGACAATGGGGTGTAGTATTGTACCAATATATCTAGGATTATTTTGAGGCATTTGGCACTGCGCTAAAGAGGAGTGCAGTCTAACATCCTAAGACCAATGGCATGGTGGAGAGATGCAACTGCAAACTGAAGGTAACTGGCAGAGACTCAACACAAGCTGAAGGAAACTGGTGAAAACTAACGGGTTAGATTTGAAAAGGCAACTGAATGAAAGGATCATTGCATACTGGGTGATGCCACATCAGAACACTGGGAAAACTCCTTTTGAATTGTTCAAGATGTAAGAATCCCAACAGTAAAGTCATGTCTGAATAGATGGATTAGAGGAAGGGGTGTGTGAAGATTTTGGCTGAAGAAGTGTTGAGAGAGATGGCATGCAAAAGAAGTGTACAGAGTTTTGATGTACAAAAAGCTACTTGTGAATGAGTGGAGAAGGTGGGTAAATGGGAGAAGAAAAAAACATCAACATAAATGCGATCAAAGTTTACAAAACCACTCAAGGTTATCAGACTTTTTAGAAATGCAATAAAGACTTCTAATGGAAGAATCAGGAATTTGGGAAGTGTCAGCGTGTAGAAACAGTTTAAGTGAATTTTGTCACCCATATCAGATGGCAGAGAGTGAGTGCTGGATTTCCAATAGTGGTTCAGATTATAGTGACATTGATCTTGCTTATTAGAGTTCCCAGGAAACCTGCATATTTAGTATGGTTCCTCTAAGCTATGGTATGTCATTTTTCTTTCTTTTACATTAATTTTCCTTGCTATACGTTTCTTCTGCAATAATATTTCTTACCTATGCTTTGCTTTCTTAGAAAAAAATGATTTGAGTATGATGGGAAGGTGTGTGGTGTCTGGCTTTTGCTGTGTAGTACAGGCACATACACCTTGGCATAGGAATTTAGAATGTTCAGGGCATTCTGGTGGAGACAGTTGGAGGAAACTGTTGGAGGGTTGTTAAGCAATGAAGTAGCTCGGTTCAGTAGCCACACTAAATTTCATTCACACACACACACACACACACACACACACACACACACACACACACACACACACCCCCCAGCAATAATGAGAATCAATACCCATGTTTTGCTGATTAAGTGTAATATAGTATTCTTAATTGTTCACACTTGTCACCCCCACCTTGCTACTATAAAAATGCTCAAATGTGGCCCCACATTTAATGGCATAATATGCTTTACAAATACAGAAATGTTAGTATGTGGACATTTTTCTACCTCACGGGAATTTCCTCCACTACTTTCTTCTTAGGTGGCCGCCCTCTCTTCCTGACTGGCTTCTCCGGAATGAGATCGGTTTGTCCTGGTCCCCTGCAATTAAGAGATATAATTGTTAGCTGTATCCTTTTACAGTAACAAAAGCACATTATAATTTTGAGACATAGTTCACACTAAGTAGGGAGGTGCCTACACATCACCCAAAATGATATGGAATAACATGGAGTCCAGGAGAGGAATACCGGGTGCAATTAATGAAACAAAGAGGCCATAGTTGGAACAAGAAGAGAAGTTTCACAGCCACATGATGGATAAGTACTGTAGTATTGAATACAGTATAATTTCTAATTCACTCTAAGCAATAGTGCTGCAGTGTGATTATTTTACTTACAGGCTCAGAAATATCATCGGTGACCCAGCAAGGCTTAAGGCAATTTTTGGACGGAATGTAGAAAAGGGTTTTTCTCCAGTGGTGTCTACAGGAAAGGGCCCACCCTTAGCAGTCACTGTAGTTATGCTTTCTTCCTTCAAGCTGGTTGTGGCCGAGTGGGTAAAATGATTGAACAATCCCGAATCCTATGAATACAACAGAGCTTCCAATGTTCTGGAAGGGCATTAGGGCTCAGATATGCATGTAATGGAACCCCAAGTGAGGAGCCCCAAATGCTCCGAAGCGGACTTTCCTACCCTTGCCTCGATGTTCAAACCATATATGGCTGTGAGAAGTGTAGTGATTGTTCATAGTCATACAGCAGGTCCCCCGCCTACATAACATAGGTGGAGGAGGGAAGACCTGCAGCAACTTGCAACTCTGCACACTCATCCAGCAGCAGCGCCGTAAAGCACCGAGTGGCCACCATGCTAGATGCCATGAGCACTGCTTCATCACACTGACCCACATACTGTAGAGCAAAGTGGTTATGACTGACACGATGAGGACCATTTGGATTTGTTATTCTGTCTCTCCTCAGCTTTTCCACTGAAGTGCAGAACCTGCAATATTTCACATTGTGAGAAGGACCATGGTAAGGTAGTGGTGATCATGTGATTAAGCGATCCCTAGGGGTCTTGCTTATGTGAGTAACTAGAAGATAAAGGGCACCATCAAGGAACGTCAGAATGAAAGCCCTTTAAGAATGAGGTATACAGATAAATATTGGCTCAACTTTAATTTGATGCAGTTCAGCCCTATTGGTATACCGTGCCACCGTATACGACATGGATTAAAAAAACTCGAATGCCATCTATTGTAGTCACCACTAGATGGCAGTAAGTCAATGTACAAGTAATACTGAAATCAGTGCTATTTTAAGGCAAAGCGCCAACTTAAATAGAAGCCAACTGGAGTGAGAAACGAGACTCAATCACCCACCATGTTGAAAAGGGCCGAGAAATAACAGAGAACTGACCGCTCAGAGATGGCAAACACAGGATAGAAATGCAGTTTAGCCGTTGGGAAGACCCACTGCTTTAGTAAACAAGGGCGCTGAAACGTTGGAAATTAAAAACAAGCATTGGCAAAGGCAGGATGGCCTGCTCGCTCTTTGCATGCCGGGTACCATGCACGGTTCTTAAAGCCCCCATTGCACCTCCGAGTTAAACCCCCGAGGCCTCTGCAGCCTAACACCCTTGCTGTTGACACTTCATATGCTATGCGGCGGAGGTCCTCTTACACCACAATGCTCGAGCAGATACAATCAGTTGCTGACGACATGGACCCCTTCTACTATGTTGATCCAGTTCCCAGAAAAACGTGTCAGTTGTCCTGCTCCGAGTTACTCCCCCGTTCCCCACACTCGACAACTCACTCATTGACATTTGCGATCCAGGTGCTGGGAGTTAGAGGCTCGATGGAGGGACCGCGCTAATGTCTGGCCTGCCCCCGACAGCTTGGCTCTTCACCAGGAACTGGAAATTGGTTAAAATACTTAACAAATGTTCTAGGCCTTAACGCTCCTGTAAAGCGCCTGGCACTCCTCTCCCTGCTTAGAGATTCTAGGTGTGACATTTGCCTTATTCAAGAAACCCATCTACTCAAAGCAGACTGGAAACGCATGCGGTCCCGCTGGTTTGATAGTCAATATTTCTCCTCTGGTCCAGGAAAACAGGCAGGGGTGGCAATCCTGTTAGCCAAGCATTTCCCGGGGATTGTTACTCAAACACAAGCAGAACTGCCAGGTAGACTACTCTCCTTGCGCATCTCGATAAAAGAGTACACATTCACACTTACTAATGTATAAGCCCCCAAACGACCACCAGGAAGCCTTCCTTCTAGATGCTGTGGACCAGGTGCTGGCCACCCCAGATGCAGACACCCTTATAGGGGACAACTTTAATCTGGTCCCAGATGCTGTCTTCGATAGATCATTCCAGAGGACAGGTCACAAGGGGGTGCTCACACAGATGGGCCCCCAGTGGCTGGGGTACATGGTGCTGGTAAAAGTTTAGTGATTGCGACACTCTGCAATAAAAGACTACACTTACTTTTTGGCAGCCCTCGAAACAAATGCCAGAATAGATTTCTTTAACTCGCTGTGCTTCACAGCAGCCACCACATCAGCGAACATTGGCATGCCCGGTCTTTGACCATTCCCCCATCTCCATCACACTACACATCTCGGATGCCATGCTGCAATCCCGTACCTGGCGCCTCAATCATAAGCTATTAACATACGATTCCACCATTGACAAAATCAACACCATGCGCGCCTTTCTTACAACCAATGACACACCTGAGACCGACATCGCCTTACTGTAGGACACACTAAAAGCAGTGGTACCGGGCAGCTTTATAGCCATAGCAGCCCAGCTGAAAAGATATAGAAAGGATAAGTGGTCTCACTTGGAGGGACAGGTGAAGGAATTAGAAGAGGCCCATAAGCAATCTGGTTCCCACAAAATACGGCCACAACTTACGACAGCCCGCAAACAACTTAAGGTCCTGGATGTAGATAAAGTGGAATACGCTCTACTCCGCACTAAACAAAAATATTATGCTTGGAGCAATTAAGCAGGGCACATAGGCCCCACTGATGACACCTTACAATTAGACAGGGATATCCATCCCAATGAGGTACTCAAAGCCATAACCCGCCTGCAGGCCGGTAAAGCCCCGGGCCATGACGGCTATACCTCTGACTTTTATAAATTATTTGTAAATCCCCTGGCCGCAATCCTGGCTTGCCTTTATAATTCATTTAGCACCTCCGGCACTCTCACGGACACTAGAAGAGCGGCTACCATCACAGTGCTCCCCAAGCCCGGCAAGGACCTCGCACTTTGCTCTTCCTTCCGCCCCATATCACTACTACATGTCAACGCTAAGATATTCACCGATATACTGGCAGATCACTTTGCGACCCATATGCAGGGCCTGATAGATCCCGCCCAGGCTGGGTTTATTCCTGAAAGGGGTTGCAGCAATAATACCAAATGCCTTTCCCACCTTCTAGATAAAACCCAACACACTCTTGCGCCAGCGCTTCTGCTTTCCGTCAATGCTGAGAAGGCGTTCGACCACGTGCACTGGCCACACCTTCAGTTGGTGCTGGCAAGGACCGGTCTCGGTGACCGATTCGACGTTGGATATGGTGTAGTTACACTAACCCCACGGCTAGAGTCAACGACTCATGTCACCCCCCTTTAACAAAGCCCGCAGCACTCAACAGTTATGCCCCTTGTTGCCAATTCTTTTTCGCCCTCTATATGGAGCCGTTCACCGAGTGAGTGTGCAGACATCGACACATAACGGGCATCACCATGGGGGGCATGAAACAAACTGGTCTTGTATGCAGGCGATGTTATGTTAGCCATCACACAACCCTTCACCTTCGGCCACTGGGGGTTTATATCTCTCCCATAGTCAGAGCAACGGTAGGCACCTGGGATAAGGTACAATTGATACGACAGCTCTCCGCCCACATCTCACCACAGACACCGATCATGGGGAATCCCGATTTTGCCCCGGCTCTACAGGGGACCACATTCTGACAGTGGCAGGAAGCCAATTGCAAGAGGGTGAGGGACCTATTTGACAAAGATGGTCTCATGGACTTTGCCCAGGTCCAGGCTAATTACAGCATTCCTCCCGATGCTCACTGGCAGGACGTTGCAGTTTGCCATTTGGTTACACAGCCACACATGTCCGCAAGCCAGAGCCCACCCCTTACACCTTTTGAGAGATGGTTACTCACCTGTCGCAGGGACAAAAGCCTCCTCTCAAACATCCAAGCTAGCCTAAACGCCCAGCCGGCCACTGTCAAATCTCCTGCACAGCAGCGATGGGAAACGGAATGTGAGCGCACCTTTACCCCTAGGGAATGGTCCGACAACTTATGACTATCCCACACATCTGCCTGCAGCACATCTGGTAAAGAGACCTAACTGAAAATTGTGCATTATTGGTATTATGCTCCAACTAGAACAGCTAAATGGAAGCAGGGCGGGGATGATAGCTGCTGGAGGGAGTAAGGACAGCCAGGCACATTAACATTCTCTGGCATTGCCCCAAGCTACAGCAATACTGGACGGATATTTTGGCAGACATTAACGAGATGTATGACATTGACCTACCTTGATTCCCTAGTTGCATATTGTTGGGCCTCCCCAACGCACTAACCTACCCGCTACGGTTCGCAAGGGGACGAGCCATCACCCTCGCCCTCTGTGCAGCAAAACAAGTCGTACTGTGCAGGTAGGGCACAGATAAGATACCTACACGACTGGACTGGCAGCATAAACTTTGAGAACTCCTAGGCATTGAAAAACTGACGGTATTGGTGGACCGTAAACTGCCGCAATTTGACAAAAACTGGGGGCCCTGTATAAGGTTTGTGTCCCACGAATTGAGGGAACTATCCTGGCCAGCTTACGTGCGGGTACTCCTCCTCACACATACGGACCATGGCATCACCCAAGGTGTAGAAATGACGGCTTCCCATATACCCTTCGTCCCAGAACACCTTATATGTCCCACTCATAGGAGTTGTCCAGTAGGTCCCTTATCACCCTTCCCCCTGACATTCCTTTCTATCCTACCTCCTCTCGCTGCCTGCCACCCTATCCACCCGATTTACCTCTCCACCGGTTTTTAATGTCTCCTTGTTGCACCTCACCGGCCAGTAGATGTTGCAGGGGAGATTGTTTGTTCCATTGTTTTAAAAAAAATTCAATATAAATCGATTCAAACCTAAAAACAAGCATTGGCATAGCCAATAGGTCTCGCCTTTGGGACCTTATAAGTGTTTAGTTATCCAGCACAATATCCTTGGTGCAACAACATCAACTGTTGCATGGCTAAACACTTATAAGGTCCCAAAGGCGAGACCTATTGGCTATGCCAATGCTTGTTTTACTGGTTGACAACCACCCAGTGTCTGTGGGAAGCTGGGATGTGAACTCCTCCCCCACCACAAAGTGCAGTACAGTAGCCATCTGACTAAACCTTTGGTGGTTCCAGAATTCCCAAGCGGAGGTAGAGGTATAAGAACTGAGGTGCAGAATTATCATTTATTAAAATGTTAAAAAGTGCTAGATTTTTAGGTGCTAGTCTGTCCTGAAGGCTGATATGAGCATTTAGGCGTTATGTTGGCAGCACTCAAGCAGAGAGCAGGAGTTCACTCCTGAAGCTTGTCGTTAAACTGCTTCACTGTCACCACATAGTTTCAATGTTTGATCTCTTTCTCTGAACATCTATTTCTTTCCCTCAGTTCAATCGTGTTGCCATCAGAACAGCTGCTTAAAACCCCACCACTCTGACAGCAGAAATGCATGTCTCAGACTGGAACTACTCACAGGTTGGGAGTGAGAGGGACAGCCATACTCTGAGCAAGGTACAGGGAAGCCTAAATATCTAATGGTTCCTACTTATAGAGCACTTGTGCCAAACCTTTACAGACACTGTAGTCCGTGTCTGGGTTTTTCAAGGGCCTGTCTTGTAAATATGTTTTACATATCTACACCACTGATCTCTAGTTTTCAGCCAGATAGCGGGAGTCTTGAATAGTATGTTGCCGCTCAGAGCTGTCAATGTCGTCTCCACTTGGCTGCTCTTATCAAAGCTGTGCCAGGGCTTAGACTGTCCCAGTGTCAGTGAACACTTTTTGATTCTATGACATTGTGTGGAAGACGAGGTGCCAATGGGAAAGTCCTGTTGCTTATGATGAAAAGCCCTTCATCTTATCAGGGAGAGGAGAAGGCTCCAAAAGGGTCAGGGCAGATAACGCCAGAGGAGCAGCTAAGCTAATCTGATACCAATCTATAGCAAATGCGTTAGTTCGACCCTAGATGCGTGCCACTTATATAGTGAAACTTTATTCCCAGTCATATCTACCCAGTCTGCAAAAGCAGCAGTGCATGCCAAAACATTTCTGCAGGCTCTCTCATGAACTGCCCCCCCAACAAACCTTATACCCATTGTGCAGACCGGAGGTGACGGGGCGACCTAGGCATAGCGATGCCCCGTGCAGGGAATGACAGGAGGCCAACACGTTACTTCGTGGTTGGCAGGAAGACCCCGAGCGGTCTCCGTTTATTTATCTCCTCGGGACGATCCCGCCCCGAGGAGTGCATGCGTTCGATACACTGCATTGGAGAGCCCGGATGGCTCTCTACAGCCATGTGCTCTGGGCTGCCTGGTAGGCTGCTGGCAGTGTAGGTAGGGGATGCTTTAGTGATATTACTTTCAACAAGCACCGAGTGCTGGGAAGAAAGTCAAAAACGTCGAAAGATGGGACTTTTTTCACCGAGGCAAATCTGTCAAGGTGCACTCTTACTTGTTGGATTCCCTCTTATTTCAAAGAAAGTCTAGCCTAGCTCACTTGGGGTTCAGAGCGCCACCTCCAAACCCTGTAGGTGTGCCGCGGGCGGGCTGGCTTGCGCGCCTCTGAGATGGCATCTCCCGGCTCCTCACGGGGGCACAAGGTTCTCAAAACAGAAGTACATTATGTGCTCTTTCTTACTAGCAAAAAAAACCCTGAAACTAGCCCTGCCATTGAGGAAATGCGTTTTTGGCCCTACTTAGCATGCTCTTTGTTTTTTAGAGAACTCCCCACTGCCCTCTGGATATGGGTCACGAATGCAGCACGGTTCGTTCTTTTTAGCAATTACCGTATTCCGGGGACTCGGCGTCCAGCTTCTGTGCCGGCCACCGGAGATGAGGGCACCTCTAGTGCGCGAGATCAGTGCTGTGTTTTTACACACTGAACAAGCCCGGAAGTGGTGCGAGCACGAGCGCGCTTGTGCCCGCCGCTGCAGGAGAAGACAGCCATCTGTTTCCAATTAATGGGCGCGATAATTGGAAACAGATGGCGCTGATGCTCGCTCCCGAGCACCCTAGGCCAGAGAACAGAGAAGGCGGGACATGCACCCGCCTTGGGCCAATTGCGTGCTGTCTGTCTTAGAAAGACGCATGCAGAGCCCAATAGCAAGTGATAAAAAAAAATAAAGCACACGCTTGAGCGAGTGTTTGGAGTTTAAAAGCCCTTACTAACTGTCTCGCAGCGCATGCGCGCTGGCTCAGGCGAGACCTAATAAGGTGCAGGTCAAGTAACTTCAATTATTTGCTCGCCCTTTAAAGACAAAGGTATAATTTTTATTTAGGGTCAAAATAAAGACGTTTGGTCAGTCAGATGTAAACTAACCGCACAAAATGCATTGTCTTGTGAACATTAGTAGAAGGCAACACTATCTATAGTCTTTATTTTAAAAAAAATATGCTAAATGAAGGTTGAGAAGGAATAGTTTCTTACCTGTAACTCCAGATCTTTGTAGGGGAATTTGAAATTCTAATCCATACGAACCAGACCATGGTTGATAAACAATTAGTTCGATCTGTGAATATCTCGTGTTTTATCGAGATAGAATTTTAAAAACTTTTCTCGCATCCCGGGAATGAAGAGTTCTTTCAGCTGGAGGAGAGGGATTCTGAAAGAATGTAGGTAATGATATGGTCTGATTAACATGGAAATCCGAAATAACCTTAGGGAGGAATTTTGGTTGAGTTCTCATAACCACTTTGCTAGAGTGGAAGATTGTGTATGGTTCGTGAGAACAAAGCACTTGGATCTCGCTAACCCTGCGAGCTGATGTTATTGCTACAAGGAAAGCGGTCTTCCAAGAAAGCTGTTGCAGGGAGGCTTTGTCAATAGGCTCAAAGGAATCCTGCATAAGATGAGAGAGTACAATGTTAAGTTCGCAGGGAGGTGAAGGGCGCCTAATGGGAGGGAAAACCTTCAACCCTTCTAGAAAATCCTTGATGACGGACATTTTCTGTAGGCAGTAAGGGCTGCCAGGTGAATCTTTAGTGAAGAGAATCGCAAGCCAGATTTTGCCAGATGGAATAAGTATGGAACAATGACATCTTCCTAGCAGGATGTAGGGTCCACGTTCTTAGAGGATCAAATGCAAAATCTCTTCAATTCGAAGGCATATGCTGAATGGGTAGAAGGCCGCTTGGCCTCTCGGAGGACGACCATACAGTCCTTCAGCAAATTCAAGTGTCCGTAACGCACTAACTCAGGACCCATGCCGCCAAATTCAAAGAGAAGAGATTGGAGTGTACCATCTGGCCTCCAAACCTCGTTAGCAGGTCTGGTCTGCATGGCAGTTTGAGTTGTGGACAGACCGGAGCTATTAGGATCATCTTGGCTCTCGAGTGGGACAGCTTGATGAGGACTGATAGAATTAGGGGAATCGGCGGAAAAGAGTAAAGAAATATGCCAGATCAGCTGATCCATAGGGCATTCCCCAGAGTCCCTGGCTGAAAGTATCTTGAGGCGAGGATTCGTAATTTTTTGTTTTCTGCTGTGGCGAAAAAGTCGATGGCTGGAGTGTCATACAGTCGAAAGATGTTTTGTACGACATCGTCATGTAAGACCCACTTGTGGTTTGCTTGTAGAAGCCTGCTGAGAGAGTCTGCCTGAGCATTTTGTACACCTGGAAGGTGAGTTGTGGTGATAATTTGGTCCCTGGCTATGAGCCATTTCCAGGTTGTTTGGGCCTCGTGTTAGAGGGGCCTGGACCTCATCCCTCCCTGCTTGTTGAGGTAGTGCATGGTGGTTGTATTGTTCGTCTAAAAAGCAGGGAGTGGGATCTTAACGATGGGTGAAACGTCTTCAGCGCTAGATGGGCTGAGCATAGCTCTAAGAGATTGATGTATGTTGTTTCTCTCTCTGACCACTTGCCCTGGATGTGGAGATGATCCATGTGGGCTCCCCATCCCAGCAGTGAGGTATCCGTCACTATTATATGAGGAGGAACCTGCTGATGAAAAGGCATCCCTCGAAGCAAGTTTGTTGGAGAGCACCACCGTTTCAGGGACACATGAAGGGATAGGTCTGTCCTGTCTTCCCATCTGTCAGTTGGTCCCACTGATCCTCTAGACATTCTTGCAGAGGTCGCATATGGAGATGGGCATTGGGTGTGAGGAAGATGCAGGAAGCCATCGAGCCCAAGGAGAGAGGATACCTTTCTCACTGTTTGTTCGGAAAGCTGTCATGAGAGAGTGATACTTCCTAAGGATCGATAAGCATCTCTCCTCCAAAGGACACACACTTAACTATATTGTGTCGATGGATGCTCCCAGATAATGTAAGGTTTGAACCAGGACAGACCAGGCTGACTTTGTAATGTTGACATGAAGGCCTAACCTTTGAAGGAGACTGCAAGTCCTGTTATAGTAAAGCTAAGCTTCCTGAGATGTTGCCGCCTTGATTAGCCAATTGTCTAGGTATGGGTAGGCTAATATTTTGTGCTTCCTGGAATGGGCAGCCACCACTGCCATGCACTTGGAGAATGTTCTGGGTGCTGACTTGAGGCCAAATGGAAGTGCTTGGTAATGACAGTGGTCTTGCCCAACTATGAAACTCAAGAACTTTTGATGCTTTCTGACATTTGGAATATGAAAGTATGCGTCTTGAAGGTCTATGGAACAGAGCCAATCCCCCTGGTGTGATTGGGGATAGATTTGGTGTAATGACAGCATCCGGAACGTTTCTTGCCGAATCCACTTATTGGCTGCTTTGAGGTAGAGTTTGGGCCAGAATTGGTTCTTGTCTTTTTCACCAGAAAGTACCAGGAATAAATGCCTGTCCCTCGTGGTTAATGAGGAGCAGGTTACACCACCTGCTTTTATAAGAGGATGTTGACTTCCGACCGTAACAGCGGGATTTGGAAGCTGGACAGTTTTGGAGGAATGGACGGTGGAGGACTGGTGAACCAGAGACAATATCCATTTTGTACAATATTCAGAACTAACCCTGGGCGTGAACTCCACTTGCGGAGTTTTCTGCACGCCGCGTTACGCGGAGATTGCGGCGTTCCAAAATACTCTGCTTCGCGTTGCGGAGCAGAGTATCTTTCCTTGCTCACGTTCGTCAACGTCATGTTGGCGAGCGCAAGCAAGGAAAATCCACCTCCCGGCGAGATTTTTCCTCGTTCGCGATCGTCAACATCAAGTTGGCGAACGCGAGCGTGGAAAATCAACCTCCCAGCAAGATTTCTCAACGCGGGGGGTCAGATTTCTCATTGCAAGTGGACACGTTGAGAAAGTTGCAGCTCGAGTAAAAATCTACTCGAGCGGCAGAAATGAAAGCAGCGTCCGCTTGCGCTGTGCAGGATGCCGTTCGCGATGATTGCACAGTGCGGACAAGCATCCGGCACCGCAAATCACTGCGAACGGCATTTTTCTATTGCACTCCGCCGCTGGCGGAGCTCCGCGTAGCGCGGCTGAAGTTTTTTTCCCACTCCGCGGAGTTCCGCGCAGTCGAACTCCGCCCAGGGTTATTCAGAACCCAGGCGTCTTTGGTTATGTTTGCCACTCTGCCAGATAACAAGATATGCTTCCCCCCACCAGAGTGGGTAACAGTAGAGGGGGGAAGTAACAATTCAGGGTTTTGACCCGGATGGCTGCTCGCTCGCCTCTTTGAGCAGGCTGCTAAGTGGATCTACCTCAAGTCTGCTTCCTTTGGTATTTTTGGTAAGGTCGTTGGTGCTGTTGCTGTCCACCACCTTGTTGGCGTCCTCTGCAAATAGAAACGGCGCTGGTATTAATGTAAAGATTTTCTTTGCTATCTGGTTCTCTCTAAGTCGACTACCTTCAGAGTCTCCATTTCTGCCTTCATTCGTGCAATCTCATCGGTGTAGCTTCCAATCAGAGTAGTAACAGAGAATGGGAGATTTAATATTCTGTTGTAATTCTGGCTTGAGGGAGGTAAGGTGAAACCAAGAGTGCCTTCAGAGAGCAATGCTGTGGCAATACTGATGTACCGCTAGAAGGGAAGAGTCTGCTGCAGCACTAATGATTTGACTGGAAACCATTAATCATTCATTTAGGATTTCCGTATAAAGTCTTTCCTTTCATCTCTTGGGAGATGTTCAACAAACTGCTGCATGGATTCCCACAGTGCCCGGTCATACCTGCCTAAAAGGGCGGCTGCACTAGCCGGTCTAATCGTGGTTGCTGCCGTACTGCAAACCATACAACCCACGGAGTCTAACTTCCGACTCGCTTTATCAGGAGGCACTGTTGAAGTGGGAGTAGTGGCATGGTGTTTCTTTGCCACTACTACAATAAGAGTGTCTGGCTGTGGGTCAGTATGGAGAAAGGCAGGATACTGCTCTGGATGGCGGTATTTTTTCTGATGCCTGGATGGAGCGGTCTTAACTGAGGCTGTCAAGAAGAGATCCATGGCCGGTTCTAAGAGGCCTGGCACTAATGGCAGCAAAGGTCTTGATGCTGGCCTATGTTGAAGGGTTTTTAAAGATTACTGATGTTGCTGGTGCTGGAGTCGATATTGCAATATTAAGCTTTGCAGCTCCCCTCACTAAGACCTCTTGAAAAGTGGTGCTATCATCCATAGGTGATATGCGTGGAGGTGGGGAGTCTGAAAGAGTTGGAGAGTATCGTCCTGGGTCTCTGTGTTGTGTCTAGACTGAGATCGTTGTGAGTGACGATGGCAGGAGCGCCTGGATGATGCAGATTAGCACATTGATCGATGACGGTGGCGCCTGGAATGATGACGTGATCTGGACCGAGATCTGGGCCTCGGTGTGGAAGCGACTGGTGCCGGTGGCGTTGGTGGAGGAGGAGGAGGAGGAGGAAGACGTGTTGCAAGAGGCGGAGATGGCACTGGCGGAGGAGAATATGATGTGACCCTTTAAGGGGAGTATGGTCTTGAATACTCCAAATCTGAAGAGGAATAGATATGTCTCAGCTTTCTTCTTGCCTCCTGTAGTCTTGAGGATGTCGAAAGGGTTCTCGACGTTGACCGGTCTCGATGCCTCGAGCTGCTTGTCGTCGGTGATAGGCAGCGGCACCTAGACGTCCGCATGGACCTCGACGTCCATCTTTGGCGGCGCCTCGACATTATTCTGGATCTCGACAGTGAGTGGTGTAGCGGCCCCGTAGCCGATTGACTCCTCGACATTGAACGGGGTCTGCGTGTCGACGGTGTTATCGACGTCGACACTCCTTACCTCAACACTGACCTGCGGCACCTCCTCGACATTGAACAGGTGGGCGCCGTACCTCTCCTCAACATCGATACTCTACGTCGACCGGGACCAAGGTCGTTTTTCTGCCGTTTACTTCTTGGCACGCCCTCCAGAGACAGATGACAGAGCCCTGGTAGAGGTCTGACCCTCTCCTCGCCCAGAGGTCCCACCTTCAGACTGTCTGTGGTCTTCTTCGCTCATCGGTACCATGGAGTCAAATCTTTTCCCAGTCCGTTAGGGTGCATCTTGAAAAGTTCCTGCAGTGATGAGAAGACTCAGAAACATGACTTTCTGGGAGGCAGATAATACACACCTCATGAGGGTCTGTTTTGCCCTTTTTTCTCCCACAGACAGGGCATTTGTCAAAAGGTGATGGCATTTTTCCTGTCAAAATACCTCTATTTCTGTCAGGAGAAAACAGAAAAAGCCAGGGAGAGACCACAAATGTCAAATGAAATGGTTGTCAACAAAATTCAGTTGGGAATTTTGAAGAAAAAAAGCCAAAAATTGGACGGGCTCAATGCTCAGGGTTGTGTCAGCAGGAGCCGGAAAAACAGAACTGAAGCAACTGCCACCTGCTCAGCATGATGGGATACTGGTGGTCTCTGGGTTCTTAAAGGCACAACCTCTATTTTAACTCATATAATACTAGCCTATAGGGCTACACTGTCCTGCTTTCCGTCATCTTTATGCTTATTAAAAAAGGGTTTGTGAAAGATTTTTACTGTTGTATTAAAACATCATGAAAGTATAAACATATATAAGTATTCTGGCCCCCTTTTTTTAAGAACAAGATGAAGAATTGGGCCATTGTAGCTTAGTCCTATAGGCTGCATAATCTGTTCTTTCTTAAGTGACCCTGCAGGCCTTCCTGAAGAAAGGCAAACATCTACATTTAAGATATATTGTGAAAAAATGCCCAGGGATCCCCACAGGTGGGTGGGCTATTCAGTGTTTATGATTACACATGGAAATCCCCTACAAGAGAAGCTTTATTTATCCTTTCTGTTATTAAAGAATAACTATTTTAGCTGGCCCAAGAAGGTTCAAATTGAACAAGCATTCTCATAACCACATTTGACAGGTCATTTGATTTCGGGGTGTCAGCTATTCTCAATTATTCAATGTTTTAGAGATCTAGACGCCCCTCTGTGCAACACTACACTGCGACCTCAGGCCAAGAGTAAATTAAACTACTACAGATGTAAGCTGCACCTCATGGCCGAGGTATTTCAAACTACCTTTGACTTATTATGAACTGTGCATCTGACATCCCTTTTTGGTTCCCCACAAAGTGTACCCAGATTATTATTTGTAGGCTTACCATAACTTGGTCCTACTGCCAGTCCTGTAGTGCTACTCTGCTGGCATCACACATAAGGCAGGGGCAGAAGCTCTCTCTCTCAAAGGAACTCAGACTGCTGCAAGTCGATTGGCATCATGTGTAGCATACTGCTGGCTGCAGGTATCAGTCGTCCAGAATTGTCACTCTGTGCTCCCTCTATGGCCTCAGTCAATGCTGGCGCTCTGCTGTAGGCGCCCTGCAAGGCTGAAGATGCAGAGACTCCTCTCTTGACTAGGCCGTGGGCTCTGGAGAGTCCACTGACTGCATACTGTCTGCAATGTCGCTCCATGGTGGCTGCAGAGGAGTCTTTTAAACAGCGGTCATCTTTTAAAGACAGCTCAGCACTGCTGGGAGCGGTGTGATTAGACAACAAGTGTGTACTCCCCAGCCCCTCCAACATGTGGACATGTCAGGAGAAGGTCATCTATGCGTTCCGGCAGCGACATCGTTCCCCCCCCCCCCCCGCACGAGGACTCAGATCAGTGGTCCTCCTATTTTCACCCTGCGGCAATCATTGTATGCAGGTACCTGGGGTGGCCCGCAGGACTAAAACATCTGTCTAGTCCATGTGGTGCAAAAGAGTGCAACTCCCTCTGTCACACATGGTGAAAAGGTGCCACTTGACCCTAGCAGCAGCTGGCACCAGGAAAAACAAATTTAAGCTACCGCCGCCAGTGTCCAATCATCTTGTGTGGCCATGGTGGGCAGGCGCGCCTCGCCCCTCTAATTAACATGTGGGCACTGCTGGGTGATGATTACTCAGGATTGGATCTTGTTTTGTTATTGCCATGTTGCATGCTGTGACAGGCCACGTGGTAGCAGGGCTGAGCGAGTCTCAGCTTGACTGAATCATTCTAATAATGCATGGCTAATGCATTTTAGTGCGGTGATGGGGATCACCACACTAAAATGTGTTAGTCTAACCCCCGAGTGGTACTTGGCAGGGGCGGATTATCACGGATTCTCACAAACTATCTGAACCAGACTGTTGTTGCTTTGTGAGCCTTTTTTAGTTCTGTGGTTGACAGAAGCAAATTTTGTCGTCAGTTTTGCTTAATTTAAAAAAACTAAAGAAATGTCCAGCTTTTTTTTATATCATTTTAAAATAAGGGGAAAGAGATCATGTGTGATAGGTGGTGGAGGGGTTATAGCAGCAACCACAGCTTCAAACATCAGCAATCACAGTAGTGACCACAGCTGCCACCAAAGCAAGGGAAACAGCAGGAACCACAGCTTCAGACACAACAAGAGGAAACAAACGTGATCCTAACAGTAACCGCTGCAGGAGCAGTGGCAGTGGTTTCTCTATAATAAACTACAGCAACAGTAGCCACGATAGCTGTGACCAGTGTCATCACCAAGGCAAAACAGCAGCACCAGCAGAGCAAGCGGAGCAGGGCTCACAGCAGCAGCAAAAACAGCTTCCACCACAGGACAACAGGAGCAAGAAGAACAGCTGCCACTATGGCAGGATCAACAACAGCATAATTTGTCAGAGATTGACAAGTTCAGTGACAACTGCAGTCACAGAAAAGATCATAGCTGTAACCATCGCCAGCTGCCTCAATAGCAGCAGGAACCACAGCAGCTGCAACAGTTGCCAACAAAGCAGGGATCACAGCAGGAATAACAGCGGTCACAACAGCAGTGATAACAGTTATGACAACAGTACAGCAGAGATCATGGCAGCAACCACAGCTGCAACAAAGGCAGAAACAAAAACTGCTACCAGCAAGGCAGTGTCAGTGACCACAGTTAATCACAAAAGCCGGGGACATCGCAGTAACCACTGCTCCCACCACTGAAGGAACAGCAGCAATAACATCTGCAACCATTGCACAGTTCACTGCCGTCAACTACAGCAGTAACCACTGCTGCCACTATAGCAGGTGTAAGCACTACAGGGACCATGGAATCAAACAGCTGCACCATGGTAACGAAAAAGCAGCTACAGTAGTTTCTATAGCAGCAGGGTGGCAACGCAGCAGCAAAATGAGCCACAACTGTGCCTCCAGCCACCATCACCATAGTAGCAATAGTTGCAAGTATAGCAGGAACCACAGCAGTGGTTACAGCAACTAGCAGTACGGCCTATGGTTACCACCACAATGGGGACAAAGGCAGCAACGACCGCCCCAATCACAGCTGCCATCTTTGTGGGGACTACATCATCATCAACAGCTGTAACTACACGAGGAACTGTTGCATCAACCACATCTACCAACAGAGCTGGGAACACAGCTTCCACCATGACAGGGACAACAGCTGTCAGCACAACAGGAACCATAGCTACAACCACTGCTGTATCCAAAGCAGGAACCACAGCAGAAAAAACTATGAACAAGGCAGGACCACAGCAGTGGCAACAGTTGGAACCAAATTAGGATCACAGATGCCACCATGGCAGGACAACAGCAGTGACCACATCTATCAACCCAGAAGCTACAACAGCTGTCATGACAGCAGTAACCACAGCTCCCACCCTGGCAGGAGCAACAAGAACAACTCCCAGCAAGGCAGGGAAAATGCCACTGTCCCCAATTATAACCACAACAGATCAACGACAGATACCATAATAGCAAAAGCAACATCAGTGACAGCAGGTGGTACCAAAACAGCTGCTACCATAGCAGCAACAACAGCATCCAGCACAGCAGAGACAACCGTGACCATGTATTTAGCCGCTGAGAAAACCAAAACAAGTGAAGAGTGGAATGCCTTTGCTTACTTAACTGGAGCAGAATTCCAGGTCATCATTTTTTTTTGCTCACTGAGGCACTACAAACAGGGATGGATCATATGCAAGTCAGCACTGGTCCTGCATCAATATGAACAGTCCAGCCCAAATTGTCAAGTGAGATATCCTCCATTTGGGAGCAAAATCAGTCCCAGGCCAATTACGGTCTTGTTGGACCTCAACACTGAGGTACTGTTTGAGTATCGAAAAGTCAGCATGGACCTAGGTCTGTGAATACCCTTTGAAATACACAAGCACTGTCAAATCAAGTTGGCCTGGCTCTACCGTGTAACAACTGTAAACGGACATACACAAATGTGCAGAGACTATTTTCTATTGATGCAGCCTGCCTCTTTCTGTGCATTCTATGTCTGTGCTCATTCCCACTTGAATGCTGGGTTTGTCCAGGAGTTATTTGGTTGACAAACCCTGGTATGCACCGACATGCTTTGGACTGGTACTTTACCTCACTACAAGCAACTTTTAAAACACCCCCAAACCTACTTTGCTACTTTCTGTTGAAGACTGTCACCAGTCACCACTATAGAAAAGCATGCAAAGAAATCCAAGCACTGTTGGTAAACACTTTCCAACTTGTGAGCAATTCAAAAATACTGTGAATTGCATCTACCAGAGTGCAATGGGAAAACTGGCAGACTTGTGGCAGTGTGCTCCCTCTCTCCTTGAATGGATCAGACAATTGCGTATGTCAACATTTAGAAAGGCTGGGGCACCAGTCCCAGGATCATGCAGAACGCATGCATTATCTACGAAGAGGAGGTGGGGCGCCTGCAAGTTTTAATGTGTTAGAAAAGTGTGTGAGTGAGACAGAGAGGCAGAGAGAGAGGCAGAGAGAGAGACAGAGAGAGAGAGAGACACAGAGAGAGAGAGAGAGACAGAGAGAGAGAGAGAGAGAGAGAGACAGAGAGAGAGAGACAGAGAGAGAGAGCGAGGCACACTTGGATACAGGTATTTGGAAACTGGCTGTGCAGCTTCTAAAGAACACCTTTATTCAGGGATTGAGCTGTTTAACAAAAGAAACAAAATATTCAAAACTAGGCAAAAAAAGAGCCCAGCAGTTTCTAAATGATCAGAGGATTGTATTTTCTCATGTTTTAATTAAAGAGCCATGTAGCAGCCACAATCACATTGAAAAGATCAATACATTGATTCCAGTTTACAAAGGTCTGCAAAGATTAAGCTAGACGGGACAAGGGCAGCTAGCTGATCTTTCCCTATTGTGAAACAGTTTGGTTTTCACCAGCGTGACTTTGGAAAATTAGCGTTAGGCACATGCTTTGATAATTAGAACAGCATAAAATACTAACGTCACTCCCCTGACCATGCTATAAACGGTTGTTCTTTGAATTTAAAAAGCCTATAGTTTCTAAGCAGGGTTGATGTACTGATGTACTTTTAATAGTGAGATATTGATATTTGTTCTCAGTCGCAGCAAAAAGACCAGCGTAGGAATGGACATCAAGTGCAGACTACACTCGTAAGCAGGTGGACCGGATAGTGTTATGGTGTAAACAAGGTAGCAAGGGTAGGTAGGATGTGGGACAAAGAAAGAAGCATGAGAAGGATTACAAGGGTGATGTCAGGCGGGGAAAGTGAAATAAAACCAAACTTGGGGCACAGACCCTCAGCCCATTCTATCTCAAATTCCAGATGCAGTGGTTTTCAAGCTAGAACGATGTGCTGCCAGTTCCCTGATCCCTCTTCAGAGCACAGTAGGAGCATTGAGGTCAATGGCAGGAAGTGCCGCCAGGTGCGTTAAACAGACCCAGGTAAAAAAAGAAAAATATGAATAAAATTCAGGAATACGTTTGCCAGGTCAACGGTGTTGTACTGTGATAACATAACTCTCCCATGGCTCTGGAAGAAGCCTGGCTTGTTGTCAGTTTGGTGTGAAGAATCATCCATTGGTAAATAGTGCCAGAATACCAGCAAAACCTTTAACATCCTCTGGGCCACTAAGATCATATTTATTTTGCATGCTGAACAATTCTGTAAAAGCAAAGAAAGAAAAGCTCAAGAGTTGCGCTGCAATATGTGCACCTAGCCCAGAACTTACTAAATCATCCCCCTTGTTGCTCCCACTGGCAGATGTTCAGAAGGCATGGTTCTGCCCCTAGGTCGAAGAAAAGGAACAGGCACATCTTGCGTATGCTCCTTATGAGGGAGTGCGCGTGGTCCACAGGCTGTAAGCAGGCCTGATGTGCAAATTCTGAATTCTGTTAGCTCAGTGAAAGATACTTTATGATTCAAGATATGGAACCTTAAAAAAAACTCCGCGTATTTATGACTCTTCTAATGTCCAGTGTCCTGCTGAAATTAACTACAGCCTTGAGAAAACGGTTTGTGATGTGAACATGAATGTGTGTTAGTAGTGAAACAAAACATACCCTGACACAGAAGGATCATGTTCGCCACTCTGTTACATTTAAGTATGTAAAGGTTTTGTTTCCTGTCGCAGGCAATAGACATTTACATCAGTTCATCTAAAGCGGATGCTTACTTAAATCTAGACAACATTGTCACCTCTTTAAAGGGTTAATAGCAGCAATCAACAACTGAACGTGAATAATCAACTTTGCTAAAGCATTGCACCACATATGCAGAAATTTGACCCATTTGAGCTAATAAAGCATGTGGTAAATTTAGCACATAATACAGAGGATTATGGTTTACACAGTAAGGGTGGAAAATTCATGTTTATGTAGAAAATGCACAATCACTTTTTTCCCGTAACTGTGTCTGAAGTGCAATCAGGCTGGTAAAAAGATGGAAGGCCTTTGGGCAGTGTGAGGTGGTCTGTAGGCATGGCTTAGCCTTTAGGAACAAAAGATTTTAGTGTCCAGAGGACGACCCTCCCCAGGATTCGGGTGCAGCAAAGCGATCATCAACCACATTGGTTGTGCCACTGAGCTGCTCACGAAGGTAGCAGGCGGAAGACAATGTCAAGTGTTCTAAACCCCTGCTTACTTTCTGTATTTTCCACTATTTGTACCCCTCCACCCCCAAAATACCCTCAACAGGTAGGTTGGGATAAGAAGTCAAATGTGATGGGGGTTTTTATGAGGAATCAAAAGGTAGCTGATCTCACTTCAACTACCGGTGACATTTTAACGAATCAATATTCATGTTCCAGAGCCCTACAAAACTCATTTTGCTGTTTTAAGGTTAGAGGGTGGACATTACACGCATCCAAGTCCTAATTTAAAATATGCACAGTACTTAATATTAACAAAGAAACGTTGATACAAACAAATACTGAAGTTAAGAACTTGAATCACTGAGGTTAGAACAATAAAAGAATACGTACAGCAATCTACAAAATGCAATTCCTAGTGATTACTTATCCTACTACTGCAAAAAAAAAAAAAGCTAAGGGTTATAGGAACGTTTGATGTCATCTGAAAATTGCTAAGAGTAATTTTCTTTACCTTCAGAGACTGTTTCGTTCTAAAATTGTGCTGAAATTCTCCCATTAGAGCAGAAGTTGTTCAACACACTTAAATCTATGCAAAAAATACCATGTTAGCAACCCAAGTGCATCAATGACATTTCACCCATCAGAAAACACAGCTAGCAATAAACACCTACCCTTCCAAGCTCTTTTGCTCATTGATTTTCTCCAAGGATGGCTCTTCTCTGTACATACGTGTACCATAGAAATACCAGTACAGAGCACCACTGGAATCCTCTCCCAGCGGTTCCACCCGTAAGCTATCTGCATCCAGACCCTAGGTGGGAGAGAAAGACACGCCCAATGGTGAAAATCTAACATATGCATTTCTTACATAAGAGGTTAACACCTACATATGAATGGAAGTAAATCTTGTGAAAAATACTTGAAATCACCCCAGGTTTCACTCCATGTTGACAGGAGCATGTAACCACAAATCTGTAGCAGTCTAGACCCTTTTCGATGTAGAGAGCACATTTTGGGAAAATCAATAGGGTTAGATCTTGTCACAGCAGGGAGAGTGATATTCTAGTGGTCCAGAAAGGAAAGGATGCATCAGATCTTGCAGAGAATATTATGCATAATATCTTATAAACCCTTTGTAGAGGGTTACCCAATAACCTGCGGTAAGGAGGTAAAGAAGTTATGTATACTACACTGACTGCACAGAAAGAACCCAGTGACTATGTTCCTCAAAGTTCAATTATTCTCAACAAAGCCAATGTCTCCCTCTCAAACACCGATTCCAAGGCTGGAATTCAGAACCAACTCACAATATACCGTCCATCATATGTAATAACTACCTCAGGCCAAGCTCTCCAACTATCACATGTATGACCCATACTGAGTTATTTATTTATAACAATAATAATGCGCAACTGTCACTACACAGGTATACTGGCACTGAAGCTTCTATCTGGACAAAGCAGCTGCTAATGCAAGAACATTCTGATGCGAAAAAAGGTTACATGCGGAAATGCCAGGTCTTCAAGGCTCTCCTAAAGTGGAATATTTCAGTAGAAGATATAGCTGAGCCAATCTGACAGTAAGAGTCTCGCCCACCTGGTCTTTTAGATTTTTTTGGGATTTATTTTTTTATTTTTACACAGATGAGGTTAGCTAATGCCGAATGTAGATATCGCACTGGAGTGTATCACTTTAATCTGTGTTGCAGGGGCGCAGGGCACCTACCCTGGAGTGCCTTGCAGACAATACACAAAAATGTGAAGGCTATTCTCTGTTTCAGCGGAAGCCAGTGGAGTTCCTTCATCACAGTGGATGCAGATGATCTTCGAGGTCTGTTTAATGCCAGTTTGGCCGCTGACGCTTGGGCTCAATGTAATCTGTTAATCAGATAGTCCGCTGCTCCTAGCAGTAGAGCATTGCAGTAGTCTAGCCGGCATAATACAACGCTGCGCACAATCTGATTTTGCATGAGCTATCAGCAGTGGTATAAGCTTCCTTAGGCCGCGGGGAAGCGCAAAGCAGGTGCCCGCAACTTTATTGACATGACACATGACTCTCCAAAGAGTTTATTATCATATGTGACCCCAAGATTGCGGACCGTGTCAGAATGTTGCAGCTCTTCACCAGTCAAAAGAGGCCAGAAATTAGAGGGGAGTGTCATGGGGGTCAGCAGAGGAGGGTAAGTCTCGGGCGACAATACCACGAGAACCACGTGAGTTTATCTAAATGCTGTACTGTGTGTGTTCTGATGTAATGTGTTCTCTTTTAAAATATTCAGCACGTTTCCTATACTTACTGGCACCTGCTGGTTTGCACAAGTTTGTATCTATCTAGCAACTAGATGCGGTCCTCTGCCTCACCTAAGCGGCGCTTTTCACCTGATCTCTGGGTAAGTCAAATCCCCTTTTTGTCTATATTTTCATGTGTATGAGCCCACCTGTTGGTAATATAGACACATGACTAACTACGCTTAGTCTACTACCACAGTGATTTGCTATACCACCACTACTCCCAGTGCCAAGAAGGGGATATTGCAACATTTTATTATGTGGGTAAGATTTCCCTTTAATGATCTGGGATGAACCAGATGTGCAGCACTATGAACTGGTGGGACTATCTGTGAAACATTGCCAGGCCTTCTAATCGACTGGTTGACAACAGACCCCTCATGGACCTTCTCTTCAATTTCTCTTATAGGTAGAATCGGCCTCTCTTCACTGCAGCAGGTGCAGTATTTATTGTTTAAGTGAGTACCCTGTTTTTTCACGTCTCTTTTTGGGCCCCACATTCTTTATTTATAGGGTAGGTACCAGCTTGGTCCTGTTGAAATGCCATTGGCCCTCCTGTACCACTAACTCCAATCGAAGCTAAATTTGCCAGGAGATTTTTGTCGTTGGCCGTACTAAAGGCAGCAGACAAGTCTAGTTGTATCAGGACCGTCGACTGGCCGCTGTCCACCTTCATCTGGAGTTCATCCATAGCTAGGAGTAGGGCAGACTCAGTACCGTGCCCTGGCCTGACACCAAACTATTCCTCCTCTAGGAGAGAATGGTCTTACAGATACTGGGATAATTTTCTGCTAAAGAAGCGCTCTAGTATTTTTACTGGAAAGGGTAGAAGCGATATAGGCCTATTGTTACCCTCAGTAAGGATCCGCAATGGATTTTTTGAACAAATGAAGGATTCTTCTATATCACACGACTACTTTGTGAAAGAGTGTCCTGGCACTTTTAGGCACCCACAGAGAGTACAGCAGTGAACTGTTCGCCCTCAATCACCACTAAAGTCTGAATAGGAGTGCTTTCACGCTCTTTTTTTAATTTAGCTTCATCAGAGATGAATCTCGGGTATTCAGGCAGCTTGTTCCACAAACCTGCTGCTTTAACAGTGAAGGAAGAACCTACCCTCCTCGGTTTCCGAAAATGAGGAACCACAATATGTCCATACAGTAAGATCTTCGTCTTGTCTGGTTGAAAGCCAGTAGATTGCAGTGCAACCCAATCGAGCGCTGCCAACATACAGCTGGCAAACGCAACCCTTGCCTTTGTTAGAGCCTCATCATATACAAGCAGGAGTTAGTTATCATCTGGGGTGACCTTGATGTTAAAGGATTCAACCAAATATACCAGAGGAGACAAGTAAATGTTGAAGAGTGTGGGACTTCGGGAGGAACCTTGCAGCATTCCCTACTTCAGCTTTTTTGCTCCTGAGGCATACAGCTTCATCCAAACCACCTACTCACATCTCTTAAGGAAGGAGCCCAGCCAGCTTAGCGCAGAGCCCGTTATTCCCAGATGTTCCAACTTGTGCAGCAGGATGTTATGATCAACAGTATCAAATGTTGCTGACAGGTCCAACAGCAATGGAGCCACATTAAGTACAGAATCCAAACTAAGCTTAATGGACTCAGAAACCTCTAATAAGATGGTCTCTGTGCTGTGGCGGGCTGTGAACCCAGACAGAGGGATGCAGTAGGTTGTTCTCAGTCAGAAAGGTGGCGAGTTATTGGTTTACCAACTTCTCCAACACCTTTGAGACTACTGGAAGCAGCGAGAGTGGTCTAAAATTAGCTAAAGATTCAGGATCGGCATTAGCCTTTTTAAGTAGCGGAATCATGTTGGCTCTTTTCCAGTTATCTGGTAAAACACCTGACTGGAGGGAAATGGAAAATAGCTTCTGATAAATTGGAGCAATAATATCCAAAATGGGCATCAAGATGTGAGGGGGTATGGGATCCGTAGAGGACCCAGACCTGCAAATCACAAAAGAGGCTGTCACGTCCTCCATGGATGGAGCCACAAAAGTAGTCAGTTTTGATTTTATTTTATAGGGGGGTGACTATGGCCCTCTTCCAACCCCGTGGTACAGTGCCCGTTTCCAGAGACTGATTGCATAGCTACAGTACAGGAGGAAATAAGTAATCTGCCATCTCTTTTCAGACCCTGTGTGGTAGGGGCTCGAGGGGTGAGCCTGACGAGGTAGACATTGCAATGGCTCGAAAACAGTCCTTAGCTATAAGTTCGAAGACCTCAAACTTACACAAGAGACTATCAGAAGAGTTTGACACTATGTGCACCTCAGTGTTTACCTAACAACGGTGCTTCAGTTTAGGAACAGGTTGATGTGACTGTTGCGGTACTTACATCAGGATGTGTCTCACACAGACAGGAATCTGTGGAGAAGTGTGGCTCAATGGTTAGAGCGGCAGACCCTGATGCAGAGATCTGGCCCGGGACCAGGGTTCAATTCCCGCCTCGGCGGGTCTTTGGGCTCAATTTCCTCGGACCTGATAATTCTCGCCTCGGTGCCTATTCTAATCATGGGTCCCACTCTGCAACTCTGGGCAATAGCTTGCTTAATCTCCACAACGGCCCCACCAGCGCTGGGATGCCTGGCTTCACCTTGGGGGTGCCCAGGAGTGGACATTTCACAGGGAAAAGACAGGAAGGGTTCCACAGCGGTATGCGTACAGCGCCAGGACACCCTAGGGTAACAGTGCGCTTTACAAGTACAAATTTCATTTCATTTCATCTGACGACTGAATGGAGCCTCCCATGTCCTCAAGAATCTTATTGATCTTCTCGCAGGAGTCAGCAAGAGTATCACAGAGAGCTTGCAAAGGTATTATTTCATGTTTTATACACTCTGGATTAGATAATTTGCGTATAATGTCAAATACCTTCTTAGCGCCGTTTGGGGCGGCAAGAATAGTATTGGCGTAGTAGTCTGCTTTTGCTTTGCAGACCTCTCTCTTATATTCGTTTGGAGAATTTTTTAAGGCATTTTTTGTCCACTTCGATGGAGAACTGCACCATTTTCTTTCTAGTATCTTACAGCCTTGTTTTGAGATTTCCTAGTGATGCCCAAGTTACCATTCATCAACTACAAGCTACATCCTCTCTCTCAACTTGTCCTCCATCACATGCTTGCACTGTGAGCTCAGCATCTATTCACCATCTATCACATGCATGCCCAATGTTAGGGTCAACTCACCAACCATCACATTGATGCATGCATACATTCCCAGTCTTTAGGACGGACTCAACTTCCATCACAAGCATGCCCTGTGAACTCAGTCCCAACCCCAATTCTGAATGTTTGGGTCAGCTTACTATCGATCACATACTCCATCATCAGATCCAACTCGCTGCCCATGAGATGTATGCCATGCCTTCAAGTCTCCACACAGCATATGCAAGCACCATCGACTGACCCAACTCTTCAGTCACATGCATGCTGCGTCCTCAGATCCAACTATACATCCATCATTTGTAAGCTCCATTCTTGAACCTACTTCTCAATCCATCAGACATATGGCTGCCCCATCCTACTCACAGCAATTATACACAGCTACTTCGCCAGGAAATTCAATCCCAATTTGAGTACTGAAATTATGAAAATGGACTGTAAGAGTAGGGCAGGTATGTGAGCATCCAGGAGTAAGAACACCTTATTAGGAAAACATGTCTTTGTCATATGTTCCTATAATGTCCCACCATTTTAGATGAGCCCCTTGACAGAAAATGGACAGAAAAGCTTGAACAAGATGGTCAAGTCCAACCAACCACTACTACATTATTAAAATCCACATAATACTTTTTAGGCTAATAACAGAGGGCACTCAGTCTTTTAACCTCAGTGATTGAAAAGCCAAGCATTCTTATCAGAATAAGAACCTGTGACATACAAGTTGTAGACAGAGCTCCAAAGCTGCCACAATCATCCACTAATCTAATTTTATGGCTACGTTGATGGTTAAGAGAAGAGTGTAAAAACTCAGAAGTCGATTGGACTTTGGCTATTTCAATGTTGCTGAAAATTGTAATGCAACAAACAACAAGGCAATGAATGGAATGCTTGAATTATCTCAGTCATAGGCGATCGCTCGGGCCACATTTCTGTCAGTCGTTTTTCACCCACCATGCCATGCTAAACAGAGGCTGGCCTTATGCAAACCAGTACTGATCTTGCTCATGGGAACAGTCCAATCCAAACTGCCATACCACACTGCCATGTGAGGAGCCCATGCAGAAGAGAACACAAGCAACTCCAGACAGGTTTCGGTCACTGGAATCAGGCTGCATCCTGTTAATAAGGCTCAAGTAGGCTGAAACAAGTCTGAGGTTGCTTGTGCTCCAGTTCAGAAAGAACCTGGCCTGGCAGTTCAGTCCAGACTTGTCCTATTAAAGCAGGACCAAAGCTGATTTGCATATGCTAATTAGTCTCTCTGGTGGCATAGTTGGCAAAACAAGGATGTCTGGCTGGGATTAATTCAGGTATTATACCCATCACATTTTTGTTTTCCTCACAGGTAAATGTAATGCCATATATTCACTCCTCCATGTAAGGATGCTTATCTCACAGGTTGCTAAAGGCTTAAACTGCCTGTTTATCAATGCTGCAGACACCAGGTCAATGTTCCAACATGGTGCAGGCTCCTGTCCAGTCCCATCATTACGTGGATACAGATAGGAGAAGATGGAGATTAAACATAGTCCAGTATAACTGTTCCACAAAACATTCTATGATCGCTCTCCATGCACAATACCTTGAGGAGGTCGAAGACATCATCAGCATCCAGTCGATAATCACACAACCGGTGAAGAATCTCAACGCGGGTGCGCAGGGTCAGATCTTGGAACCGAGCCTCTTTCAGTGGGTTAGGTTTACCTTCCTCCAACTCCCAGCGGTAGTTTATGATGTCATCCAAGTAGGCGTGGAATGTTTGTGACCTAGTTAAAATAAAAAAGCAATATTTTTCTTTTTAGGTATTTGTGCTCGTTTAGTCCCAACAGCAATGGGGCTCTTTACAGCAAACATTTTTATTGTAGCAGGGATATCTTGAGACATGAGGTTCTGTACAGAACAATACGGGGAGAGTGTGAAGGGCGGGGCAGAGGGTGTATGTGAATGCCTCCCTCTTCCCCTCCCCAAAGCCAATATTTATTAGCAATCTCACCATAGCCGGAGTGTGACAGAGTGATTCACATACTCTGTTTACTGATTAGAGACTGCTGCTCAGAATCTACACATTCTAGGTAATACGGGCGCTCCCTAAATAAGTTAAGGTGATACCTGATACAGATATTGTAGCAAAGTATGTAATTAGAATGACACAGCAACACCACACACAAACAAATACAGGTAAATAAGCAAAAATACCTACATCAGCCATAATAAAAGATTAAATGCTTTTTCAAATTCGACAGATCTTGTCATATGAAAGCTCGCTTTATAATGCAAATTAGTACTGGAACAATAAAGTTTTCCATTCTTTTGTGAAGGTGATGCAGGAAGAGTTTGTCTTGTTCGCTGTCGGGATCGACCCAGAGTGTACTCGCCATCAAATTTTAATGTGAGGTTTCTATTGATTATTTATTGTTCATTATGCTTTCTCTTGCAGATCTGTACATGCATGTTTAGAAATATGTGGTTGCTTGATTGCTCCCACTGCCAATCCAGAGTTCTGAAAATAATGTGAACCACCATAAGAATGAACATTCTCAGGAATAATTGATGATCAATCCCTTGAAAATTCTCCTCTGCCATCAAAGTCCCCACTGCTTGTGAACCCTCCACGACGCAGGTTTGCATAAAGACTGGTGACATTACCTCAATCTCTTTTCATTTGAAATGTTTGTCTTGTAGTGAATAGATTAGTACTTATTATCCTGAAACACATCAAGATATTATGTACCTACAAGAAATATTTTATAAGAATAAAATATTTATAGTGAATAAAACTACCTAAAATTGATGAGTTTTCGTCCATGTACAGAAATAAGGGTAAACATTTCGTTCCTTAAAATAAAACGCTAAGACGTTGAACAAATTAGCAAGTTGAAATCAAATAAAACCTTTCTACAAAGTTCATGAAGGAGCCAGAAAAAAAAACATGTATAACGGAAATGTTTTTCTCTAACGAACACCGAGACAATAAATACAAAGCCGATTATCTCCGTAATCAGCAGCAGACAAAACAGTTCCGATTATAGACGTCGTTTCAATGACATCAAGGTCGTACGACAGACAGACACCCCAAATAACAAGCAAAGTTCGTTTCCTTTTATAAATGGCTGTTCCAGATCCAGCCACAGGGTGGCAGAAGAAGCAAGCTGTAAAAACCAGGCTTCCCACACGCACGAGGCTCACCACTTGCGTTGTTAGGTAAAAGTTAACTCCTGAAATTTCAGCACAGTGCATGAGAACCTATAGTAAAACCTTTAATAAGTATGTCAGTGAGACCTGCTTAACCCAGACAGAAATGCTTTAATACCCCTTAATAGGTTAGAAAAGGATTGGTTTAAGGAAACACTGAGGACAAACTACTCATCTAAACCAGAAAACGCGGAGCCATTTACTTATCCAGGCCAAAGAGAGGCAAAAGGCATTAGAAATAGAGGTTACAGGAAAAATTACACAAATTATAATTTCAGGCTGCGACAACAAATACCGCCAATTAAAGCCGATTTATTTCAAGGATAGTTAATAGCTAGTATTTAAAATAAAAGTAGAAGAAGCCACAAATCGTTAAAATAAATTATTGGGTTGGGCTTTAGGATCAATGTCAAGTTAAAGGTCACTGCTAGGGGAAAGGTCAAGGGCAACGTTTTGTGTTAAGGTTCGATTTGGGGTTGTAGTTGGGGTAGGTTTAAGGTATGTAGTTGAAAATACACTTTCAAATAAAGAAAATAGCCCATAAAAATTTAGTAAAAAAAACTAGTTGAGGTTTTTCAACGGCGGTTTTGCTGAAACGCCATTTCTCTGAAATTACTTTTCTTTGTAGTTGTTTCTATGTAAAAGTACTTTTTTAAATGGCACAGATAAGATAGAAATCTACATTTATCAGCAAAGTCCCAACAAACATACTTCAGGCCGATACACGCCCGAGCAACACACAATATACACAGCAAACATGAAGATCCAACCTAAAAGCCATGTTAATAACTGAGCTTGGAGACACCATTGCATTCTCTGCAAATATAACAGTGGACAGGACTAGGAATTTACTCACTACTCATTTAATCAGAGAAACCAACATATGACTCTGTAAAGAAACAGTGAGATTATTAAAGAGAACCACACACGAACAGCAATTGCAGTAACAACCTTTTCCTAGTCGAGAAAGGAGAAAAGGACCAAAAAAACCCAGCAATAAATAAATCAACAGGGAGGCATACAAAACAGGAAGAAGCAGGAAGTAACAACTCAGCAAGTAAATAAAACTGTAGTCTATCCATTTTATTAATCGGGGATGTTTGTATAGTATACACCAGGTTCAGTAGGGTGGCAGAGCAATTACTTCCTCGTCAGCCCTCCCCGTCACAGCACTTAACATATATGGTTTGTATAGTGTGCTTATACCCAAAGGTGTCTTGGCGCTAGTATCCTGAAAGCATAACATAGCAATTACTAAAATGTATCACTGGGGGATAGGATTCAACAGATATCCAAGCTACCGACTATAAATTTGAGAAAATACAGGTTTTAAGGTCCTTCCTAAACTGTAACAGATTAGGTTGATTTCTCAGATGAAACGGTAAGGCATTCCACCACCTGGAGGCGAGAAGATGAAAGCTTCTACCCCCCCAGTTGTTTTTTTTTTTTTTAATTCTGGGGACTGATACTTTTTTTGCTGAGCAGGAACGTAAGGCACGGGCGGGGGGAACTGTTTGAAGGTCTCTTGAATAAAGCAAGGACCTTCATGATAAAGACCTTCATGCGCCCAACAGAGAGCCTTAAACTGTATCCGAGATCTGATTGGAAGTCAATGAAGATTTTTAATAAAGGCGGAAACTGAGCAGAATTTGGGGAGATTTAGAAGCACCCTTGCTGCAGCGTTTTGTAACGTCAGGAGCTTGTTAAGCAGACATTCTTGAGGACCTACAAGCAGAGAATTACAATAATCAATTGTGGTAATGACCAGTGTTAGAAGCACCGATTTTATTACCTCCAAAGGGAGAAAAGGAAGTTTTTTTGTTTTTTAATTCTCAGCATTAGGAAACAGGATGCTGTTCTGTTTTTGGAATGTTTCAAGTCAATACATCGTTCTGCACGAAATATGTTGCACTGCTTTATAATTTGGAAAATGCAAGGTACATTGTTGTGCAATACACTCTGGCATACTCCACATACAAATGTCCTAGTTCTGTGGCCAATAAGGACAGAACCTCTGGATGAGGGGCAGCGAGGACTAGCGGGCCCGGATTAAGACAAATTTTCATCCTAGGTGAAACAGAACTTCTCATGACAATACTAGGTGGTTTGCTAGCAAAAATGTTAATCGCATAAACCTGTCGAAAAAGAAGCAAAGATCAAAAAAGAATTCAATAAATACATCCAAGAATGACACCAAGCAAGAGGTTTAAACTCAAACATTTTCAGTGAGCCTTCATCTCACCCACTCTGTGCTGAAAATAAAAGTGCAATATAAAATCACTTTTGCCAGTTCCAACATTCATCTGGTTCTTTATAAAAATAGATTTCTAAACATTATTTCTGTTGCACAGGCTCTACACCGGAGAAGAAGGAAGCCTCTATCCATGCATCAATAGTTGCAGCAATAGCAGAGGTGCAGAAAGGTCTATTTGTCCTAAAGCAAAGTATATTTATATTTATTGACTTGTAAAGTGCCCGAATCACCCCCAGAGGGGTATCTCCGCGCTACGGGGGTGCTGCAGTTAGGGCGAAGAAAGGATTTCAGAAAAGCTCAGTTTTAAGGAGCTTTCGGAATAGTAGATAGGCTGGGCATTTCCGGAGGTGGCTGGGGAGTTGGTTCCAGTAGGGGTGGGCTAAGTAATGGAATGCATTCCCACCTATGCGGGATTTCTTAACACGTGGCACCAGGCGCAGCGACTTAGAGCCTGAGCGAAGTGTTCTAGTTGGCTGATAATGGGTATCTGCTAAATAGCTAGGACTGTTGCCGTTTAGTGCCTTGTGCACAATGCAGCAGATCTTAAATCTGATCAGCTTGCTGATTGGTAGCCAATGTAGTCCTTTTAGTAGCGGAAGAGAGGCGGTCCTGGCAGGAGAGTTAGAGACAAGGCGAGCCGCGGTGTCTTGGACCACCTATAGTCTATTAAGGGAAGACTCGTTAGCTGAAATCAGGAGGGCATTACAGTAGTCTAGGCAGCTTAACACTAATGCTTGGAGGAGTGATTTACGTACAGTCAGAGGGAGAAAAGGGAAAACCCTCCGTAGAAGACTTAACGTATGGAAGCATGAGCCTACGGTGGTTGTGACTTGCTCTTTCATTGTACGTTTTTGGTCCAGATGTATGCCTAAGTTTTTTATCACGGCTTTAGGGACCGGGGCGACACCCAATTTGGGGGGCCACCATTCTGGGGACCAGAGCAGAGGGGCTTCTCCGAATAGCATGATTTCTGTTTTCCCCGCATTTAACTGCAGGAAGTTGTTCCTCATCCAAGCAGCAATGGCTGTCATGCCATTTGAGAAGGTCGACTGGGTATTGGGAGAGTTTTTATCAAAAGACATTAAAAGTTGGGTGTCATCAGCGTATGAGGTTGGAGTAAAGCAGAGTTCACTGAGTAAGTCCAATGGAGCCACATAAATGTTGAACAGTGTGGGACTAAGACAAGATCCCTGAGGTACTCTTTTGGTCAACTCCAAAGTTTGTGATCAGAAGGAGCCGAGGTTGATAGTTTGGGTACGGTGAGTTAGAAAACATGATAGCCACTGAAAGGCTTGTCCGCGGATTCCAATATCCCTAAGTATGTTAAGTAAGATGGAATGGAATATCGTATCAAAGGCCGCTGACAAATCCAGCAGCACTAATAGTGCTGCTTGTCCTTTGTCCAGGGAGTGTCTTATGTTGTCAGTAACATCAATCAATGCTGACTCCGTACTGAACTTAGGTCGAAACCCAGATTGAGAGGAGTCAAGGCATCCCGTTGCTTCAATGTACTCAAAAAGAGGTTTATTGATGTGTTTTTCCCAAGAGTTTGCACAGAAGGGGTAGCAAAGAAATTGGGCGGTAGTTGGTCGGATCTTCCCGTGGGGCATTAAGTTTCTTCCGGATGGGAATTATTTGGGCGGCCTTCCATTCGAGTGGTAAATGGCCGTTGCTCATGAAAAGATTAAGAATTGAGCAGATAGCAGGTGACAACTGTTTATAAAGTAGAGAAGATACTTTAGCAGGTAGAATATCCTGAGGAGAGCCTGATTTGACAGTTTTCAGCAGAGTCTCCACAATATCTGTTGTGAGAGGGGGAAAGCTTTCCAGTGAATGCGTATTGGGTAAGAATGAGGGATAGAGGATTGAAGTGTCATTCAGAGGGTTCCTATCTTTAGTGATTTTGTCGTAGATAATTTCAATTTTCTGTACAAAGCGATTGGCAATCTTATCACAGAGTTCTTGTGATGGAGTCACTTCATTGTGACAGGCCTTGGGATTAGTAAAGGAGTTAAGTATGTGATATAGTTCTTTAGAGGATTTCCCTGCCTGGTTAAGTTGTGACTCAATATGGGCTCTACGTGAAGTCTTAAAGTTCTTGTGATAGTGAGCTAGAGAAATCTTGTACCTTTCTTTGTCGTTTGAATCATGGGAGAGACGCCAGCGTCTTTCCAGCTTTTTACAGAGGCTTTTTTCCTTCCTTAGGTCTAGCGAGAACCATGCTGCATGCGTGCGTATGGCCAAATTGGGGTATAATTTTAATGGGGCCAAATGATCTACAGTTGTTTCTACTATGGTGCTATAGCTGGCCAGACAATCCTCGATGTGTCCTAATGCCAGATTGACATTGGCCGGAAATGTGTCCGCAAAGCGATCTGGTGTGATTTTATGCCATTGTCTTCGAAGACTATCGGGGGCTTTGCGGAGGCGGGAGTGGCCCTAGGTCCTTTTATTTGAAAGCCCAGTAGAGAGTGATCAGACCATGTGAGCGGGCGGGGGGCCTCACAGCAGATGTTAGGAGAGTTGGTCAAGATAAGATCTAAAGTGTGCCCCGCAAGATGCGTGGGACCTACATTGATCTTTTCTAGTCCCAAGGCAGCTAAGTCCGCCAAAAACATCGAGGTATCCACATTGGAGAGGATCTCGCTATGTACGTTAAAGTCCACTAATAGTAAAAAGTGTTTAGTGGAGATAATATGGGGGGCTTTTAGTTCCATGAGTTGCAGCGAAAAATCCTGGAGGGGGCCTGGAGGCCGGTATACAAGTGCGCCTTTCCAGCAGTAATGGGATTGAAAGTCAATTCTAAAGACAGAGATTTATATTTATTGTCGCTACATTGTTAGAGTATAGATACCTTGATAGTGTCTTTATGAATAATGGCTATGCCTCCACCGACCTTAGACCGCCTATCGAGCCTTTGGATGCGGTAGCCATCTGGGATTACCACCGTAATAGCGGGGATGGAACTGGGCTTGAGCCAAGTTTCTGTCAGAAATCCAATATCGGTGTGCCCCGAAGAAAGCAAATCCCAGATTTCAATGGCATGCTTGGGCAATGATCTAACATTAGCCAGAAAGCAGTTCCAGCCCAGGCTAGAGTTATAGATGGAGGGGTCTGGGGGGAGAGGGAGATTGAGTCCAAATTTGGATGGCTCTTTCCGAGAGCGGGTAACAGAGAACCTATGTTTCTGCCTCAATTCCAGGCTGTGGAATTGGCAGGTCCTACATGCAAAAGGTCCCTCCATCTCTGGGAGGGCCTTGGATGTACATTTGGAAGAGCTTGCCCATCTTAATGCTAAGAGCTCCGTGCTCGTATAGGAGTGTTTCTGCCTGTATCTAACCTCGGATTTAAAAGGAGCAAGGGTCCTGGCGACGGCTGGGCGCGGACGGGCTTGCCTTTGGCACGCCCGCTGCGCGTCGGGGCAGGCATGGGATTAAATAGTCACGGTAGCAGCTAGACTGCTGACCCTGTGGCTCCACCCCTGCCTGGAAGTGAAACAAAGATGTTACCGCTAACTCCCTCCACACAAACGGGAACACCCGTGGTGGACCGGGGAGAGGTGCAGTGTTTTCACTGCAGACGGAAAGAGAATGCCGTGCAAAGAGCAGACGGTAAGATGCCAATATTAAATCACAATTCTACTGCCCCTGAATACCTTAGTTTTATAAAAGTGACGTGCCAAGTGGTTAAAACAGGTACAAAGTTAAATTAAGTTAAAGTCAGCCGATAATGTCGGCCTAGGTTAAAATAGCAGCGTTACTGTATAGCTCGTCCACTGCGCGTCAGGGCAGGCATGTGATTAAATAGTCACGGGTAGCAGCTAGACATCTGACCATGTGGCTCCAACCCAGCCCGGAAGTGGAACAAAGATGTTACCGCTAACTCCCTCCACACAAACGGGAACACCCGTAGTGGACCGGGGAGAGGTGCAGTGTTTTCACTGAGGGCGGAAAGAGAATGCCGTGCGAAGAGCAGCCGGTAAGATGCCACTATTAAATCACAATTCTACTGCCCCGAATGCCTTAGTTTTATAAAAGTGAAGTGCCAAGTGGTTAAAATGGGTACAAAGTTAAATCAAGTTAAAGTCAGCCGATAATGTCGGCGTAGGTTAAAATAGCAGCCTTACTGTATAGCGCGTCCGTACTTTACGCGCACCAGGAAAAAAGTCTCTGCCTCCATGTCGTATCAATCGAATAAAAAATTCAAAAGTATGGGGTGAGCTTTTAATTTATAAATTTTGTTTGTCCCATAATGTCAATAGTACGCTGCCTTTGTGACACCACAATGCCATTGTCTATGGGGACAGTGCCCTGGAAGATTGGAGTGTCCCCCCAAAATTTTGTATGACCCTGGTGTTCCATAATAACAGAACTGGATTACAAGCAAAATGATACTATTCCTGGCATGATTTCTAAAGACTGCAATAAGCATGTACCTAGTGTGGCCATCACCCTGCACTCTACGGTCATTGCTCCCACACTATGAAAAATGCTGCTGTATAACCGCATCAATAAGAGCCGAGGTTGTCAATGTCAAAATTAATTCAAGTATGGCAGCATGGATCATCTGAGGCAAGCTGATCATTTTATCTTAGTTAACTGAAGTGTAGGGCGATGAGCCTTGTCTCAGCGTTTTAGAGGGTTGTTCTTCCAGTCTTATCAATAAGCTGGGAGAGGCACTGAAGTGCGCCTTCCCCTTTTCAAACCTGGCCTTGCTGCTCTGCCTGGCTCCTCATTGAGAATCACAGCTTGCTGGTTCTAATGTCCAGAGAACGATTCCTGCTCTGCTGCTGGCATGGATTCTACAAGTTTGACAGCAAATGAAACATGATAAGAAAAGAGTGTGTGAGTGAATGTGTTGTGTGAGTGTGTTTGAGACTACCAATGAGCTTGAAAGTGAGAATTTGAGTGTGGTATTATGAATAAGTTTGCGTGAAGTAGTGAGTGAAGGGGTGAGAGTGCGTTAGCAGTGAGTGATTGGAGATTGTGAAGGGGTGTGGAAGTGAATCAGGGACGTAGCTATCAATGGTGCAGCAGGTGCAGTTGAACCAAGGCCCCAGAGTCCATGAGTTTCAAAGGGTGTGTGCATGTGTTTAAGTGTTTGTAAGAGCAAGAACCAGTGGTTATGTGTGCGTTTGTGTATGAATTATAACGAGTAAGTAAGAGAGTGCAAGTTAGAGTGAGTGGGGGGAAAAGTGAATGTGAGGAAGTAAGTATGAGACAGTATGAGTAACAGTGTGTTTGCGTGCTTTTAAATTGTGAGTCTGCCACTGGCCATGGCATACTCAACATAAATCTGGGGTTATGGGGGCACCAAAGGTAACATGTTACAGCTGGCATATTGGATATTTGAAATAATTTGTGACATAAGGAAGGGCAGCCATGGCAAAATGCAGGTCAACATACTGGACATGGGGCCCTTGAGGAAAAATGCTGGTGCAAAATGCGGTGGCATTGGAGGTAATTCTTGGCATAAGGGAGAGCACCCAAGGTAAAATGCAGACCCTGAAATTAGGAAAGGAATACTTGACATAAGGGAACACCTATGACAAAATGCTGCTGCTGGCATACTGGAAGCAATTGCTGCCTCCGAGAGGGCAGCCATGGCATTCTGAAGATAGGTGGTCAGGTTGGGGAAAGCCAACTATGATAAAATGCTGGCTTTGAAAAATTAGAAGTAAATTTGACATATGGGCCACCCATGGTGTATAGGGAGTATCAATGGCACAATTATGGCACTGTATATTGTATGTAATTCTTAGTATAAGGAGTACTCATAACAAAATACTGGCATTGGCACAATGGAGGTAACTCTTAACATATGGGGAATTCTCAAGGCAAATATTAAATAAAATTAGGCTAACAACTTGCAAATATGTCCCATTACTTAAAAAAATGACCAGCCGCCACTGCTATACACGATTGTTGATGGGAGCTTATGGAAAAACTGCTTTGAAAAAACTAATAAATAAGCCAGAAACTCTAGGAATCTGACATTTCATCTGACAGTTATAGCGACAAAACTATTGAAATGTGGGTGTGTAGGAATCTACTTTTCACATTCAAAAGTAGGAAATTAATATTAAAGTTGTATAGCGCAAAGAAAGGGTCTTCAGTTTTAGGATGGTTAGACCAAAGAAACCAACACATTCTTTTGAGCAAGTGCTAGTCCTAGACAAGAGTGAGATCATACAAACTTATGCTAGAAACATTGCCTAGGGTTTTTAGTAGGGAAATCTGAATGCTGAAGGGCTTTGAGCATAAGACTGCTCTAAAAAAAGCTATTTCAAAACGTCATAAAGTCAGGAAGGTGCCCGTTTTACTTGGGGAAGAAGTATCAAACAAATTGTCAAGCCTGGTAGAAGCAAGAGTGATAAAAACCAATTGAAGCATCTGAGTGATTGGCTCCCTTGGTTAGGGCATGCAAGGCCAATGGCAAAATCAGGCATTATGAAGAGGTTTGCGACTCGAATAACAGTATTTTAATTGACTATTTGCAATGCTGGCAATAGTAAAGGGCATAGTGGTATTCTCCACAACTGATTTATCTGCCGCTTACCATCAGGTTCAATTTAATGAAGACAGTAAAAAAATACTGCTTCTATTACTCAGGATGGTTGCCTTCATTTTGCCATAGCTTTGGCAGCTGCAGTCTTTCAAAGACTCAAGTTCAATCTATTAGGCAGAATAAAAAAATGTATTTTTTCAAGACATTTTAGTCATGAGTTGAAGCAAGGCTGATCACAGCCATATGTTAGGGAAGGTGCTGGGTATTTTGAAATGACATGGATTGACAGTTGAATGCTTTAAGTAGGGATTCTCGCAAGAGCAAGTTATGACACAATAGGATTTAAGTAATAATTGGGTCAGACTTAAAAGTAAATTGTGAAGTGCTATCAGGGATGCCCATCCCTGCAAATTAAAGATGATCTTGGCTCCTTTTTAGGGATGGTAAAGTTCTATCCCAGGTTCATAGAACGTTTTTCGATAAGAATATTTCAGATAACGAAGATGTTGAAGACAACTGTCAAATTTGTGTGGTTAGAAAAATGTGAAAGTTTTTACAGAAATTTAAGATGCTATTTTTGCAACACTCCTGCCTTGCAGGGTTTTGAGCCACAATGTACCAGTTACATCACCACAGACGCTAATAATAAATGGTTATGTGCTGTGTTATCACAGTGCGATGACAATGAAAGAGAAGCAATTATAGCATATGCGTCTAGGTCTTAGTCACCAAAAGAAAAATATGCAGTCATCAAGCGAGAGGCATTAGACTGCGTTTCCTTTTTTTCTTTCTGGGGAAATGAAGTAACTATAAGATGTGATACAAGATCCCTCTGGCCAACGTCATGTCATCTGCGCACACAAAATCCTCTCCTATGCGGACAACACACAACTCATACTCTCCCCTCTCGGACAAGACCCCCAACACAAGAAACAAGTTAATCACCTGCATGACCGAAGTTGCAAACTTAAATACACATAACATTTAAGAAAGTTATTACTGAGAGGTTTTCTCCACAGCATACACTAGAAATACAATAAAAATTCTTGTACTATTTCTTTGAGTCTCTTCTTTATTCATACAATGAATCAATTACTCCAAAAAATAGCAATTCATTTGATGAATTTACAGCCTCATTCGATGAATCGGTGATTACAGTGTTACAGCCTGATCATGACCCTCTGACAAAAGTTCTAACTGCAGGAAGGATGGATAATGCTTCCCCATGTTCGTTAGGACCTCTCTACCGGACCCACGCGTCACTGATGGGCCCCTACGCTTGGGCGCCAATTTGTGAAAGGCAGCGAGTCTTCCAAGACCCTCAATGCTGCCCGGTGCAGGGTTCCACCTCTAATTCACTTTGGGTTCGCTATCAAAATAATGAGGCAAGCGCTGGAAACTGGAAGACAAGAAACAGGTTTATTTCTCATGAGGAGATCACGTCAACTGCAGACACCGGGATGTCTGAGGGAAGTGCTCTGCTGATACTCCTTTGGCTCTTCCTTTTATACAGGTTTGACACAATGCATTTGTTTCATTACCATGGTTACACAAGCTTGGGGTCCCCGCCCCGGGCAGGTTGTCACACAAGCCCAACAGTAATTCTCTTCCCACCCAGGTCAAACAGACAATCTTATCTTGCAGCTGGACCTTGCTTCAGGGTCTAAAACATGTGAGACCGGCCAGATCTAAGAGTCCGTTCCGTTGATAAAAACAGGTCCCATTGTTGGTAACAACAAGTCTTGCTGTTTGTAGTGCAATAAATCATGTTGCAAGAGTCTTTTTGGTGTTTGGAACCTGTTTGTGTAACTAGGTGCAGTGAGGGGTAGAGTGTCCAAAGGTTTGCCCGAAAACAGAGATGAGAGGAAAAACGAGTTTGTGGCAGCAAGTGGCGCTGAGGTTTATTGTGGCAATAGAGTTTATAGCCCCCAGCACACATACCAGGTCGGTCAGAGGGATGCTAGTAAGGGCAGGGTGAAACAAAGGTGACCAACAGAGTACAAAATGGCTGTGATAGATCAAAATGACTGCAACTTATGTGCACATAGAATTCCACCAGACAAGATGGCGCAGGTAATGTTCATGATTATTGTTTTGCTTTTAACATAAGTTGCTTATTTTTTTTCCAGAATGCCGACAATCATGTTGATTTCCTATTAAAGTTAACAGGGTGATTTAAAAGTGGTACTAGTTTGTGGCAGTGGTATTAAGTCTTTTGATAAAAAGGTATGGTTGGAGGAGTGTAACAAAGATCCTAATTTACAAAAACATTGTGCTGTGTGAAGGAGGGCTAGCTACATAAATGAGTTTGGTGACGTAAGGTCATATTGGGAAGTACGAAACAAACTGTCGTACGGCGGTTTATCCCGGGAAAGGAGGAATAAACTAGTTGTTCCTGGTTGGTTGAGGAGGAAAGATCACCTGTGTGTGTCATAGGGAATCTGGGGATTTTAAAGACTAAGGGCTCGATTTATATCTTGGCGGCAAGCATACTCCATCTCAAAGGAGACGAAGTATGCTTACCGACAAGATAATGGTCCACATGCCCAAATTCAATGCGTGTGGACATAGGTCTAATCACGGCAGAGACTACTCTGTCTCCGCCATAATGTAACCCTTCCAATGGACCTGTGAAGTAAGGGCCGTCGGAGGCAGGCCTGCAATTCCACTCACCCGATTCAGATGGGTGAAATTCGAGGTCAGTTTTCACTGTCCCTCATCGCCAGGAAAACCCTGGCAGTAAGGGGCAGTGAAAACTGGTAAATTCTCCCCTCACCACGGGAGAAAACTCCCATGGAGAGGGGAGCACCGTCTTTCTTTTCAAAAAGAAAATCCCATTTATGGATTTTCTCTCTGAAAAAAAATAAAGAAAACTATTTGGTGCACCACACCTGTACCAAACCGTGAAATGCACTGACAGGAACCTCTATGATTGTGGTTCCTGGCAATGCTTTATAAATGTGGATAATCAAAAAAAACTAGCTGTTAAATAGAAGCTCGAGATGTATGTTTCTGAGGTAAAGAAAACAACTGTTTCTTATGAAAGCCCTCACCCACCAACCTAGTTGGTGGCATGCTTCATCATCGGGCCCCACCCGGTGGCACCGAGCGTGCCACCGGGGGACAGCAGGCTTGGCGGTTGTTTATAATTCTGGTGGGCGGTCCCTCCACCAGGGTGACGGAGTAATTTACTCCATCGCCCTGGCGGAACACAGGGCCATCTGCCAGGAAATAAATCTGGCCCTAAGTCTGCATCTAAAAACGTTCAGTTTATGTCCGATAAGTCAAACAGATATGAGGGAGAGTGGACTTTTTCACAGAACTACATCACTTTACAATCCCATTGGTAACAGAACAGTGGAACACTTTTTAGATTTTTGAAGGGCATCATTCAACAAACATGTAGGAACAATTTAAATTGGGAATTGCAAGTATTAAAAACAGCTTTGTCTTTCAGAATTACTGAAGTTGCTGCTATAAGATATTCTCCCTCCGAGATCATCAGGGAAAGGAAACCAAAATCAACATTTAATCCAGGCTAGCCATTTAGTCCCAAAGTTGTTAAGTGATCTAAAAATGATATCAAGAAAACGTTACCAAGTACACAAAGACTATCGGAGGTATTATGACAAAGAAACAACTTCAAGATGTGGATGAATGTGACAATAGTGCACAACGAGAATAACTCACAAGCAGTAGGAATGAGACTTCCATGAAAATTCATGAGTTTAGATCATCAGCGTTTACCTGGGGGTCATGGGAGTGCAAATCTGATAATTCCTGTATTTTGTAGGGATGAAGGTGTAATTACTACCTCTGAAGCTACATTTTCTACTAAGTGTGAGTTTTTTTAAGCAACTACTAATGACACTCTTTCCTCTTCTAGTTGACATGGTATTGTTCAAAGATATGTTCAGTATACTAAGCAACTGAAGACCGTAACCAGGAGTCCCAAAGCTTTGGATGTGTGTGAGTAATGGTGTATTCTTTATCAAAACAGTATGTCATGAGTGAAGGATAAGTTACTTACCTGTAATCCTAGTTCTCTTCCAGGGGAATACTCATCAAAGTCATAAGCACTGTATAGTCCCGCCCATGTGCGGGGACCCCGGAGCATTTACAAAAATATATGCATACAAATATATATATTAATGCATGTTTAATCAAATCTAAGGAATATGAATATATATATATATATATATATATATATATATATATATATACATACACACATACATATACATGCAGCCTAAAAACCAAATTAGGTTCAAATATGCCAATACTGCATTGTATTTTTCATTTAAAATAAAACATATATGGGAGAAGTTGGCCTGGCATATGCTGTCCACTAGTTATAGTGGGCACCTTGCACCAGTCCAAATGACCCTTATTGATGGAAGGTTTAAAGACAACCTTTATTGAAAGCTATCCTAGTGGTAGCTATGGAGAGCAGCCTTCAGGCTAAGTCTTGAAGGAGTGTAAAGCAGCTTGGTTTACCAGATTATAACCTCTTGAATAACTAAATGAAAGGAGAACCACACAAGATATATATAAAATATATGTATTTATTTCTAAACACCAACTACTAATCCCTTTATGAGATTAGAGTTCAAGATACACAGTATCACAGTATTAAAACGACAGTAAATAGCACAATACACAGTGGGCTCCAGGGGGAGACCAAACCATATACTAAGAAAGTGGTATAAGAACCACGACTTGACTAGACAGTGCCTAGAGCACGTAGAATCGCTGGGACCCCAAGGAACCACCCAAGGTAGTGACACAGGAGACCCACGGGGGACGTGTGCAGTGTGAGAACACAGCCGCGAGCGCCGTAGGATTCAATGCGGAAAGTCGCAGTTGGAATTTTAAAGTTAAAGGACACTTAGGAGAGGACTTTGAGCAAACCCCTTTAGACTTGAGGGGTTCTAGGGCCAACACCCACGGGAGCACCGGAGTACTCGAATTACCTCACCCAGGGAAGCCGGGTGCATAGGTGTCAAAAGGTGTCGGGAATCGTCGTCGTTTTCAATGGCGATCTGCTGCAAAGTGCTGCTGCCGTGAAGGAGAAAAGTGTCCGTGTGATCAAAGCCTGGATCGAAGATGTGAAGAACCTGAAAGCAGAGGGGACAGAGTCTGGGTCTCTAGCCAGTGACCAGGAGCGGAGCAATCGAATGCCCACCGATGTCGGGTGCTTCAGGTGCGAAGAGGTGAAGCTTGACTCTGCAGCCACGGGGTCCTGGAGACGTCGACCAGGAGCCGGATTCGAGCTGTCCCACGAAGGATGTCGAGTGCTGGGGTGTCGGTGATCGGATTGACCACAACAAGCCTTGGCAACAGCAACCCACGCAGGAAGAGAAAAGATGCTTCTGTGCGGACCAGCAAGGTCCTGGGGACTCACCAAGCGATGGAGAGTCAGGGCACGTCTGGAGCAACCAGGGAAGCCCAATAAAAGTTAGAGTTGGCTTCTTGGGGACCCACAGGACAACGGACCAGGGATCGCGAAGGGACCTCGAGAGGAATCACAAAATGGCGGCCCACGGAACACTCGTTGAGTGTAGGCCAACAATCTTCGGTGCAATTACTGCTCGGGGTCAGGGCTACAAGTAACCCAAAGCTCAGCCTCAGGGGTCGCCGGAAAGCTGATGCTTCTGCAAATGGTCGCGGTGTCCAGGGGTTCGGGTTGCACGGTCTCCACGAGGGATACGGGCCTCAGACTTGCTGTGGGCACAGATCGACCTAGGAAAACCCACCTCCTGTGTGGCAATATTCTTCAGAGTCCGTCGGAGCTCGGAGATGCCAACCGGTCAGTTGCGTTAAAGGTGCCTGCCTTGCAGGGGAGTAACTCCTTTACTCCAAGGGACATTCTTTAGTCGTCCAGCGTCGTGCAGATCGTCGAAGTACTTGGTTTCTGGGATCAGAGTTTAGTCCAGGTGTAATCTAAAGTCCTGTAGTCAGGGTTTCCTACTTTATACACAAGGAAGGGGTTGGACAAACTCTGGGGACCCACCTATGGGAGGGTCAGGAAAGAGGGGTGGCTACACCCATTTCCTTTGTCCAGTTTCGCGCCAGAGCAGGAGCTGTGTGCCCCTGCAACCGGTTTGAGCTAGACTATGCAGAGGGACCCCAAATGTGCCCCCAGTGCAGACTTCAAAGCACTCTGAGAGTGCACCCACCCAGCCCCAATACACTAGAGCCTATCTGGGAGGTGGTCACACCTCCCTGCGACAGGAAACCTACTGTCCGAGCCTCCCCTGCCGGAGTTTCGTCCAGCAGCAGGAGGGCAGACTCGTGTCTGTGGCTGCAGCATCCATTTTGTGATGCCAGGGCTCTGTTAGCTGGTACCGGGTATACCGGTGCTGCCACGTCTCTCCCTCTAGAAGGGTGGGATCATACTCCCACACCAGTTACTGGTGTGGGGGTATGATTCCAAGGTGTTGGACACCAAACACAACAGTTTTCCATGCAGCCACTCCAAAGTTAGCATTTACCGTTTGGTTATAATGCACTTAAGAGTATATGGTCTGGCTGCATCACAAACAACCCCGGAATGAAGATTCCGAAAGCTGCAGTGGGGCTCTGCTCATGCATGGGCACCCTCTCACATGAAACCCAGCACCCTGCCTTCAGGATTGATAAGGCCTGCCATAGGGGTGACTGATAGGTTTACTTGTGCAGGGATATGGAGATATATAGGGAACCTATATCTCAGTAAGAGTTGGATACACCACCTTACACAGGCTGCTGTAGCAGACCTGTTGTGTCATTTTAAAAGGCTTCCCAGGGGTGGCACAATACATGCTGCAGCCCCTGGTAGGCCTCTGGGGTACCTATGCCCTGGGTACATAGTATACCATATACTAGGGACTCACAAGGGTACCCCAGAATCCAATCTGGAGTGTACCTAAAGTACATACAGTCAATTTAGAGTAGAAAGCAGATAGACTGGGGTCCTGATTAGCAGGGCCACAGTCTGGCTAAGTCGAAAAACAGTGAAACATCAGCAAAAAGTGGGGGTAACTATAAGAAGCAGATCCTACTCTCCTACAATATATATTACAACATTTCCATGACAGAGAAATGTGTTCAACTTGTTTGAACATAGCCTTTATTTTCAAGGGAAAAAGGCAAGGTAATAGCAGGCAGATTAGCACAGAAGGCTGCATATAGACCACTCATCAAAAACTGGCGCTGTGCCTTTAAGAACTCCAGGCTCCCATCATGCCCCACAGGTGACAGTTAGGTCAGGTAGTTTTTAACGGCTTGTTACACTGTTTAGTGATCCTAAGGAGACAGAGTGCTGTTATAACATGGTATTCATCGGGGAGTAGGGAGGGTTGCTTATGACTTTGATGAGTATACCCCTGGAAGAGAACTAGGATTACAGGTAAGTAACATCCTTCTCTTCCAGGGGATACTCATCAATAGTCATAAGAGTAGCAAGCCCATCCCCAGAATCCTGCGGACGAACACCAGTACAGCGGATATACTCTGAACAACATTTTAACCAAACAAATTCTTCAAGGAAGCTTGCCCAAACCGGGCGTCCGCCTGGTTATCAGAATCTAGGCAGTAATGGCGAGCCAAGGTGTGAATTGAACGCCATGTAGCCGCTTTACATATCTCTTGAATGGGAACATTCCTGAGAAGGGCCGTAGTGGTGGCTTTACCTCTCGTGGAATGAGCCTTTGGCCTGCCAGGGAGCTGTTTGTTAGCTAACTGATAAGATAATGTGATACAAGATACTATCCATCTAGCGAGGGACTGTTTAGACGAAGGGAAACCAGTGTGCATTGGACCATAGTTCAGAAAAAGACGGTCCGACTTTATGTCCTTCGTTCTATCAATGTAGAATTTTAGAACCCTTTTCAGATCAAGTGAATGTAACGCCCTCTCAGGGGGAGTAGTAGGATTTGGAAAGAATGTGGGTAGAGTGATTGACTGATTGATATGAAAATCCGAGATCACTTTAGGTAGGAAACTCGGGTGTGTTCTCAGAACCACTCTGTTAGCATGAAAAACGAGATAAAGCTCCGTAGAACATAAGGCCTGAATCTCGCTCACCCTGCGAGCAGAGGTAATTGCCACCTGAAAGGTGGTCTTCCAAGATAGGTGCTGCAGAGAAGCTTTGTGAATGGGTTCAAAGGAAGGACTGTTAAGAACAAAACACAATCATGAACATTCTGCGCCATCTTGTCTGATGAAAGTTCCTACGTGCACATAAACTACAGTCATTCTGATTTACCACAGCCATTTTGTACTCTGTTGGTCACCTTCATTTCACCCCGTCCTCTAGCAGCCTTCTGACTCTCTGACCAAACCTGATGTGTGCTGGGGGCTATAAACTATTTCCACGACAAACATCAACATCACCTGCTGCCTCAAACTCGTCTTTCCTCTCATCCCTGCACAAACGGGTTACAAATACCAAACAGACTCTTGCAAACATGGTTTATTGCACTACACACAGCAAGACTGGTTTTTTGCCAACAATGGGACCTGTTCTTATCAACAGAACGGACTCTTAGATCTGGCCGGTCTCACTCGTTTTTAGACCCTGAAGCAAGGTCCAGCTGCAATTAAATTGTCTGTTTTTGACCTGGGTGGGAGGAGAGTTAATGTTGGGCTTGTGTAACCATGTTGATAAAACAATGTCAGGCTTGTGTGACAACCTGCCCGGGGCGGAGACTCCAAGCTTGTAACCATGATAAAAGAAACAAATACATTGTGTAAAACTGTATAAAAGGAAGAGTCAGAAGCATTGCCAGTAGAACACCTCCCTGAAGACATCCTGGTGTCAGCAGTTGACGTGGTCTCCTCTAAGAGTAATAAACCTTTTTCTTGCCTTCCAGCTTCCAGCGCCTGCCTCGTTATTTTAGATAGTGAATCCAAAGTGGATTAAAGGTGACCTTGCGCCGGGCAGCATTGGGGATCTCAGGAGACTCGCTGCTTTTCACAAATTGGCGACCCAACGGGGGGCCCATCAGAGACACGTGGGTCCAGTAGAGAGGTCCTAACGACGGAGTGAACGACTAAATGATTGGAGTGCACCTGCCTGAAAGAGACCCTTGTCTGGCTGCCAGTTGACTGAACTTCACCGGTTCCGAACGGACCTCTCTCGAGTGACCTGCGGTCCTGACTGGGGCTTTACAGGAACGCCGCATTGATTGTTGGAGTAAGAGGACAACCAGGCGCTGGAAGGGGAATACGAAGAACTGTCCATACGGTCCGGGTAAGGTCGTGAGAAAACATGACTTAAATTGATTGATTGATAGAAATACTAGTATTCCTTTTTGAGTTATTTGAGACATTCCCTGCTTGCAAACAACGTAGAATAGGAATATTCTCTCTTGCAGACAGCGAAGGACAGGTAGTGCAGACTTTTGTCTAACATTAATTGAGATATTCATTTTGACCGCTAAATACGTCATGCCTGTTTTCTCTAGATTGTTTGATTGTTTTGGACCGGACCGTTTGTTAGAGGTCAGTCATCCGGCACCGCCGGAAGGCACCCCTAACAAGGACATGTACGTAAAATATGGATTAGCCACCGTAGCTTATAGCAAACTATGGCATAAGTACACTAGGAAGGACCGGGTAAATCAGTGGCCACTGACGGGATCTTTCGATCCCGCTAAAATAGAAACGTTAGAATTAGCTCTCCACAAAAAGAAAGCTAGACCAGCCATGTTTGATAGTTTTGGTTTATGGCGAAAAGAAGCAGCTCAACGAAAGAAAAGAGACGAAGCTAGACAAGATAAAGAAACGCGAAAATCAGCTTACCAAGCCTGTAAAAAGTTAGAAGAAGAACTAAAAGAAAAGGAAATCGATAAAAAGGAACAGGAATCAAAAATATCAGGTCAATGCCCTGTTAGAACGCCCTTAACTCTTTACCCCGAGTTACCAGCAAAACAGGGGGTAGATGATGATTTATTGTTAGGTCCCCCAATGATATACATGCCACCCCCTTATGCCCCTACTCATCCCGTAGTACAACGCCAGGACCCCCAAAGTATAGCTGGAGATGGCACGATCGCCTCAGTCTCCACCACCTCTGCTCCCACCGAGCCACCCACACCAAATGCCTCATCAAAGGAGGCAGTAGTAGAGGTAGGAACCAAGGAAATAGGAGCGCCCAGGGTCCCGCGATTAAGTAAAAATGAGCGAGCAGGCATTGATAAAATAGTTAAAACCCTCATAGATAGGAAAGAAACAGAAGAACACGTAACAGACATATGCGACTCCTATGTTGAAAACCGCAAACGATACTTTATTGTACGTCTCTGTTACCACACCCTTACTGCATATGAAGAGAAGTACCAAAACGTAGGGCCTGAGCGATTAGTGGCTCTCTACAGGAAGGTAGACATCGGAGATGAAGGCGACAACGATGTTGCAGAACTATTTTCATCCACACTAGAAGTATTGCGTCACCTCATAGAACAAGGACAGATAGATAGGGACAGGACAACTAAGGTAGCAGGACCCCCAGTGGAAAAAACAGATAGCATGATGCCAATAAAAGAAGCTGCCCCTTACTGGGTACCTCCTAGAGAACAAGGGACTAATGACGATATAAACCATCAAGACGCTAGAGGAAGGGTGGTCTACAATTGGGTGTATCAGCCATGGGACAGACAGGACATCCTGACCTTCCGTAAATCTTTGCCGGATTTACGAAAGAACCCCACCGCCTTTTACGCCGAGCTAGGTACCGCTCTGGGATCAACAATAATGACACTTGCCGACATAGACTTGTTCTTCGGGTTATGTTTGCCAGCAGATGTGTGGAAACAGGTTAAGAAAGTAAACCATACCGAACTGTTTGGTCATACCTGGGAACAACTCGACACACTAGATAAACAGCGGAACCCTGGTCAAAAACCAGTTAAAGCAATATTAGACCTCCCTGACAAAATAGTGCAGAAAGTGAAAACGCTGATCCCAGAGAAAAAGATAGACTGGTCCATAGTAACCGCATGCCGCCAGAAACCACAAGAGGACGTCTCAGAGTACTTCTCCAGATTTGAAACTGTGTTCTCTGATTACAGTGGACAAGACATGTCCACCGCAACCGGACACCACTTATTTGTGCAGAACTACGTCAAAGGATTACTGCCAGATGTATCCCAGAAACTACAAGCCAGCGAAAGTAGTTGGGCAGCATCTAAACCGACGGCCATTCTCCAAATGGCCCAGTATTACGAGCATCAGAGAAACGAAAATGACAGGGCTACAGAAAGGAAAAAGAAGGACTTGAAGGAAAGGGTAATGATAGCACAACTCCAGGGGGCGAATACAGGAGGGGAGCAATATAGGGGAGGAAACCAGCAGAATACCCCTAGAGTACAGCCACCTAGGAACAATCCATCTACATCATATGTAGGACGCCAAGACCTAGGACAGGATCAATGTGCATTTTGCAAAAAAATATGGACACTGGAAATCCCAATGCCCGGCTTTGTTAGGAGCTGCTAGGGGCAGAGGGGCGAGGGAAATAGCAAGTGGACAGAGAGGAAGAGGACGTGGGAGAGGGTACGCGAGTGAAGCAAGCGAGGAAAGGCCAGGAAGAGTGAACGCATTTGACCATCCCAGACAGAATCAGTACCAACAGACAGATTATGACAATACGTACGACTTTGCATAGGACAGCCAGGGGCAAGGGAGGGATCCAGTCGAGCTCTGCGTTGATCAGCAAGGCCCTTATGTTACCGCTGAGGTCCTGGGCACAAGGTCGCCATTTTTGGTAGACACAGGAGCAACACGTAGTGCACTATCCAAACGACTGATTCCAAGGGCACCCTTGTCAGGCTCACATGTGACCTCAATAGGATTTGACGGTACGCCCTCCACCAACCCTTTGTCCCGACCCATCCCTTTTAATCTTGACAGCAATGGCGTCGAAACGACATTCCTCCTCTCATCTAACACCCCAGACGCCATTATGGGCCTCGACCTTTTGAAACACTTCCATGCGACTATCAGATGCTCACCAGACGGAGTGCGTGTCATCCTGTATGACAACCCCCAACGCCATAGAGAGAACCCTTTTCAGCACATGTTTTCCATCTCTGAGACCGACACATCCCTACTGGACACTTTGCCATCACACTTATGGGCTAGGGCTGATTCAGACGTAGGACGAATGATGATTGACCCAGTACACGTAACAATACGACAGGACGCAACCCTACCGAAGGTACCGCAGTACAAAATATCGCCAGAGGGTGAGAAAGCACTAACAGAGATCATACACTCTTTGGTAGAGGCAGGGGTGGTAGAGGAAGTAGTGAGCAACATTTGTAACAGTCCCATACTACCGATTGTAAAGAGACAGGGAGAGGGAGATGGGAAAGCCTACCGCTTCATCATTGACCTGCGGGAGGTAAACAAAATCGTAGTACCACAATCAATCAATCAATCAATCAATCAATCATGTCACTTATAAAGCGCACTACATACCCGCGAGGGTCTCAAGGCGCTGGGGGAAGAGGGGGGTGGTGCTGCTACTGATCGAAGAGCCAGGTCTTGAGGAGTCTTCTGAAGGCCAGTAGGTCTTGGGTCTGTCGGAGGTTGGTGGGGAGGGTGTTCCAGGTCTTGGCGGCGCGGTGGGAGAAGGATCTGCCGCCGGCGGTCGTTTTCCGGATGCGGGGGACTGTGGCGAGGGCGAGGCTGGTCGAGCGGAGCTGGCGGGTGGGGGTGTAGAAGCGGAGTCGTCTGTTGAGGTAGGCTGGTCCGGAGTTGTGGAGTGCTTTGTGTGCGTGGGTGAGGAGCTTGAAGGTTATCCTCTTGTTGACAGGGAGCCAGTGCAGGTCTCTCAGGTGGGGTGTGATGTGGCTGCGTCGGGGGATGTCGAGGATAAGACGTGCAGAGGCGTTCTGGATGCGTTGCAGCCGTCTCAGGAGCTTAGCCGTCGTTCCTGCGTAGAGGGCGTTTCCGTAGTCCAGCCTGCTGGTGACGAGGGCCTGGGTGACTGTTTTTCTTGTTTCGGTGGGGATCCACTTGAAGATCCTGCGGAGCATTCGGAGGATGTTGAAGCAGGGTGAGGAAACGGCGTTGACCTGCTTAGTCATGGAGAGGGTGGGGTCAAGGATGACCCCTAGGTTGCGTACGTGGTCGGTGGGTGGCGGGGCTGTTCCCAGTGATGTTGGCCACCAGGAGTCGTCCCAGGCTGAAGGGTTGGAACCAAGGATGAGGACCTCCGTCTTGTCCGAGTTCAGCTTCAGGCGGCTGGTCCTCATCCATTCGGCGACGGCCTTCATTCCTTCGTGGAGGTGGGCTTTGGCGGTGTGAGGGTCTTTGGTGAGGGAGAGGATCAGCTGGGTGTCGTCGGCGTAGGAGATGATGTTGAGGTTGTGCTGTCGGGCGACGTGGGCGAGGGGTGCCATGTAGATGTTGAACAGCGTTGGGCTGAGGGAGGAGCCTTGGGGTACGCCGCAGATGATCTTGGTGGCCTTGGATCGGAAGGGGGCGAGGCGGACGCTTTGTGTTCTGCCGGAAAGGAAGGATGTGGTCCAGTCCAGGGCCTTCTCTTGGATCCCGGCGTCGTGAAGGCGTGTTCGTAGTGTGTGGTGGCAGACCGTGTCGAAGGCGGCTGATAGGTCCAGGAGGATGAGGGCTGCTGTTTCTCCGTTGTCTAGCAGGGTCCTGATGTCATCGGTGGCGGCGATGAGGGCGTTTTCGGTGCTGTGGTTGCTGCGGAAGCCGGACTGGGAAGGGTCCAGGATGTTGTTCTCCTCGAGGTAGCGGGTCAGTTGTTTGTTGACGATTTTCTCGGTGACCTTCGCGGGGAACGGGAGCAGAGAGATGGGTCGGAAGTTCTTGAGGTCCTTGGGGTCTGCCTTGGGTTTCTTGAGTAAGGCGGTGATCTCGGCGTGCTTCCAGCTTTCCGGGAAGGTTGCTGTCTCGAAGGAGATGTTGATTATTTTCCGGAGATGGGGCGCGATGGCTGTACTGGCTTTGTTGAAGATGTGGTGAGGGCACGGGTCTAGCGGTGAACCGGAGTGGATGGTGTTCATGATCTCGCTGGTGTCCTCGTCGTTGATGTTGGTCCAGGAGAGCAGGCGGTTGGTGGTTGTGGGGGCAGTGGTCTCGGTGGTTGCCGGGGCGGTCGTGGTGTTGAAACTGTCGTGGATGTCGGCGATTTTGCGGTGGAAGGAGGTGGCCAGTGAGTCGCACAGGTCTTGCGACGGCTGGATGTCGTTGGTGTTGGAGCTGGGGTTGGAGAGTTCCTTCACGGTGTTGAAGAGCTCTTTGCTGTTGTGTGCGTTGTTGTATAGGCGGTCTTTGAGTGAGGCCCTTTTGGCGGATCTGATGAGGTGATGGTGATTGCGGGTGGCACTCTTGTGGGCGGCGTAGCTGTCCGCTGTCCGTTCGTGGAGCCAGATCTTCTCCAGTTTTCGGCATGTTCGTTTGGAGGCCTGGAGGTTTTCGGTGAACCAGGTGGCTTTCTTGCTGGTGTGGCTGTTGGGCGGATTCTTGAGCGGGCGAGGGTGTTGGCGCAGTCGTCGATCCACTGTCTGAGGTTGCGGGCGGCGGTGTCGGGGTCGGAGGGTTCGGCGGGTGGGCTCAGGGCGAGGGTTGTGGTTAGCTGGTCTTCCGTGACTCTGCTCCAGCAGCGGCGAGGCATTTGTTCGGTGCGGTGGTGCGTGGTGGGCTTCCTGTAGGTGAAGTGGATGCAGTGGTGGTCAGTCCAGTGGGGTTCGGAGGTGTGGTTGAAGGAGACGTGTGGGCTTGCGGAAAAGATGGAGTCTAGCGTGTGGCCGGCGGCGTGGGTGGGTGTAGTCACGAGCTGTCTGAGTCCGAGGGTGGCGAGGTTGTCGATCAGGGTGGTGGAGTTGGTGTCCTTGTTGTTCTCGAGGTGGAAGTTCAGGTCCCCGAGGAGGATGTAGTCCGTGGAGGCGATGGCGTGTGTGCTGACGAAGTCAGCGATGGAATCGCTGAACTGTGGTCGGGGTCCGGGGGTCTGTAGATGAGGGTTCCTCTGAGGGTGGTGTTGGGATCGGTGTGGATCTGGAAGTGCATGTGTTCGGCGGTGTTGAGGGTGTCGTCGGTGTTGGTTGAGACTCTGAGGGTGTTCCTGTGGACGATGGCGATGCCTCCTCCGACTCCGTTGGTGCGGTCCCTGCGGGTGATCTTGTATCCGTCCGGGATGGCAATGGCGATGTCGGGGGCTGAAGCGGGATTCAGCCAGGTCTCCGTCAGGAATGCGACGTCTGGGGAGGTTGAGTCGAGAAGGTCCCAGAGTTCGATGGCGTGTTTGCGGGCGGAGCGGGTGTTGAGGAGGATGCATCTGAGGTAGTTGGGTTCTTTCCTGGGCTGTGGTTTGGCGGGGCGGGTGCTGGCGAAGCTGCAGTTCCGGCAGGTGAAGGGCCCTTGGGTGCGCTTCGGGGTGGCCTGGTAGCAGGCGTGATCTTTTCCGGGGTTGAGTGCGTGGAGGGTGCTGGCGTCGTATCGGCGTCTGTTGATGTGGCGGGCGCGGGGGATGCCCGGACCAGGGGGTCTGGTGCTGGGCGCGGCCACGGCGCGGACGGGCGCAGACGGGCTTGCCTTAGGCTTGCCTTCGGCGCGCCAGTGGCGCGGCCGCGCAGCGGCCGCCATAAATGGGGAGGTGGGAGGGAGGAGCAGGGAATGGGGCAGCGAATGGGCAGTGAGGGGGCGGGGCCGCAGGGGCGCAGCGGCGGGAAACAGGCACAGAAAGGAAAAAACGATCACAATCAGGGGCAGCAAGGGGGCACAGAAAGGAAAAAACGATCACAATCAGGGGCAGCAGCAGGGCACACAGACGGAGCTGTGTGGTGGGGGAGCGACCTACCAGTCAAGGTCAGGGGTCGCTCTCTTCACCACGCAGCGGCCGCCATAAATGGGGAGGTGGGAGGGAGGAGCAGGGAATGGGGCAGCGAATGGGCAGTGAGGGGGCGGGTCCGCAGGGGCGCAGCGGTGGGAAACAGGCACAGAAAGGAAAAAACGATCACAATCAGGGGCAGCAAGGGGGCACAGAAAGGAAAAAACGATCACAATCAGGGGCAGCAAGGGGGCACAGAAAGGAAAAAACGATCACAATCAGGGGCAGCAAGGGGGCACAGAAAGGAAAAAACGATCACAATCAGGGGCAGCAAGGGGGCACAGAAAGGAAAAAACGATCACAATCAGGAGCAGCAAGGGGGCACAGAAAGGAAAAAAACGATCACAATCAGGGGCAGCAAGGGGGCACAGAAAGGAAAAAACGATCACAATCAGGGGCAGCAAGGGGGCACAGAAAGGAAAAACGATCACAATCAGGGGCAGCAAGGGGGCACAGAAAAGAAAAACGATCACAATCAGGGGCAGCAGCAGGGCACACAGACGGAGCTGTGTGGTGGGGGAGCGACCTACCAGTCAAGGTCAGGGGTCGCTCTCTTCACCACGCAGCGGCCACCATAAATGGGGAGGTGGGAGGGAGGGGCAGGGAATGGGGCAGCGAATGGGCAGTGAGGGGCGGGGCCGCAGGGCGCAGCGGCGGGAAACAGGCACAGAAAGGAAAAAACGATCACAATCAGGGGCAGCAAGGGGGCACAGAAAGGAAAAAAACGATCACAATCAGGGGCAGCAAGGGTGCACAGAAAGGAAAAAACGATCACAATCAGGGGCAGCAAGGGGGCACAGAAAGGAAAAACGATCACAATCAGGGGCAGCAAGGGGGCACAGAAAGGAAAAAACGATCACAATCAGGGGCAGCAAGGGGGCACAGAAAGGAAAAACGAGCACAATCAGGGGCAGCAAGGGGGCACAGAAAGGAAAAAAACGATCACAATCAGGTGCAGCAAGGGGGCACAGAAAGGAAAAAACGATCACAATCAGGGGCAGCAAGGGGGCACAGAAAGGAAAAAACGATCACAATCAGGGGCAGCAAGGGGGCACAGAAAGGAAAAAACGAGCACAATCAGGGGCAGCAAGGGGGCACAGAAAGGAAAAAACGATCACAATCAGGGGCAGCAAGGGGGCACAGAAAGGAAAAAAACGATCACAATCAGGGGCAGCAAGGGGGCACAGAAAGGAAAAAACGAGCACAATCAGGGGCAGCAAGGGGGCACATAAAGGAAAAAAAACGATCACAATCAGGGGCAGCAGGGGGCACAGAAAGGAAAAACGATCACAATCAGAGGCAGCAAGGGGGCACAGAAAGGAAAAAACGAGCACAATCAGGGGCAGCAAGGGGGCACAGAAAGGAAAAAACGATCACAATCAGGGGCAGCAAGGGGGCACAGAAAGGAAAAACGAGCACAATCAGGGGCAGCAAGGGGGCACAGAAAGGAAAAACGATCACAATCAGGGGCAGCAAGGGGGCACAGAAAGGAAAAAACGATCACAATCAGGGGCAGCAAGGGGGCACAGAAAGGAAAAAACGAGCACAATCAGGGGCAGCAGCAGGGCACACAGACGGAGCTGTGTGGTGGGGGAGCGACCTACCAGTCAAGGTCAGGGGTCGCTCTCATCACGACAATTTTGACTTTAATCCCCTCCACTGCCACCACCTTCACTGTGATCGACCTCAAGAACGCCTTCTTTTCCATACCTATACATGAGGACAGCCGCTATCTTTTTGGATTTACCCTAAATTCCCGTTCGTATAGATTTTGTAGAGCACCTCAGGGGTACACTGAGAGCCCAAGTATCTATAGCCAGGCGCTTAAAAGACAGTTGGACGCCATACAATTGCCAGATGGAGTGGCACTAATACAATATGTAGACGACATCCTTCTAGCAGCAGACACCATACCAATAGCCGTCACAGCCACCATCAAACTACTCCATTTCCTTGCTGAGAATGGTCACAAGGTCTCCCGAAAGAAACTGCAGTTCTGTAAATCACAAGTGACCTATTTGGGTCACCTTTTATCAAAAGAAGGGAGAAAACTCACGCCTGACAGGATCCAGACAATTCTAGACACCCCTGTCCCCAAAAATCAGAAGCAAGTCCGCTCTTTGATAGGCCTCACCTCGTTTTGCAGACAGTGGTTACCGAACTTTAGCCTCATTGTCAAACCCCCTCTCTCCCTCCTAGCTAAGGACATCCCCTCACCTCTCCCCTGGACCCCCGAATGCCAGACAGCCTTTAAAGAACTACGCAATACCCTTTGCTCAGCACCAGTCCTAGGAACCCCAGATTACTCCAAACCATTCTTCCTCTACACACACGAAAGGGAGGGATGTGCATTGTCTGTCCTAACACAATCAATTGGTCACAAACAACGCCCTTGTGCATATTTTTCTGCCACCCTCGATCCAGTAGCCAGAGCACTGCCAGCGTGCCTGTGCGCTGTGGCAGCTGCAGCGGTATCAATACGCCAGAGCGAAGGAATAGTGCTCTCCAATCCAGTCACTGTTTTAGTACCCCATGCAGTCGACACACTACTGAACCAGACCAAAACCCAACACTTGACTAGCGCCCGACTGACAGGATATGAGTTGACCCTGCTAGCACCGCACATTACCCTAAAGCGATGCACCACCCTCAATCCAGCCACACTGTTACCCCTACCCGAGAACGATTCTAACGTGGCTCCACTACACGACTGTGTGACACTAACCGATGAACAAACAAAAAGTAGAGTAGACCTCAGAGACACCGCCTTTCTAGAGCCAGATGGAGAACTATGGGTGGATGGTTCGTGCATCAAACTCCCCGACGGCACCACCTCAGCTGCATACGCTGTCACCACAGCCCGAACCATTCTAGAAACAGCCCGTATTGCCCAACGTTCCGCCCAGGCAGCAGAACTCATTGCCCTCACACGAGCATGTATTTTAGCAGCTGGCACGACAGTTGACATATACACCGACAGCCAATACGCCTTCGGGGTGGTTCACCATTTCGGGATTCTATGGAAAGAAAGAGGGTTCCTGACTTCACACGGTACACCCATCCTGCATGGAGATTTAGTCTCCGCCTTGACGGAAGCAGTCCTCCTCCCCAAAAAGCTAGCAGTGATAAAATGCCAAGCACATAGGAAAGTGACAGATCTCATTGGACAGGGAAATGCGCTAGCAGACGTTACTGCCCGAGCCACAGCAGAAGACAGAACCATGACACGAATGTATGTGACCAGGTCACAAGCTGAACAATGGACTGATGCTAGGACCACTGTAAGGGACATACAGACTACAGGCACACAAGACGAATTGACCGAGTGGGAAAAGGTGGGACTAAAAGACGAGGAAAATTGCTGGAGAACTAAAGACGGAAATAAATGGCTGTTACCCAATGCCTACCTCATCCCCATATTGACCATGGCACATTTACCAGCACACATAGGCTCCACCCCCATGATTGAACTAATCACAAGAGTATGGCATAATGTCAAGATAACAGAATCTGCAAAGCGCCTAGTACAACAATGTATAGTATGCCTACAACACAACCCAGGGAAAGGGACAGTAGTACCACGGGGAGGGTTTGGAGTCCCTGATCACCCCTTTGAAGTCCTTCAAATGGATTACATCCAACTAGAGAGATGCCATGGTCTAAAATATGTCCTGGTGGTTGTGTGCGCTTTTAGCAAATGGGTGGAGGCATATCCCACCCGCGACAATACTGCCATAGCCACTGCAAAAGTATTGTTGAAAGAATTCTTCCCCCGGTACGGCCTTTGCAGAATTTTATGGAGCGACAACGGCCCACACTTCGTAGCCGAAGTGATACAGAACATACTGAAAGGGTTGGGGGTAAAACAAAAATTCCATGCCGTCTTCCACCCCCAATCAGCGGGCCTGGTAGAGAGACACAATGCAACATTGAAACTAAAGCTAGCCAAAATAGTTGCCACAACCGGGTTGAAATGGCCCGACGCCCTTCCATTGGCATTGCTATCAATGCGCTCCACCCCGACCAAACACAGACTGACCCCGTATGAAGTGGTCTTCGGCAGGCCTATGAACATTTGGGCGGCACCAAGACCCACCTCCATTAACGATGTCCCGAACATATTAATGTCAGACTATCTGCATAAATTGACAAACGAGCTAACAATTATCCACCAACAGGTGCAGCAAGCCTTGCCTGACATATCCAGGGGCCCAGGACATGTGATAAAGCCTGGGGACTTCATCCTAGTTCGCAACTTCCAAAGAACGAAGAATCTGGAGCCCAGGTGGACGGGCCCCTGGCAAGTCTTGATCACCACTCGAACTGCCCTCCGAGTGGAAGGAAAAAAAAATTGGCTGCACGCCCACCACTGCAAGAAAGTCCCTCCAACGCTGGCAACCTGTGAAGAGGTGGAGGTGCAAGAGGAAGTACTCGCAAAAGACCGACCAGCTCTGAGTTGCTACCCACAAGAAGACACCCTCCAACTGTCTGAATTTCCCGACCCCACAGTGCCATCCAAGGAAGGGTACAACCTAAGATCGACGAAAAGGGGGGAGCTCCAACAACCAGGCCACTAACTGAGTCAGAGTCTCAGATCGGTAGCACAGCCAAACGACGCTACCAGGAAAAACACCAGACAAAAGTCTGTGGTCCTAACAGTTGGTGAGCTCCTTGAAGATGATGGAAGAAACGGAACACCTGCAAAGCCACCGCAAAGACACCAAGACTTTTGAACTGCACAGTACAAAGACAATTGCACTTGTAGCTGCATTTCTCACCTGCCTCCTGCTAATGGTCACACTCTGGATCATTGAAGAGAATGCACCTGCATACAGAACATTGTCACCAACCATGCAACCAATCACAAAGAAAGAACACTACCTGGTATCACTACCGCCACATCTCCGAGAACGACGCAAAGAATTCTGGAATAATTATTTCGTACAGATGCTGCACCAGCACAATCTTGCCACCAATGCCACTAACTGTTGGGTCTGTGGGCTGCTACCACATGCCACTGAACATTCCATCCCTTTCATCCCTTCACCCTTTTCTGTTCATGGATCTTGCCTTGCCTGGATGATGCTCCTACAAGAAAGTTACAAAGACAATGCCACTTCCGATGGGACAATCGCTCAGTTCTACAACGAGTTCTGGCTAAACCAAACAGGAAGAACAGCAGCTCCCTTTTGCCCTCACACCTCCAATACGACATTCCCAATGAATGTCCCCTCCAAAGAACGAGTGGAAATACAAGTGTTCAATAATCCTGTCAGAGCCACATTTTCCTACCTGAAGAAAAGAACTGCTGCAACACTGACTGTGGCCCTATCTGTGGTGAACGTCTCTGGCCTTGTATGCATTGAAGGCCGTGGGACTAAGCATGTGGGTCACAGCACTTGTAACATTGTAAGGACTTTGAACACTGTCAATCCTCCAGCATTTGTTGCATCACCCAATATGTACTTTGTCTGTGGAACCAAAGCCTACACCTGGCTCCCAAGAAACTGGGGGGCACGTGCTACATCGCCTTTGTTTTGCCACCGACCTACACAGCCCCTGCAGAGCATCATCGAGAAAAGCGTTCTAAAGACACTGATCAAGCAGACTCTGCCGCATCACAGTTCGTTGACGCAGCAAAGGGCTCGTCCCGCTATGGGGTCCGATGGCAAACAGCCGAGCCATCAGACATCTGTCTCAAGCGGTAGAACCCGCCCTGAACGTCACAGCTGCCATCCTCACCAACAACACTGCCGAGCTTCAAGCGGTCCGTCTGGTGGCCCTACAAAACCGCATGGTCCTGGACGTGGTACTAGCGGATCGTGGAGGAGCATGTCGCATCATTGGTGCCAGTTGCTGCATATACATCCCTGATAATTCACCCTCTGTATATGAAGCAATCGAACATCTCCACAGACTGTCTTCAGAAATTCATCAAGGATCAGAGACTTGGACAATTGGAAGTTGGCTTTGGGGCATCTTGAAGGACTGGGGTTGGAAAATATCAATGTTTCTCTTGGTCCCAGTATTGGCAATATGTGGTTGCTGTTTGGGTGTACACTGTATACCACCTTTGTGTTCTCTTTGCATAAGTGCCTTGCGCCCTAAGACTATGGACACTCAGTTAACAAAAATGAGAGTAATGTATGAACAAGAAATACAGGACATTATGGAGATCGAAATAGACTGACAAGATGGCTAGTTATGTTCAAAGGGGCGACTGTTAAGAACAAAACACAATCATGAACATTCTGCGCCATCTTGTCTGATGAAAGTTCCTACGTGCACATAAACTACAGTCATTCTGATTTACCACAGCCATTTTGTACTCTGTTGGTCACCTTCATTTCACCCTGTCCTCTAGCAGCCTTCTGACTCTCTGACCAAACCTGATATGTGTGCTGGGGGCTATAAACTATTTCCACGACAAACATCAACATCACCTGCTGCCTCAAACTCGTCTTTCCTCTCATCCCTGCACAAACGGGTTACAAATACCAAACAGACTCTTGCAAACATGGTTTATTGCACTACACACAGCAAGACTGGTTTTTTGCCAACAATGGGACCTGTTCTTATCAACAGAACGGACTCTTAGATCTGGCCGGTCTCACTCGTTTTTAGACCCTGAAGCAAGGTCCAGCTGCAATTAAATTGTCTGTTTTTGACCTGGGTGGGAGGAGAGTTAATGTTGGGCTTGTGTAACCATGTTGATAAAACAATGTCAGGCTTGTGTGACAACCTGCCCGGGGCGGAGACTCCAAGCTTGTAACCATGATAAAAGAAACAAATACATTGTGTAAAACTGTATAAAAGGAAGAGCCAGAAGCATTGCCAGTAGAACACCTCCCTGAAGACATCCTGGTGTCAGCAGTTAACGTGGTCTCCTCTAAGAGTAATAAACCTTTTTCTTGCCTTCCAGCTTCCAGCGCCTGCCTCGTTATTTTAGATAGTGAATCCAAAGTGGATTAAAGGTGACCTTGCGCCGGGCAGCATTGGGGATCTCAGGAGACTCGCTGCTTTTCACAGGACCCATTAATTTAGAGAGGACTACATTAAGTTCCCAGGGAGGGGAAGGTGATCGAATTGGTGGGTAGTCCTTTCTTAGCCCTTCTAGGAAGTCTTTAACATCTGGCATTTGAAAGAAAGAAGCCTGAGTAGGTGACTTTCTATAAGCTGTGATTGCCGCCAGGTGTACTTTAATAGAAGAAAGCTGTAAACCTGCTTTAGCCAAGTATAAAAGGTATGATAGAATAACTTGTTCTTGGCCAAGAATGGGATTATGTCCATAGACTGTACACCAGAGATAGAAGCGCTTCCATTTAAAAGCGTATGATTTCCTTGTAGAAGGCTTTCTCGCTTCCTTCAAAATCTGCATACAGTCCTGCGAGTGGCCTAGATGACCATATTGGAGGAACTCCTAAGCCATGCTGTCCAATCTCAGTGATGGAAGGTTGGGATGACAGACCTTCCCTCCAAACTTGGTTAGCAGATCCGGATGGCATGGTAATCTCCTGTGCGGCATCTTGGAAAGATGTAGAAGGTCCGGATACCACCACTGGCGAGGCCACTCTGGCGCGATCAGGATCATCTCGGCCCTACATCTGTAGAGTCTGTTGATCACCAGTGGTATGAGAGGGACTGGTGGAAAAGCGTAGAGCAATTTCTCTGACCAATCGATCAAAAGTGCATTCCCTTTGGAGCCTGGTTGAGGGTACCTGGATGCGAAGGCGCGGCATTTTGCGTTTGCCCCATCTGCAAATAGATCAATGTCTGGATAACCCCATCTCCGAAAAAAGGTTGTGTGTTACCTCGTCTTTTAGCACCCAGTCGTGCTCTTCGATGAAGTTGCGGCTTAGATCGTCCGCGTGCACGTTGAGGGTACCTGGGAGGTAAATAGCTGATATGGACAGGTTCCTCGCCAGAAGCCATTTCCAAATTGCTTGAGCCTCCAGAGATAGAGGTCTGGACCTGGTCCCTCCCGGTTTGATCAGGTAGTACATAGTTGTGGTATTGTCCGTCTGAACCAACAGAGAACGTGTCCTTATGGAGGGAAAGAACGCTTTGTGCGCTACATGTACAGCTCTTAGTTCTAACATGTCGATGTGGTATGTTTTCTCCTTTTCTGAGCACATCCCTTGAATCTGCAAAGGTCCCATGTGAGCTCCCCAACCTTGGAGGGACGCATCTGTGACGAGTGTTTGTTTGGGGAGTTCCTGGTGGACGGGACTCCTTTCAACAAAAGAGGACTCTGCATCCACCATTGTAGTGAGGCTTTGACTGCGTGAGGAAGAATTATGGTGTCCTCCCAGCGGTTGGAGACTTGAGACCACTGACCCTTTATGCCTGTTGTAACAGTCTCATCTGTAGCCTGGCATTGGGGACAATGAATATGCAAGACGCCACGAGCCCAGCAGAGAGGATACCTGTCTGGCCGTGGGGCAAAGTGTGCGGAGGAGAGTGCGACATTTGTGGAGAATTGATGATAGTCTCACCTCCGAAGGACACGCTCTTGCGTTTGTGGAGTCTAGGGTCGTGCCCAAGTAGTGGATTCTACGAGTTGGATTGAGAATTGACTTCTTGTAGTTGACGCACAGACTCAACTGGTTTAAAACTTGAATGCAGTATTGCAGATGTTCTTGCAGAAGACTGGGAGAGGCACTCTTGAGCAGCCAGTCGCGTAGATAAGGATATATGAGAATCTTTTGCTTTCGCAGGAAAGCAGCTACAACCGCCATGCATTTAGAAAAGGTGCGGGGGCTGATTTGAGTCCGAAAGGAAGGACTTTGTACTGGAAGTGCTCCGACTATCTTGAATCGTAATGGTCTCCGGTGCTTTTGAGAAATTGGGATGTGAAAATGAGCATCCTGAAGGTCTATGGAGCACATCCAGTCTCCTTGATGGATTTGTGGAACAATTTGGTGTAGTGCCAACATCCTGAATCTTTCCTTGAGAACCAATTTATTTAAGACTCTGAGATCGAGTATAGGCATGTACTTCGTTGTTTGGACCTTTCTTTAAGACCAAGAAGTAACAGGAATAAATCCCCTGTCGATGTTGTAGCCAGGGAACTTTTCCAATGACGTGTTTTAGTAACAAGATGGAGACCTCCGCTCGAAGCTGCTTTAGCTAATGTAATGAAGATCTCCGAGGGGGTATGGCAGGTGGTGGGGATTTGAATCTGATGGAGTACCCATTTTTCACAATATTGAGCACCCAATTGTCCTTTGTTATTTTGTGCCACTCGTCCAAGTGAAAAATTATACTTCCCCCCCCCCCCACCTGAGTGGGTAACAGAGTTAGGGGAAGCAAGCACTTGCTGTTTCTGCTGCTGTTTAGCTGAAGGGGTTGTCTGCCTGGAGGCCCCTCGTCTAGGTCGGCGCTGGTGATAGTGCGATCTGGCATGATGTTGCTGCGATGACCAGTAAGGGGTTTGAACCTCTGTTGGTATTGGCGGCGATCATAAGGCCTACTGCCTTCAAGGTGTCTAGTTCTGACTTCATTCTGGACATCTCATCGTCCGCATGAGAACCAAAAAGAGAAGTTCCATGGAAGGGAAAGTTGAGAATTCAGTGTTGGGCCTCCGGTTTTAGGCCCATGAGTCTCAGCCAGGAAGATCGCATAGCGCAGATGTCATGCGAATAGCCATGAGCTGCCAGACCCGATGCATCGGCTGCTGCACTTATGATCTGGTTCGCTACATGCCCTCCTTCATGTAGGATCTCTTGAAAATCCTGTCGATCTTCTTTTGGCAATTTGTCAGCAAACCTTGAGTGAGTCCCATAATTAACGGTCATATCGTCCCAAGAGTGCGGAAGCACTAGCAACTTTCATGTAAGAGGCCGAGGTGTTACACATCCTCTTTCCGATAGAGTCCATGGATTTGCTGCCTTTATCAGGAGGGACTGCAGACGAGGAAGCCCCTATGTGCGCTTTCCTTGCTGCTGATACTATGACCGAGTCCGGTGGAAGGTCGGACCTCATGAACAGGGGATCCTGTTCTGGGGCTCTGTATTTCTCGATTATGCGTGGAGGTGCTGCTCCAATTGATGCAGGAGTGAGAACGATGAGAAGCGCTGGTTCTAAAAGTCCAGGAACCAAAGGGAGCAGAGGTCTAGTGGACAACCTGTGATGGACGGTTTCGGATATGACAGAAGCCGAGGGAGTTGTGGAAGGCATCTCAATGTGGAGTTTCGCAGCCCCCCTACAAAGGACCTCGTTGAATGTCATGATGTCATCCACTGGTGATACTCTGGTGGGAGGAGTGGACGACAAGGTAGGAGAATAGTCTGCCACTGAAGATCTGGAGGAGTTGGTAGACCATACTGGAGACCTGCGTCTATGCTCCCGAGGTCTCGGTGAATGAGACTTTTGAGATCTAGACTGGGATCGTCTAAGAGGCGAATGCGAACGACGTCTCCTTGTAGTTGGAGATTGTAGTCTCCGAGGAGACTTTGTGGCTGGTGTCAGTGGGCGCACTTCAGAAGTACGAGGCAGAATATATTTGAGGGTAGTCAGAGCCTGGACTACGTCTTGGCACTCTCCACTCCTTCACACTCCTCAGCCATCTCGGGGATACGTTGATCGGAGGTGAATGCTGCTCTCGAACCGGGAAACCCTCTGGGGTAATTTGAACAATTCTCAGGCCCGGGGAGGATGAAACACTCCTAGACGTCAACCTCTTAGACGATGGATCCTGAGGTTCCCCCTCTTGAATCTCCCTTGACGTCGAAGGATCTCTCGACATCGGTACTGGTGATCGAGTCATTCTCTGCCTCTTCACTGGTGAAGACGTATGGAAGGACAGAGGTTTTGACCTCGATCTTCTCGATGGTGATGTCCTCGATGGCGATCGAACTCGCCCTCCAATTGGTAATGGTGCAGTCGAGCGTCTAATCAAGACTTGCCGTCGGAGGAGTCTTCGACGCCGGAGTTTCCACGTCGGTGGCGTTTTCGACCTCTGAGGTGTCCTCGATGTCGGGGGTGTTCGACACCGGCACCGGGGACCTCGACAACGACCACCCATGGCGATGTGGGCGGTTTGTCTTCGACGTCGAGCGCCTGCGCTCCGCCGTTGCAGGTGAACCAGACCCAGACCGTCGACGAGGAAGAGTCGATGTCGGCCGGTGAGTCGATGACGCCTGTCTAGGCTTAAACTTACTTGCCACTCCTGGCGTCGTGCGCTTCAACGGCGATTTGTCTTTCAGCATCGACTGCGATAAGGCCTTCCTGTCGACGACTTAGAAGCCGCCGGCGAGCATAGGGGTACCTTCGACGCCGATCTTTTCTCTGTCAACAGCGAATCTGACCGATGTTTTCTTTTTTCCCCTTTTTTCTTATGCTCAGACTTACTTGAGGGGAGGGCTCTTTAGGAGGATGTCTTTCCAGGCCACTTGCAGATTCCTTTCCTCTCTCCTGCATGGCATGCAGTTTGATCTTCTCCCTTTCACGAAGGGTCCTTTTGGAGAACTGCTGGCAGTAGTAGCACTTGTCAGGTCTGTGTGAGTATGGTAAACACAATACAGACAGAGTGTGGGTCGGATTTTGCTATTTTCTTCCCACAAGAAGAACACTTATTAAGGCTGGCATTTCGGACTAAAAAAAAAAAAAAAAAAAAAAAAAAAAAAAAAATCGCATTAAAGTCAGAAAACTGCTAGTACTAAAAAAACGTTGACTGAAGTAAAAAAATTCAGCTTCACAAAACCAATTAGTGAGAGAATTCCACTGACTAGCACAATGCTCCAGGATCCTCACAGAAGGAGCTGGAAAAAAAGAACTGACCTAACCATCACCTGTGGGGCATGATGGGAGCCTGGAGGTCCTTAAAGGCAAGGCGCCAGTTTTTGATGAGTGTTCCATATATGCAGCCTTCTGTGCTAATCCGCCTGCTATTATCTTGCCTTTTTCCCTTGAAAATAAAGGCTATGTTCAAACAAGTTGAAAACATTTCTCTGTCATGGAAATGTTGTAATATATATGTTTTATTTTAAATGAAAAATGCAATGCAGTATTGGCATATTTTAACCTAATTTGGTTTTTAGGCTGCATATATATATATATATATATATATATATATATATATATATATATATATATATATATATATATATTGATGTATGTTTGCACAGGACTAGTCCTTAGATTTGGTTAAAAATGCATTCGTATATATATTTGTATGCATATATTTTTGTAAATGCTCCGGGGTACCAGCAAATGGGCGGGACTATTCAGTGCTAATGACTATTGATGAGTATCCCCTGGAAGAGAACTTAGTTATTACACTCACACTATTATTCTATGATCTCATTCTCAATTTATTTATTCTTTCTGTTTTTGTTAAAAGTAAACACCTCTTCTTTCACTTTTGTTTAGATTGTGGAAGAAGGGCATGTTGAGTGTTAGGGAGGTGAAGTGCAGTGTTATGCACACAAACATTTTCAAACAAGAGTTATAATTTAGTATGTAAGCGACTGACATCAATGGGGCAGATGAGAAGAGGCAAAGTTGCTGACCAGTTCCTAATAAAGAATCTCGCACTTACTGCAGTCTTGTGTTTTCACTACACCAGGTTTTCAAAACCTTGCATAATTTGGTGTGGTTAGATGTAGCAAGCTAATTTAAAAGGAAAGGAATTCCACAGTTTAGGGGCTCCGACAGCCCGTGAGAGCATGTGTAACGCAAGGAATGTAAAATAAAAGGACATCAGAAGATCTTAAGTCTGTTAGAAGCATACATCCTTGATGTGAAGTAAATAATCTCTCGATCATGATTGTACAAGGCCCTACAAGCAATATCTATGCCTTAAACATCAGATGCTAATATACTGGGAGCCAGTGAAAGGCTCTATAGGTCTGGGAGACCGAGTTATTGTATGACAGGCGGTCAAGATTCTGACCACGCAGTTCTGTAAGCATTGTAAGCAGATTTGAAGGTAGTCAAAAAACACAGTGCTTTACAGTAGTCCAGCCGACAGACAATACTAGCCTTGACCACTATCTTACGGGTATGGGTTGACAACAAAGGGAGAACTTTACAGAGCATGATTAGGTATAAAAAAAAAACTAGCTTGTTAGAATTTAAAAAAAAAAAAATGGGTAGAATGTATTCATAGCGCCAAGAGAGGAGTATGTGTAATTAACATGGAGCCCGAAAGTAGGGAGTTCAGTTTTATCCCGTTTTAATTTCAGGGCATTTCTAAACATTCATGGGCCACTCAAACAAAACATCAATGAAGGTTGGCTGCATCAGCAGATTCGTCAATCACAGTGACAAGAATGTGTGTGCCATCTGTGTATGACTTTAAGAAAAGGCCACAGTTCTGGATCAGATTGGAGGACAATAAATTGACAGTTTCAGTCCTACTGGTTAAAAAGGAAGTAAGCCACCCCAAGGTTTTCCCCCTGAATGTCTACTGCACATAGTTTTTGTAACAGGATAGTATGACCGACTGTATCAAAGGCTGCGCTGAGATCTAACAGCACAAATGCAGCACTGCAGCCTTCATCCAAAAGGACCCTTCTGTCATCTAGTTCCATCAGAAGAGCTGTTTCAATACTACACACTAATCGAAAGCCAAATTGAATTTTATCTAAAATGTTCTCGACTTCGATGTGAGCTGAAAGTTGTAAACTTCCTTTTCCAACACTCCATGCTAGACAAGAGGATTCTAAATGGGATACCAAAGTAACCAGACCATGGAAACCTAATGGGCTCACAGGCCTCAACTGTGTAATTGGAGGTGAAAATTGAATCTATTAAATTACCTTTTTCATGGGTTGAGGTAAGCACTAATTGTCTCAAATTCAGAGCTGTTTGAAAATTAATCATGTCTCTGGTATCTCTCCAGCTAGGCACGTTAATATTGCGTTACAGGCCATTGATAGAAGTAACAAGCATTTGCAATGCAATAGGTCTCGCATTTACGCGAGTTTAAGCTATTGACATTGCAAATAACAATGCCTTTTATTTTTGTTTTCGAAACATAAATAAAAGGCAGTCATATACAATGCCAATAGCTTAAACTCGGGTAAATGCGAGACCTATTGCATTGCAAATGCTTGTTTGTTTTTCTATGTGAAACACATGACACTTGGCTACTATGGGTGCGCTATGGACGTCAGCAGTGCAACATTTGCTCACGCAGTTTCAATTTAAAATTTACTCCATTCAGTTCATCAGAGCTTCTGTGTGACATGTCCAAAAATGATAAAGGAAGCATACACTACACAGCATGGTATATGCAGCGTTTCAGGTTACAGAAAAAACAGTATTACGCAGCCGCCTGTCTCTGTATTGTTTGAGGAAGTATAAATGGGGGGAGGAATGGAGATTGGAAGGGTGGTGTCCAACATACAGCAAGCTGGTAATGTACTGGCATGCTTGTCATGTGCGCTAGTTAAACTAAACAAGCATTGGCAAAGCCAATAGGTCTCGGCAATATGAAAGCTATAGGCATTGGCAATGTTAATGCATTTGAGTATATCAATAAGAACAGTCTCAGAGCCGTACACAAATACATTTACATTGCCATTGCCTATAGCTTTTGGATTGCCAAGACTTGTTGGGTTTGCCAATGCTTGTTATATCTTGTTGCAGCTGCCACCATTGCAGGCTTCCTAAAATATCTTCCCAGCCACAGCACTCCTAGCGAGGATGCTACAGGACAAGCACACAATGCTCAAGACAGGGCTGTGCCAGACATGGGCTCCCATTTGGTTGAAAAAACTTCTCTTTTTGAACTACTGTACGTTTCTGAAGTTCTCATTCGAGTGAAAATTGCAGACTCTCCTTGCCAGTTGGTGAAGGAGAGCCCTGATTTTATTAAAGACAAAGGCTGTGAATATTATACAGTCTCTCTTCGTACTGTTTATTCATATTAGCACATACTTTCAAAGTAAAATAATATACTCCATAATCCTGTTCCCTGGGCAGGATGTAGAAACAAAAATAAAGGACATCATATAGTTCATACAAGTGCAGCCATTAAGTAACCTCGTCTTTTCTTGCTGCTATGTGCGTTAAAATCTGACAGACTTTATTTTCTGTGCTTGGTTACAGATGTATGCTTTGGACTTTGGAGTTTGTTCACTGCTGCATGAGCGTTTGCAGCTTTTCGATCCTTGTGTTGAGATATTGCTTCCAGTTTGGTTTTACAGTGTATCAGAGTGAGACACACTGCATAATATAATCTTTATGCATCCCTATGCAGCACCGTGTATGTCCTAGCAGAATTTTCGTGAACAGTAACTTTTGAGACCCCTCAACAAGCTGCGAGTACAGTACTTTAAACAGACCACCCAGGTCCATTTGCATTGCCTCTTAGAGCAGTCAACTTACATTACAGTGATTTGTACAATATAGCAGCAAACGTACTACGCAACACTGCAGCATGCTTTCCCTGTAAACTGTGTGGTAGTAAACAGCAGTAGTTGTCCTATATAGCACCTTGCTTGATACAGGTGCAAGTTAATTATACATTGTTTCCAGTGCTTAATTTGTAGTAATGTAAGTACCAGGCCCGAGGTATTTCTTAGTAGACCACCATGTTAGGCATTTCCCTCTGTCCCTGACAGCATTGCCAAATGCCGCCCACCAAACAATAAAAGTGTTACATTTTGATTTTTCCAGATCACTTTAATGCTGTCAATACGTTCTGCACCCACTGCTTTTATTTTTTTTTTTAAGTACATTAAACATGCTGATGATGATCTCTGCTTAAAAAGACAGACACTGACACAATGTAGTGGACTGTCATAAATAAGTGCAGGTGTTTACAAAAAAGTGCCCGTGATAAGGACCGGCAAACACCGGCACAAATTGAGCACTAATCTTCCCATATAAAAAAACAGTAGGCTTCTTGTGAAGGGCTCATATGGCAAAGAAGCAAGTTTTAGACAGAGTACTTTGTTGAACAAAATAGCAAGCTTCCTTTACAGCGCGTTCTATGAAACAATAATAAATATTGTAACGGTGCTATGGTTCCCAGCGCAAGGCAAGAAAATGGGCGTGTTACTGTTGGTTGGATAATAAAATATAAACGTTATCAGGGTTCAGTATCCCTTCAGGCCTCTGAGCCTGGCTGACACTGCTCCTGCTGCACCATGAATCGCTACGTTTCTGAATAAGTTTGTTTTAAAGATAATAGCTGACCATTTCTGCAGAGCATAGCACATCCCACACCGATGGCAATCAACACTGTTTCTTGGAAGACAAGAAACGCTGCACATGCTTTGGCACTACAATAAGGACTTCAGAAATCTAGTTGATTAAATCTACGTTTCTGAATAATATTTCTGGCCGTTTTGAAGGTGCCAGTACAGCAGACTTCCTTGTCAACAAATTGCTTTAAAGGTGGCCTTTCAAGCTAGCTATGGGAGACGTTGCTGAAGGCGGATGCTTAGCCAGCAGTACGGTAACATCGCCATACTGTCTACACATGAATGATCCTGGCAATGCCAGGCGGCCGCTGCCATGCAGTGATTCAAGGCCCCAGTGGCCTGGGTCCTGCCGACACAACCGTAGCAGGGGAGTGGAATCACTGATGCCTGCGAGAGATCCACGCAGCCGGCCGTGCAAAGCAATGCGACTGCTGCAGACATATGCACCCACAAGTATCACAAACTAAACATGCAATAGGAGATACTTCTAAGAAAGCACCAGACACTGCGTGCACACAGAGTGCAGGATCAATGTCCGGTAAGAAGCATGCGTGCAATCAAAATAATTGTAAAATAGTCCCCTAAAAAAGTGGCCCACGTTTGTGAATAGTGGCAGTTTTGAACCAGGAGAGGATGAGGAGCATCGGCCTGAGCTGCCGATTTAAAAGTGCTGCAATACCTTCGGGTTGACTTTGCGCTATATAAAAACTTCTAAAAAAATAAATAAATAAAAAAGACCCTGCAGAGCGATCTGCAGCGCTTCTAATGTGTGGCGTGATGGTCACCCACTGAAAGAAAAGAAAAAAAAAGTAACCCCGAAACAATAGCTAACAAGCATTGGCCGCGCGGCCGTGAAAGTGACACGGCCGCGCGGCCGCGAAAGTAATCGCGAGCGATGAAAGCCGCTGCGAGTGTAAGGGTGGGAAGCCAGATGGCGCCTGATCGCGCGTGCACGCGATCGTGAACGCAAGCTGGAGGCCAGCAAAAGCCTGTGGGTAGCACTCTGAAAAGCCACTTACTAAAAGTCTCGCCAGAGCAACGCATGCGCTGGCTCAGGCGAGACCTAAAAAGGATCAATTCTGCCGGGTCACAGTTGAGTGATCCACCAACTTGACTTGGAAGTGTGAGTGATAGACCACTGCCAGCCCACCACCTATATGGTCCTCTTTGTCTTCCTAACAAAATTGTATCCTGGGGGAATTGCCACATTAAAACCAGGGCTCAGTTAGACGAAAAATATTAAGCCTTTCTGTTTCCAGAAGTAAAGCAATTTCATGTGCATACCGATGAAGGGACCGGGAGTTATAGTCAGAATAGCAATTTCTCAAGTCACCGAACATTATGAAGACTATAATTTGTACACAGCCAACACATTGACTTATCTGATGTCTGACACCTCGGCTCGGGTTAACCCATGTCAAACACTGGACAGTTAATTCACAAAGAACTTGTGAAAATTCTTTTTTTTTTTAAACTTTATTTTTGCTAGTTTGCTTTTTATTTCATCCCTTACATATTGTACATTGTTTCACTGTATTTTATTCTGTAGATGTTGTATAATATTCACTTCGTATTATATTCTGTTATTCTTTTACAATTTATCACTAGTTTTAGCTGTGGTTTATTTATGCCATCTAAATGTGTGTTATTGTTATGTTCTGGTTATTCTTTCTAATAAAGAATTTTAAACGTGCACAAAAAAATTAACCATAAACTGTCAGGACTGGGAGGTGAATTATCCATCACCACTAGTCAAGGAACAAGTATCAACACACTTACGTGATATCCCTGCGTTGGTAGCAACCTTGAAGTAAGCAGGCAACCAGCTCACTGATGAATTCCACGTCCCCTCTGCGAAGTGCTTCCTCGAGCTCCTAGAAGCAGAGTGATAAGTACGAAATCAGACTTGCTTTAGGAAAGGCATTTAGGATTAGATTTCTTGTCCTCAAACACAAGGGTGCTTTTAAAAAAACACACACTTGCTATACACTTGTAGTTTTAGCTCCTAGCAAACTTTTTGCACAGGGTAACAAAGCAGCAAGTGTTCGTAAGGCAACTTGGTGTTTCAAAGTTTATTTACTTTTTATTGACGTTTTGACTTGCATTTATAGCATGTCGGATTAATGGCAAATGAACAGACCACAAGTTACAAATTTGGAGACACATTACAAGTACACACACACTTCAAACATCTAGACTTACGACTTACTAGATGTCCGACGTGTGTATAATTCTAATAATTCACAGACTTAAGTCTTTGGTATTGCACGGATTTGACAGGGAAATGACAAACCGCTATTAGAAACCGGCTCAAATCACTGGAGTTAGCTCCAAATCCTTGCAACGTGACGCTTGACTGCTGATTGCACATAAAAGCAAGCATTGCCAAAGCGAATAAGTCTGGTGTTGGCTGCTAACTTTTAGATTTGACACGGTTAGAGAATGTTTTCTTCTGAAATTGTATGCATGCACTAATTTTGTGTGAAAGCGCACACTGTGCAAGAGCAGAACACGGTCACTCAGAGGTAAGCTATTGGCTGAGGTGGGCTTGTTCCGTGCCCCAGATATATGCTGTGGTTGGCAAAGGAAAAATGTGAATGACGCACTGAAATACCAATGGATGAGGAGCAGTGGCTGAAAACCCCTTTAAGTATGTTTTATAAATTCTATTCACTGAAAAAAAACAAAGGTTACAGGAACGTTCTACTTCGGCTCAAATCTCCTTCATACAAACCAGAGAAACTCAGCAGTTATAGTTATTTGAGCTAACTATAACTTACGCCCCCGCAATGCACTGCTTATGACCTCACATAATACATCACTGTTGACATGGTCAGTGACATCATTGATGACATCTCAAATGACATCATCCAGTGATTGTGAACGTTTCCTAAAAGTTAATGAGTGTTAAACATATATACTAAGATACCACAAAAGTTAAATTGGCATACTTTCTGTACTACTGAGTTATTCAATTTTTTTAACATAGATTATGTGTGTGACTGTGTATCTGTGTGTGTGCCTGTGTGTGTGGCTCTATGGATGTACGTGGGTGTGTGAGTAGCTGTGTTGGTGACTTAGTGGCTGTGAGTGGCTGTATTGGTGAGTGACTAGGTGTGTCAGTGGCTGTATGGGTGGGTGAGTGGCTGTATGGGTGGGTGAGTGGCTCTATGGGTGGGTGAGTGATTGTATGGGCAAGTGAGTGGCTGTATGTGTCAGTGAGTGTTTGTTTGAGTGGGTGTTTAGTTAAGTGAGTTGGAGTGTGACTGGCTGTATTGGAGAGTGAGTGTCTGTGTGAATGGCATTATGGGTGAGCGAGTGGTTGAGTGAGTACTTGTATGGGTCTGTGAATGGATATGTGAGTGGTTGTGTGGGTGTTTGAGAGGTTGTATAGGTGCGTGAGTGATTCTGTGGATGATGTCATAAGTGATGTCATTTGAAATATCAGTGATGTCACCGACCATGTCATCAGTGATGCAATATGTGAGGTCATAAGCAGTGCATTGCAGAGGCGTAAGTTATAGTTAGGTCAGGTAACTAGAACTGCTGAATTTCACTAGTGTTGTCAAGTGAAATCTGAGCCTAACTATAAAGTTCCTGTAATCTTTGTTTTTTTAGTGAATTTCTAAGGTTTTTAAAAAATTCTATTTCCTAACTATAATGGCTCTGCAACCTCTGTTTTTTTTTGTGAATTTCTAAGGTTTTTTTAAATTTTATTTGCCAACTGTAACCTGTGACCTTTGAGAGGTGTGTGAGTGGCTGTATAGGTCAATTAGTGGGTGGGTGTGTGTGTGTCTGTATTGCTCCGTGAGTGGGTTGTGAGTAGTCGTATGGGTCTGTAAGTGGATGTTTAAGTGGTTTTGCAGGTGTGTGAGTGATGTATGGATCGTCACTGTATATTTGCGGCTGTATGGATCTGTGAGTAGATGCGAGAGTGGCAGAAAGTGTGTGTGAGTGGGTGTGTAAGTGTCTGTGTAGGAGTGTCAGTAGCTGTGTGAGTGACTGCGACAGAACAGAAGCTCACCTCCCCCTTTATCCTACAAGAGAACACATTAATAAACAAAATGTTAGCAACTGGATTACCTTCTTCTGGTTAATTACTAAGAACTACCCCATTGGTTAAATGTCCACTGTTTATTCTACATTATATCTGCCTAATGGTCCACGAGCAAATGTCTCCAGTGACCTTGTGTGCATTTCTGCAATGTAATTGTTTTGTGCATCTTTATCCATTCATCTGTGATCATATGAATTCTCCTATAGAAAAGGCAACAAGACTATAAAGAGGTAAATCTCCACCAAACAAGGATACTTTCTCTTAACTATATGAAGTAAGTGCTTCTTTGTTTGGTTAAGAATTCCTCATATACCATGGCATCAAGAACGTGCGTCACCAGCACCCTGTTGGTTTTCACCTGCCGTCTTGTGAGGCCACCGATCTCCCATCTCATCGACGTCCTCCCATGCCCTCCCCCCTGCACGCACGTGAGCGCCTCTCAGGTGACTTGCAGACCTGCACTACTGCGAGGACAGAGGGTATTATGGAGGGGGCATGAGGAAGGTCTCCAGATCTCAACAAGGTATGGGACATGGGGTGCACTTGGCCTGCACCATTTCTTATTCCACCTCTACCGGGACATCCTCCCAGGGGAAGGAACGGGTCAATAAATTGAGGTGACCCGGTGATGAACTGGCAGATGTGGCATCCCTGATCCACCTTACATGGGCACCCGTTGTCTGTCCTCCACTGAGCATTCCAGATTAGAAGGGTACCTAGAAGCAACTGTGGTGTAAACAAATATCGGAGAAATAGGAATATCTGCTGGTAAACCTCCCATTTTCCATTAATGGCTCTTAAATTTGTGGCCTCCTCTTCTGATTGACAGTGAATAGCAGATGCGCTTTTAGTGCTGGAGTGACCGCCACGCACCCTTTGACTCCGTTCTGCAGTCGCGCTTCCTAGCGTGTATCCTGGTGGGAAATGGGGTCCCCGCACAAGTGAGGTCATACGGGGCTAGTGACCCCAAGTCCAGATAGTGTTTCGTCCCAAACAGCGGGATAGTAGAGGCGCTTTTGGCGCTGGGGTGATGGCCCCGCCCCCCTAGTGCTCCATTCTGCAATCGCGCCTCCTGGTGCATATCCTTGTGTGTAATAAAGTCCCCATGCATTCCTACCCTGCCCGCTTAGCTATATTTGTAACATTTTTTGTTTGGCTGAAGCAGAGTCCCAAGATGGCTGCCAACACTTACTGGTTGAAGTGTTGGCAGCCAGTTAGATTACAGCACAGGGACTGTCTGATCCGCGCCCCTAGATATACAAATTAGGATTTCGGTTGATATCTCTAAAAATGAACGGTCTTACACCAAACTACCAAAAGGAACTTCGCTGGACCAAGATCTATCTTTCTGCCAAATTCGGTGTAAATCCGTTCAGTGGTTCAGGCTGTAGTCCTGTTCAAAAAAAGTATGGGAATTAACGTGGAAAAAACATGTTTTGTGACTCTTCCCTTTCCCCCCCCCCACCCCCCCTCCCTTCCCTTTTTCTCAGTGCTTGCTTGACGGATCACCCCAAAACTTTCAAGACAGCAGCTGAAGTGACTGGCGAATTAGTTTTGAAAATGTTGTGAAGATTCATCAAACGGCGCCAAAGTTATCAGCAAAACAAAAATCGCTTTTCCTATGGAAACTAGGTTTTAATTATAACTACCTACTGGCGACAGCCAGTAAGTAAGTAGGTGGGGGGGGGGGGTGCGTGTGCACTTTTTTTAAAAATCAAAAGGTTTTCCCTAATGCAGACCTAAAAAGAGCATGTGTACTGCTTTGTATATAGGGCACGCAGTTTCTGCTCCCTCAAACACTAACTAGTCGATTCCATGAATAGACACAGACCTCAATCCCTCAAGTGTTTCATCTGTCACAGTCCACAATTATTACCAACAGAGAAGGTGTTCCATTGTACGTCCTAGTCACAATGCCATCTTGGGGTTGTGGGCTCAAATGCTAAATTCTCTGGGGGTTATTTGTAATTGTGCAAGATAATTAATTTGTTTGGAAAAAGTCAATGCGTGCCACTTGCCTACAGCGCAGTGTTATTACAGGGAACATCTGTACACAGTAACATGGAATTGCAATGAGGACGTTCTTCGTTCTATCAAACACATTGTACCTACACACCCAAGAAGAGGTAGGGCCGCAAGGGGTGGGAAGGGGATGAGCATGTTCCCCCTCAACCCTGCTGCAAGGGCACATACAAGTATGTGTGATTCATTCACTGACCAACACCATGTGGACGAGCAGGGCAGCCGAGATAAAAATTACTTTTTATTTACATGTATACTTGTTTTTATGCAGTCGTTAACGCAATTTGAGTCATTTAAAAAAGCTCTAAAGAACAGGTGTTGCAGTTGCTCGAATCAACGCTAGGGAGTAAATAAGACTCCGCTTTGCTTGCTCAAATTCGAATTTGCGATCTGCAGCTCACACCAGAAGTCAACAACGAGTCCATAACTCACTCACCCATCTTGACATACAGTCTCAGTCAGCAACTTCACCACTCTCGATGCCCTTCCAAACTCATCTAGTTACCTACATTTCTAGTTGTATTCATACCCGATCCTAGACTAATAGATCTGAAATGTAACACCGATCCATGTATTGCAGTAAGCGAAGTCTTTACCACCTCAAAAGTAGACTCCTTTCCTTATCAATTTACAAGTGAGCCATTCAGAAAATTTCAACTTACATATAGGACATTCACATGCACAATACATTGCATCTAAGCCACAATCTGCAAAGATACCCTCAAACTTTAAAACCACCTCAAGCAGAAAAACCACTGAAAAGTCCTTTGTTATATGCCTCAATAGACAAAGTTCCACACTGTTAGAAATGGGGGTCTCTAGTTGGCAATGGTTTGCACCTTTGTCCAAGTAGGAACCCATCTTCCTAGTCCGGGTAAGAGGGATACACTTCTAAAATAACCCCTGGTAGCTTGGCACTAGCAGACAGGCTTATCTCAGAGGCAGTGTGTAAAGCATTTGTGCACACATACAGTATTACAGTGAAAACACTACAAATGGACACCACACCAGTTTAGAAAAATAAGCAAAACTTTATCTAAACCAACAAGACCAAATACGACAAAAATCCAACATACAATACTGTAAAAATAGTTACTTTGCAAGATAACCTTTAAATTGCAGAAATAGCTGAACAACACAGTTCTTCCGAGTCGGTAGCTCTATACGGGGCTACAGCGATGCTGAAAACAACAGAGTCTAACAGTTCCAGCCGACCGAGTCGGTACGGGCCAGCTAAAACGCTGACAGACTCGTGAACAGTACCTTTCTCATTGCTGCCGACACGTTGATGCGAGTCGGTCAGGGCAACCATCGCGGTTGCGTTGCAAAAATGGAAGCAGTGCAGGGTTATTTGCCTTCACGATGCAGTGCAGGCAGCGGCTCGGTGACAATCGTCCAGACGGCGTCGGTGAGACCAAGGCTCACGGTGCAGGGTGAGGCGGTGCTCGATGTGGTGCTGGCAGGTTGCGGTGCCGGAGCCGGTCGATTTTCAGGTTGTGCAGCGACGGTGATGTCCAGGCAGGATGAGGCGAGGCGGTGCAGAGTGCGGTGCCCACAGGACACGGTGCAAGCAACGGCTCAGTGACGATCGTCCAGACGGCGTCGGTGAGACCAAGGATACGGCGCGTAGTGCAGCGGGGCATTCTGCAGTGCCTTCACGACACGGAACCCTGCGAAGGACTCGGTGACGGAGTCGGCTGCTCCTTTCTTCTGCGGTGGCTGGAACCAGCGGTTCCAGAGACTGTGCCCAGAAGGATGGTGAGGGCTTTGCTGTTCCTGAGACGTCTTGAACAGGGGGCAAGCTCCACTTCTAAGCCTTTGGAGATACTTTCTCAGTCAGGATACACACACAGTTCCTCTCCTTGGCAGAAACAGCTACTGCAGGCCAACCCCAGACAGCACACAGCAAAGGGGCAGTACTCCTCCTCCAGTTTCTTTCAGCTCTTCTTCTTGGCAAAGGTTCCTTCTTGAAGTCCAAAAATGATCTAAAGTTTAGGTGTCTGGGCCCCACTCTTTATAGTACAAAATCTTTTGTTCTCTGGAGGCAGAGTGTGTCTTGGCCCAGCCAGAACCAGTTTGGTCCTCTCTGGTGCAGCTTCCTGGCAGGAGGTGGAGACAGCATGGTCTACAGCAGACCAGGCCCATTCAGGTGTGAAAGAAATCTCCTCCCCCTACTCTAAATGCAGCCCAGGCCTATTCAGCCCAGCCCTGACTCACCCGGGTAAGGCAGGACACACCTACCCCCCCCCTCCCCAAGTGGCTGTCTGAACAGACTGCACATCCTCAGCCCCTGTCACTCCAAAGCCAGACAGTCAATCCACAACCCAACAGAGGCACACAGGATGGCTAAGCAAGAAAATACCTCCTTTCTAAAAGGGGTATTTTCAAACACAGAATGTATAAATTATTCTTACTAAAAGATGCATCTTTATACTCTGAGTTCAGGCATACTAAACTTTACTTTCCTATCTTGTCCCAATGGGAAGCTATATTTATAAGATGTTATAAATGAACTCCCATTCTATCCTATGAGACAGATAGCCTTTCAATTGTGAAAAACGAACTTGGCAGTATTTCACTATCAGGACATTCCACACACATCAGGCCATGTCCTACCTTTCACATACACTGCACCCTGCCCACACACTGCACCCTGCCCACAGGGGTACCTTGGGCCTACCTTAGGGGTGACTCACATGTAAGAAAAGGGAAGGTTAGGGTCTGGCAAGTGGGTGCACTTGCCAGGTCGATTTGGCAGTACCAAACGGCGCACAGACACTGCAGTGGCAGGTCTGAATGTAACATTTACAGGCTGCTCATGTGGGTGGCACAATCAGTGCTGCAGGCCCACTAGCAGCATTACAGGCCCTGGGCACGCAAAGGGCACTGTACTAGGGACTGACTAGTAAATCAAATATGCCAATCATGGAATCACCAATCCATCCCAACAATTTACAGGGAGCACTTGCACTTTGGCACAGAACAGCAGTGGCAAAGTGCCCAAAGCATCTAGACCAGCAAAAACGAAGTCCAACACACAGCAAAATAACAGGAGGCGAAGGCAAAAATACAGGGGAAACCCACGCCAATGATACCAGGTCTAACACACACATTCACAACAGGATCTATTTTTTATTTTTATTTTATTTTTAGAGTTTTATATAGCGCGAACTAGACCAGAAGATATCAGGTATCAGAACGCTTTACATGAGCACCAGTTTCGATCTATCTGCTACTATACCAACATAATCCTTCAGTAAACTATAAATTACTCTACTCTAATATTGCAGGCTACTTTCCAATAGGATTCTGTAAATTTGATGAAATGCAATTTAACACTACGTCAACAGTAGAGGTGAGCAAGCCAACAAATTATCAGAGAGAGCCAAGCCAGAGCTGAGTCAAGGGTCTTGCTCTGTTCTAAAGGCCCAAGCACGAACTGAGCCCTGAAAATGTTTGCTATGCAAATCATACAGCAAGCATCAGGTAAAGTATGATAAAGTCTCTTCAAAATTAAAAAACTGTTTCTTTACCCATGGAAGCTTTGCCATTAATACATCACATTATAGCACTGCACTAAGAAATACTTACTAAAAGTGATACTTTTTAAACATAAACCATTAGTGAACTAAGAGGCAAGGCAGTTATGTAAATCCTGTACGTGGTCCAAATTTGTATAGAACATTACAGTCTATTAAAGAAAATACGTTTTTGTACAGCTGGTATTCTTAATTCACATAATTGAAAGTGCTTTCCTAAGGGATAATGAAGAAAAAGGAGTTGTGTGTAAATAACATTTATATATGATCACACACTAAGCGGGGAATCCGCGATTTATCCAAGTTTTCTAGTTGTATGAATTAGCCACTAAATGGGTATCTATTGGTCTTTCTTTTTTTCATGCTTCTGCTTTGTTTTCACATAGCAGGAACTAGATTCGCAGGTATTGGAGAAATTTACGTGAAAACCAGATTCATTACACAAGGTTACATTCATTTTATAGGTATGTAGAGAGTAAGTAAAATCACAGGATCTTGAGCGACACCGAGACCTGCACCTGGTTTCCCAGTTCCAAAGTCTGCAGCTCTGGCTATAACGCCACATCCTGGGTGGCAGGCAGAAGCCACATAGACAGTCAGCTCGTTATGGGCTCGAGGTTCTAAGCTCGAGCTGAGGCAGAGCCAGGCTCGAGCTTTGAGTGGCTCACTCACCTCTAGTCAACAGACCACTTTGACTCTGGTCGACAATCCCAAAATAGAAGGGCTATACAATACTGAAAGGGCTACAGGGCCATGAGTATTGTAGAAATGCACTTCATAGACGCATGCAACACAACATTTGCCTGCTTACAATCCATGTGCCTTATAACATGCATCCCATATAGCTCATGTAACACCTTCCCTCACTTTCACTCACATTACCGCCCCCATTTACGCTCAGAATACCTCAGGCAATCCTCTGCCCTTCACCCCAGCATCCTTTCAGCTTCAAGTCAAGCAGTCACTTTCTCTGGTTGTCCAACCAGTGGCACATGGCAGGAGTGTTGCTTTTACCTGCTACACTGCAGCAGGTGGTTTTCAGACAGGCGGGGTGAGGCTGCTTTGTGCGGCCGACTACAAGCAGCAGAGTCTCACAATTAAAGATGGCGGGAACCCACAGGGTCTATGTGTAGCAGTGGCGACAGCCAGCAGTGGTGGAAAATACTAAGAAAATAAGAAATCCAGTTTCTAGCACCCTGAACGGTAGAATCTAAACAAAGATAATGCACACGCGCACAAACCCCACAAAAAAATGCTGAACTAGGGATTTTACTGTCTGCCCAGCTCTTCCCTCCGTGAGAAAGGCGGCCAGTGAAAGCGATAGTTCATTCGCAGGTCAGCCTAGACGTGCTCGAAGGGCAGGCCTCCCTCACGTTAAAATACGCTTTCTGGGGCACGTTACGGAGAAGGAGGCCTGCGCCATGAAAGTGAAATTAACACTCTTATTTTAAGCATGTAACTGCTACTGAGCATCCACCCCTGGCGAGCGGCATAGTATTCTTACTCACTGCTTTTATTTACAGATTAACTTAGTCATTTTTTCAAGCAACAAGTACACATGCAGGCAATAAAAGGGTGCTTGGCAGTTAGATAGTAAACTGACCACAACATTTTTTTCCTAAGAATCTAGACAATCAACTCTTGCAGGCCCACCAACACAATGAGGCAGTGCAGGTAAAACCTATTCTAAATGTAGAGAAGACTGTATAAAGCTGAGCAGAGCAGTGGTCCAAGGTGGGACTTGTTGTGTTATCCCTTTCCCATATGTAGAATGTTATGATTGTAGTTTTGGAATGTACTATGGAATGTATTAGGTCATAGTAGAATGTGGGGTGAGGAGGAGAAGAGAGTTGGTGGGTAGACGTTTGCTGAGTCCCTGCTGATGCTAGGGGTTTTGAGTCAGAAGATTAAACGTTAAAACGACAGCGCGTGTCAGCTGGATTTCTTCTAAACGAATTTTGGCGACGAGTTGATCCTTAACCCGTGCTGAACCCAAGCTACCTACATTACAGTAAGGCTGTGGTTTTTTTTTGCGGCGCCCTGCTTGGCAGTGGGGAGCGTGTTTGATCGGCATTGGAAAGGATTTGACTGTGGTGTGTACCTGGCGTCTTTTGCAGGGTATACTTTAAGAATATTTTAAGAAGCCATACTTCGTGGGATTGTAGTAGTTAGGCGCAGGCCGCAGTCGGCATGACTGGCGGGGAGGAGGGGGTAATTAAAAAGAAGAAAAAAAAAAAAAAACTTATTTTGGCCTCCAGTCCCCCGTCGCGTCTTCTCTCTCTGCTTCTACAGGAAGCAAGAAGCCTCCCTCTCCTCCCCTAAGCCAATCACAACGCTGTCATGCTAGGACGCCGACCCCACAGGCGTCTATGGGGAGGCCATTTACTCTATGGAGGCTGCATGCAGCCTACATAGAGAAAATGCAGAGTGTGCATTCAGCGCCCACAACAGTGGGCAAGCCACTCCTCCCCTGCCTGGAGCAGGAATGCCCACCCGCCCACCCCCAACCAAACCCTGCCTTCTGCTTTCTCGCAGTGTGAGAAGCAGAAACATAAAATGGTATTTAAAATACCATTTTATGTTTCTGCTTCTCGCACAGCAAGAAAGCAGTGGGGCAATGCTCCTCCGCCCACGTGGAAGAGCCGCCCCTGGCAGGCCGTGAGCGTCTCAAGCTCCCTGGACGGTGCGTGGAGTGTTTGCATGCTCCTTTCCACACTCGAGCTGCAATCAGCATCTCGCAGGGGGCAGTCGCGCCACTGGGCCGCAAGCAGCAACTCTGTACATCCAGGCATGTCACCGATGGCAACCTGAGCACGTCAGAGCGACCATCTTGTATTGGGCAGTGTTTAAACAACTGCAAATCGTCATTTGGAAAGGCTGCATTTCTTTACATCAATTCATCAGAGTTTTGAGAGATTTATAGTGCGCCTGCACATCGGTGCATCGGAGGTTTGGTATTTCTCTTTAGTGATTCGCTCACCACATAGCCCCCATATGCACATTTGAGCTTGGGAGTTTCTCTCTGGTGATGGGCAGTCAATTCCTGAACTCTCCCCCAACGTTCCCTTATTTCAAGGCACAACAATAACCACGTGCCGACTAACGTAGTACCAGTGTCGGCGCATGGTTAAAGGATTAAAGATAAACACAACACCCACCGTTAGTAAAAAATGTCAGCCATATGGGAGAATCTAGGGCCCCATTTAGTAAGTGGTTTTACAGTTGCAAATGCTGTTTAACAAATAACAGGATTTGTGACTGCAAACTCCCAATTCACACCGTACTAAAGTTAATTTTGACTGACAAAGTACCTTTTGTGATCAAATCACAAATATGAGAGACTGTGAAACGAGCATCCCTAGCCTTAGTGAATTACAAATCGTATGTATGAATACCTTGCAACCACAATTGCAGGTAACTAACACGGATGTAAAGCCTCATTATGGTTTGGTCAGAATTTGCGGTCAGGCTGATACCACTGTTGGTGGGAATTACAAGGTCCACGAGAAACACTATGGACCACTGATATTTCCACCAGAGATATCAACTGCTAAGCAGCTGAAATCTCAGGCCAGTGGAAATGCCTGTGGACTCTGGTCCCGTCTCTAGGCGGTGCTGAATTAACAGTGATTCTGGGTTAAAAATACCATGAGTATTGAGGAACTGTCTGGGGTATCGGTTAATTCAAAGTATGATTGCCCATTAGATGATGAGTTGGTAAGGGACCAAGTAATTATGCACGGCAATAACCCCAATTTACAGGACAAATTGTGGGTGCATGGGGAATCTACTCTGCAGGAGGTCATTCCTTTTATAAACAAATCGGTGCTCACATCTGGGTGTGCAAGAGCAGTTGCATCTCCTAGTAAAAATGTTGGGAGCGATAAAGTTGTTAAAATTGTATGGAAAAAGGTTCACACAAAAAGTGAACAAGATGATAACAAGGAGATGAAGATTGTAGGGAAGTCTACAAAATCTAGTAAAAAAGTGAGGGAAAGGAAGGTGTTACCGTTGTGATAGCGCTTCCCATCTAGCTAATGAAAAGTGCCCTGCACTGGCTCAAAAGTGCGCTAAATTCAGGGTCAGAGGGCATTTTGCTCGTGTTTGTCACAAATCCAAACGTGTAGAGTGTCTTGTGGAAGAATGGAATAGGAGGAGGATCACTCCGGTTCAGATACTGACAACCCACAGGTCTTGTGTCTACAGGACGGTGTTTGGGGTGTAGAAGGACAAAACAGGAAGAAACCTATTTGCGAGTTAGTAGCTGGAGGGATTCATGTATCCTTGGTGGGCAATTCAGGGTCACCATATTCTATTATTAAAAAGGATATGTGGTTTATCTTATTCACCAATAAAATAGGATCCAACTTAGAAGAGTCGGACGTCCACCCACAGAGCTTCGCTGGGGGATCAAAAAGTATGTTAGGGTTCCGGAAATTCATCTTTGAGCTTAAAGGGAGGAAAGCTGAATGTAAACTGTATGTCGTAGTGTCGAGATCTTGTATTCTGGGATGGTGGAATCAGGGAGAATCAGGCATTTTACTTGACCCGAACAACTCAGCTCTGGTCTTAATTGTGAGTGGTGATAATAGGATTCGCTTAGAAGTGGTCACCAAATTTCCCAAGGTTTTTTCAGATATGGTGAATAAACTTAAGGTGTTTGTTTACAAAAATGTTTTGAAGGAGGACGCACGCCCCTGCTTACACAAGTTAAGGAATATTTCTGTGAGCGTGAAGGATAAGGTTATCAAAGAATTGGGCAAATTGGTGGGTTGTGGGGCGATTGAGCAGGTGGAGTGATCGGATTGGGTGTCTCCTCTGGTGGTGGCTAGGAAGGCTAATGGCCGCATCGGCCTGTGTGTGGATTTGAGGGAATTAAACAAGAACATTTCTGTGGATATGTTCCCATTACCCCGCATTAATGAATTGTTGTCTGTAACTAAGGTGATGAAGTGGTTTTCCACTATAGGCCTTACTTCAGCTTATCACCAGGTGCCCCTTCACCACAGCAGTAAACCCCTCACGGCATTCATTACCTCCATAGGGTGTTTTCAGTTCTAAAGAGTACCTTTTTGGGCTAGCCTCAGCGGAGGCCATGTTCCAACGCCTCATGTTTACAAAGTGTTGCAGGATAGAAAGAATGTCATCTTCTTCCAAGATGACATCTTGATTATGGGAAAAGACAAAAGAGAACACAATATGGAACTGTGTGGGGTCCTGGAGATGTTGGAACAGTATGGGTTGACTGCTGAGGAATCCAAATGCAGGTTTGCTAAAAGTACTGTGATGTATTTGGGCACAAGATTAGTCACAGAGGTATCAGGTCCTAAAATGGAGTTAGTGGATGCGATAAGGAAGGCTGCCACTCCCCAGAGCAAAGATGAAGTGCGATCTTTCCTAGGATTAGCAGAGTTTTACTCTAAATTTGTGTATAATTTCTCAAGAAAATGTTCCACATCAGACAATTGCTGAAGAAAGAGTGCAAATTAGTGGTCGGAAGAATGTCAGAAGAGTTTTGAGAGTGTTAAGGAGGATATTTGCTCAGCTACGGCACTTCAAGGATTTGATTCAAGATGTAAAAGCTTTATCACCACAGATGCCAGTGGGAAGGGATTAGGGGCAGTCTTATCCCAGGTACAGGAGGACAGTACAGAGGAAGTTAGTGCATTTGTGTCCCAAGCTTTAACCACGGCGGAAGAGAAATACTCTGTCACTGAGAGGGAGACCCTTGGGTGAGCATGGGGACTAAAACACTTTCGACAATTTCTGTGGGGTACCAAGGTGGTGGTGAAGAGAGGTCACAAGCCCTTTACCAAGGTTCTCACTTCACAGGGACTTAGTAATGTATCCCACAGGATAACTAGATTGCCAATGCAGCTTTTGGATTATGTGCAAGAGGTACGGTATGTTCCTGGGGCCTGTAATAAAATAGCTGATTTTTTTGAGCAGGTTTTCGTTGCCCATATATGAGGATACCAAGAGTGACTGGGATGAGTGTCAAGTGGCGATGGTTTTTGGTGAAGACCTACAAAGCATAGAACCCGAGGTGTGGTCCACTCCTTTGGCACAGGATGTAGCATTGTCCACTGTCATGAAACACCCAAGGTAGGCGTGGGTAGGTAAAAAAAAAAAAAATAATAATAATAATTTAGGGCGGGGGTTGGTACCATTTTGGGAGATAAAATATTAATTATCCATTGAGGATGGTTTCTTGTTAAGAGGGGCAGGCTAGTTCCTCCAAAGGATGTGAGAGAGAATTGTAAACCTGTGTCATGAGGGTCATCTGGGCATTGTAAAGACGAAGGGAAGAATCAAGCAGTATTGCTGGTGGCCAGGCGTTGACAAAGAAATTGAGGCTAGTAAGGGATTGTGTCAAGTGTACCAATCCGGACAAGGCTATGGTGACTTTTAAACCACCTTTACACCCCACTGTGGTCCCACACATGCTGTGGGAAAAGACTGAAGTCGACATGTTTGGTCCAATACTGGATGTTAATGGGGTACCAAAACTCATCTTTGCGATTGTAGATCATTATTCTAAATGGCCAGAGATCAAGGTTGTGAGTAAAGCAGATTCTTAGGCAGTAGTGAATTTTATGGAAGAGGTGTTAGGCCGGGAGGGCTTACCCAGAATTGTAGTCCGCGACAATGGGGAACAGTTCATTTCGGACATTTTCAAATCTTTCCTGAAGAAAACGGGAGTCCTACACAGCACCACAGCCTTATATCATCCTGAGGGAAATGGAAATGTTGAGCGCTTTAACAGAGTGATTAAGGGCATAATTGAACTATCCAATAGTAATGGTCTGGATTGGGAAGATGAACGGAGGAAAACCATAGGTGCCTACAGAGTGACCAGGTGAAGCAACTCATCATAGTCCCTTTGAGGTGATGCGATGGAGATCTCCTCGCACTAAGGATAACATGGGCTAGTTAGGAAACACTAGGAGGATTAGTTGGCCTCCTCAAAGTCAGAGGGATAATGGAATCTGGACAGGAGAAGTACAAGCAGAGGTATGATGAGTTGCATGGGGCTATGGAAGTGACCCTTAAAGCGGCTGATCTGGTGAAGGTAAAAAAAGGCAGGTTGGTATGTAAAGGAGAGAGTAAGTATTCTGAACCTTTGAAGGAATCCTCTGCAACTCTGCTCTGTTGAGCGATGGTAAGGTGTGGCATGCTAAGAGATTAGCACTGTTCAAAGGGGTTGCTCGTGTACCCATGCCTCGCTTCAAAAACTTTTGGAGAGGGAGGGAGGTTTGATTGGGTAGATGACATGCCTTACAGTAGTGGTATGTTGTCCTGTGGTGCCAATGATGCCACGTTAACATGGTGGTTTAAAACTGGAGTAAGGGAAGGAGGCTGTGATATTGCCATCAGGGCTTCTAATAGAGTGAGCTGTAATGGTGAGAAGGGATCAACTGGTACAACCAGGTTTGGAAGGGTAAGCGTGAAAACAAAACGTTTCAATTACTATGTGGCAGCTGTGAATGCAGTTGTCTAACTGTTTTACAATGTCTGTTACTTCTTGATCATTATTTGAGTAACTGTTTTAAAATGTTATTTTAGTATGAATTTATGTATTGGTGCATTTAAGTTTTAAATGTGTTAATTAATTCGTCATTTCCTTGTACCATTTAGTAGGTATAACTATCTTTCCTCTTATTAATATTTTGAAGGGAGGATGTGTTGTGTTATCTTTTTCCCATATGTAGAATGTTATGAGGTTATTTTTGGAATGTACTAGGGAATATATTAGGTCATAGTAGAATGTGTGGGGAGGAGGAGAAGAGAGTTGGTGGGGAGACGTTTGATGTGGCCCTGCTGATGCCTGGGGTTTTGAGTTGGAAGATTAAATGTTAAAACGACAGTGTGTGCTGGTTGGATTTCTTCTTAACAGGACTGTCTTGGGTTCCTTCAAGCAATGATGTAGTCACCATTCTACTTTCAAAAAGTGCTAGCAACATTCAATAACACACTTTAAATTTAAGTTAGAGGCATGAATGCTCGCTGTTCTTGAAGAAACCTTTGTATTCCTAATTTTTTTTTAAATCTGTACATGTTGCTGCTCACAGTGTTAAGCACCTCACACATGACTAACTTTGGCCTTTAAATGGACAGTCATGGTACAGATTTGTGTAACATGAGGCTGTCAAACCACAAAACCTTATAACGATGTTTTAAAACCATAATTTGAGACCTCACAAGGAGATTCTTTTACATAAGAACTTATCAGTTCGCCTGATCCTTTGTGCTTCCCAAGCTAAACATCGACAGTTTCCAATTCAGTCTATTCTGGAACTGACATTGATATGAAATGCAGTGGGAGATATTGGAGTCGCACATGAGGTTAGATTGATTTGACAGGGATAACGATTTTGGTCAAGTGGTAAAGCTAAAATTCGAAACCAGATCTCCTGGTTCCAAAGATGAACATTAATCGCCGTATGTTTTCAATAAAAACTACCATGCCCAGTAAGTTCTTCATTAACAAGCATTGCTAAATCTAATACGTCTCAGCAGTGAAAACTACTTACTTTGCCAATGTTTTGGGAGGCTTTGCTAGCTATAATGAATTTATACATGTCTGCAACAGCCATCTTTGAATGCATTTGCGATAGTCATTCAAAGATGGCTGCCATGGAATGCACTCGCATCCACAGTGCGATTTTTAAAAACATTTGTAATATTTTAAGTAATTCAGTTCAAAGATGGCGGATACCTGTGCATTTTGGTTTATTTTAATAAATCCTGATCAAAGATGGCCGCCAAGGAATGCTCATAAAAGCCTGGCACCCACCTTTGATTGGCATTTGTAAAAATAAAACAAAACCATTTGTAAATGCCCACTGAGCGTGATTGAGCATGCACACACTGCAGCCATCTTGAATTGGTCAAAAAACTATTTAAGATGACCACTGACCAACAGCCCAGTGTGTGCAAAGAAGGGAGAAAAGTGGGGAAAAGGGGTGTGTGGAAGAGCGCAGCAAAGAGTAAATAGAACCTCCCAGGCACTGTAAGGCCAATTCTGATGCAGTGGAATTATGCATCATCCATCAGAGCACTATGAGACGAAATGCTCCAGTGCGGACAAGAATAGGAAGGAAAGCCATTGAATTTGGAGCAGGGCCATCCATTCATAAACAAGGGGCTGACCCAAAGCCAGCTCCATCTTTATGCAATGTATTGCAAAAATTAGGCCAAGTAGCAGAAATCTAAAAAGAACGGGCATACACTTCTAATTAAAACGATACCATTTCGGTTTAACATCAACGGCATTTCAAATTTCAGCTTCTGAGTTTTACATATGCAGCATAAAGAGCTAGATCAATGAGAAGGTTCACAAGAAAACACAGCAGTATATACTTTGAGGAACTCAGATGCAGGCTCCAAGTGTGCAAAAATAATACCCACAGTCAAGCCACTTGCAGGTGTACTGAAACCATTGTACAGACAGCTATTTGATCAATTTATTACAAACCATGCAGTGTCCAGTGATAGAAATAGCTTACCAGCACGTGCCTAGCATGTGCTCCTTTAAAACGAAGGTTAATGTATGCAATGGCAAATAGTAAATCTAGGTCCTTTGGTTCATTAGAGCTGCGTTTCTCGCATGGTGTTGTAATAACTGTATTTCTAAATGTTGCCGTGTATGACCTACATCTTGCTCACAAAACGCTTTCTTGACCTTTCACAAGATTGTCTCCTACGTGACCCTGTGTTGGTGCCCTGGGCCGGTTTCTACTGCACCCACGCATTTATCTCTGGAACTTGTATAGGCAACAGAACTGGTCTGTCCCTGCCAACGGCCTAACACCTGGCCAGGTCACGAAACCCTCCTCAGCTGCAAGGCATGAAAGCTGCCCCCAAACAGGAATATGTCCAGCGCACTCCTGAACTCCTGCATTCCTCGGAGTTTCCTTTGGCCCAACACCTGAAAATCTGCTCCACACACCTGAATTCCTGCATACCAACTGACTTTCTGTCATCCTCCTACACCCGAGGGGAGTGTCTACATCCTATAAAAAATGCTGCATGCCAAGGACATTTGGAACAGTCTCCTGACACCTACGCAATCCGTGGGTCTCGGACACTCTTCCATCTCTAGAGATTATCTTTTGTTGTACTAAATAAATCTTTTGTTTCCTTGCTTCCAGAAGTGTGGTCTCCCTTTCTTTGGAATGACATTTGGCGCACCAACGTGGAACCCGTCAGAGACTCGGTGGCCCAGGCTTGACGACCCGGAGAGGAGGGAAATATCGGTAACTTAGGAGCGCACCTACGGAAAAGCAGATTCAAGTCCCCGTAGCCAACGTCGCCAGTATCTCCTTCCCTCAACGGTGTCCTCTACAACAGTAGCCCCGGTCCTGACTGGGGATCCCTTCTTTGGTTCACCTGATTTGTTTTCGAAAAAGAAGAGACCCCGCTGGAAACAGGACACATCAGTATTCTGGTAAGGTCGTCTTGAGCGACATGTTTTTTCTATTCTGAACGTCATATTGAGCATGCCTTTGACTATTCTGGTTTTGGATTAATTATTCGGTCTTTGCAAACACCGAAGAGCAGGTAATGTGTTCTCAATTTTGAACAAAACTGCAGTCATAAGAGAATATCCTTGTTGATACCCATATCTTAGACATGCCTGTCTCTAACAGATTAAGGAAATTATGTTGCTGTTTTTATGGCCAAGATACTCTCGAAGACAGTCAGCCGGCTCCTCCGGAAGGGACCCCTAATAAGGAAATGTACATAAAGTATGGTAATTCCGGCATTATTCACACAAAATCGTGGCGGAAATACACAAAATCAAATATAGAATTACAATGGCCAAAGTTTGGGTCATTTGAAATTCCGCAGATAACGTACCTAGAAGAACAACTTCACCGGCGGAAGGTTAGAGCAAGTATGTTTGATTCTTTCAGCCTTTGGAAGAAAGAAATACATGAGAAGAATTAGGAAGGCCCAGGCTAAAGAAAATAACCAGAAAAAGAGAACACCCCAATCAGACATAGCAGCCCTTAAAGGGAAGGAAATAGAGCGGAATAAAGAGAGACATGACAGAGAATTTAGGTTAAATGTAACAGGTCAATATCCGGTACTACCAACTAAACAAGATGAAGAGGATACACTATTGTATTCAAGACCTCCTGCTTATCAACCACAATTGTTAATGCAACCGCCACAGCCTCCACCTGTCATTCCTAATGTACTCCCAAACCCGCAACATCAACCTGTTCAGCCATCTGAAGCAACTGCCCCGATTCCCCCGGTTAGCGAATCAGATTCCGTGCCTCTTACCGCTAACGAACCAGTGGTGAGATTAAAAATAAAAAAAACAAAGAAGCGAGCCCAGTCTGCTGCAGATTCAGACTCCGAGTCAGAATCCCTGGTACTAGGTCATGAATCAGATACTAGTGAATATAGACAAAACCATCCCCCACGATTAAGAAGCCACGACAGGAAAAGAATAAATCTCAGAGCCCAGCAGCTAATATACAAAGGTGCCACCCCAGCAGATATACACAGTGCAACCAATGAGCAGATCCAAGTAGCAGGAAAGAACTATCTACTAGAGAGGATGGCTTATCACCTAATGGCTAAAAATGATGATACATATGTAGATACACCTACAGCATTTCGCAAACTCTATAGTTTGGTAGAAAGTGGTGGGTCAACAAAAGATGAAAGAGATACTTTATTGACAATGATTAAAACAGCTTTACATAAAGAAAGTCTTTCCAATGAGGTAGAACCTATTGAAAGGATACAGCAAATGCCTGTTAAAGAAGCAGCACCCGTTTTTGTCCCACCTCGGGGCGATGGGTCTAATGTTACTAACCCTAATGATCCCAATGCGTGTTCTAGATGGCTGTTTAATTTTGTATACACCCCCTGGACCAAAGCAGAAATGTTGCAACTGCGGAAGGACATCCCTGATATCCGAAAGAATCCCACAGGATTCTATGAAAGCGTCCAACAGGTTCTGAGTTCATATACACTGACTAACAGACATAATACAGTTTTTTGGACTTATACTTCCAGCCGAACTGTGGAAACCCCTACGGTTTACAGAAGACCAGGCAGCCCTTGGGGATACATGGGAAGAATTAGCACTCAAAGATACAAATAGGAAACCAGGCGAAAAGCCACACGACCATATTTTAAAATTGCCCCAAAGATTGTTGACAAAATTGAAAACAATGGCACCTGAGAGGAAAATAGACTGGACATTACTTGCTGCCTGTAAACAGAACCAGGATGAGTCAGTCTCTGACTATTTCACAAGGCTGGGAAAAGCATACGCTGACTTCAGTGGTCAGGATGTGACCACTGAAACTGGCAGACATCTCTTAATTCAAACTTTTGTAAAGGGTCTGTTACCTTCAGTAGGGAACATCTAGTGAAAGTAGTTGGCCAGCGGCCACTCCGGCCACTATTCTGACTATGGCTCAATATTACGAGACACAGAATAAAACAGCGGAGGATGAGAAAGAGAACAAAAAGAAGAAATTAAAAGAACAAGTGTTGCTTAGTCAAATAGATACGCGTCGCACAAACAGCCATATGCCCAGACCAACGGTCTCATACCCCGAACCCAGACCATATACCTCAGATACCCCACGCCAACTACCCAGACTAGGCCCCCAACCTACTGACATCTGCGCTTATTGTAAAAAACCAGGACACTGGAAAGGTGATTGTAGGATTCTAGCAGCCAACATCGCTTCGGGGAAAACTCAACCCAGAACACATAATACCCAGACACGAGCTACACCACTTTACAGGGAGAATAGATTTGATAGAGGCCCAAGACAGCAGGAACTTCAAGCTACCCTTCAGGACTATACCGTGGATGATCCTGAAATGTCATCCCTGTATTGGGCAGCATAGGACAGTCTAGGATGGGGGAAGGAACCAGTGGAAGTACCTGTAGATCAACAGGGACCATATGTTACAGCATCAGTTGCAGGGTCAGCGGGACCTTTTCTAAGACACAGGAGCATCCCGTAGCACTCTAACCACACCACTGATTCCGAGGGCTCCTCCATCCGGCAAACTCATTACATCGACTGGATTCGATGGTCAGCCCTCTGTCAATTCCTTGTCCTACCCAACACCATTCTCAATGCAAGGTGAACAAATTTCAGCTACCTTTTTACTGTCTTCCCAATGCCCCGAGAACTTACTAGGCCTAGATCTGTTAAAACACTATAGAGCTACCATTCGGTGTTCACCGAATAACGTTCGGTTAATACTGTACGATAACAATGCTCCTTCTGCTCCTACCCAGCTTTTACAGTTATCACACATACAAGATGATTTGGCGACTATTTCCCCCTGTCTATGGGCGACCTCAGACACGGATGTTGGATCCATCCAAATGCCTCCAGTGCATATCACCGTAAAACCAGGAGCAACTCTGCCAAGGATCCCACAGTATAAAATATCTAAAGAGGGAGAGGTCGCCCTTCAAACCATTGTTCAGGACCTCATACTCGCTGGTGTAGTGGAACAGGTATCAGGAAATATCTGTAACAGTCCTATTCTCCCAGTTCTTAAACGTTCCCCTACAGGACAAAAGATATATAGATTTGTGATCGATCTGCGAGCTATTAACAAAATAGTGCAGCCTCAATTTCCTGTAGTTTCTGACATTACCACCATTCTCACCATGATCCCACCAACAGCTAGAGTATTCACAGTTATAGACCTTAAAAATGCATATTTCTCTATTCCTATACACAAGGATTCCCGTTTTCTCTTTGGATTTACATTATTGAATGTCTCATATAGATTCTGTAGAGCACCTCGAGGCTACACTGAAAGTCCCAGCATCTATGGCCAGGCTTTAAAAACACAACTGGATCAGATCCAGCTTCCACAAGGAGTAGTATTAATTCAATACGTTGACGACATTCTTTTAGCAGCAGACACAACACAACTTGCCCGCAAAGCATCCATGATCACACTCCAGTTTCTTGCTACTAAGGGACACAAGGTCTCTAAAGACAAACTACAGTATTGTAAACAACAAGTGACCTACTTGGGTCACTTGTTGTCTGAGGAGGGACGCACTCTTACACCAGATAGGATTCAAACTATTCTGAATTTTCCAACTCCTGTCACCCAACGAGATGTCAGAGCACTCATAGGACTGACTTCCTTTTGTAGACAATGGGTCCCTAATTTCTCCCTCATCATTAAACCATTTCTTTCTCTAGTCACCAGAGATGTATCTGACCCCGTCCCCTGGACCACCCAACACACAGAAGCATTCACGACACTACGCCAGGCCCTGTGCTCTGCTCCCGTACTAGGTACTCCTGACTATCACAAACAATTTTTTCTTTTTGTACACGAGCGATCTGGATGCAGCCTCTCGCTCCTCTGTCAGACACATGGCACACACAAGCGACCATGTGCGTACTTTTCTGCAGTCCTGGACCCTGTTGCTTCTGCTTTGCCCACCTGTCTACGCGCTGTAGCGGCCACTGCAGTGGCGGTGCGACAGACGGAGGGCATTGTTTTGGGATCCCCCTGACGGTTTTTGTCCCACACTCAGTGGACATATTGCTCAACAAAACCAAGACACAACATCTCACCAGTGCCCGACTACATGGATATGAACTCACCCTTCTTAACCCGCATATCACAATACAACGTTGTACCACCCTCAACCCAGCCACACTCTTACCCTTACCAACTACTGATCCCCTCACACAACCAGCCCACCATGACTGTGTATTCCATACTGAAGCTGAAACAAAAAGTCGGGTGTTTCTGAAAGATACAGCTTTTCCAGAGGCAGAAGGCCACTTATGGGTGGATGGGTCATGTCTAAAAATACCGGACGGTACTACTTCCGCTGCCTATGCAGTCACTCCAGCCCTTACAGTGATAGAAACAGCTAGAATTCTCCAGAAATCAGCCCAGGCAGCAGAAATAACAGCCCTTACACGAGCATGCATCCTTAGTACCAATATGTCAGTCAATATATATACCGACAGTCAATATGCCTTTGGCGTGGTACATAATTTTGCACTACTATGGAAAGAACGAGGTTTCCTTACTTCACATGGCACCCCTATTCAGCATGGCGACCTTATCAATGCCCTTTTGGAAGCAATCACTTTACCAACCAAACTGGCAGTAATCAAATGTGCAGCTCACAAAAGGGTGACAGATGAAGTAGGGCAAGGGAATGCCTTAGCAGATAAGATAGCAAGACAAACCGCATTGGGGGAAGTACCAGCTAGAGTATACGTCCTAAAGTCACAAGCTGAGAAATGGCATGACGCTAGACAGCAGATAATTGACATACAGCGTTCAGCCACTCCTGAAGAAAAGGCCCAGTGGGAAACAGAGGGAACAATGGATGAAGAGGGGTGCTGGAGGTCCCAAGATATGCTAAAATGGAAATTACCACAGGCTTACGTAATCCCCTTGCTCACTATGACTCACTTACCTGCACATATTGGTTCCCAGGCCATGTGTACCATGCTCAAGGAAGTATGGGATTACCACCGACTCCGCCCAGCAGCAGAGCGGTTTGTCAAACAGTGCCTCACATGTCTCAGACACAACATAGGTCAGGGAACTAAAGTCCCAATGGCAGGATTCGCCCTTCCTACTGCACCATTTGAAGTACTTCAGATAGACTATATACAGTTAAACAGAGTCAATCACTACAATTATGCATTGGTGGTAGTCTGTGCCTTTAGCAAATGGGTTGAGGCATACCCCACAAAGGATAACACTGCCATCACTACAGCTAAAGTCTTATTGAAAGAATTTTTCCCTAGATATGGCCTTTGTAGATTAATGCAAAGTGACAGGGGGTCCCATTTCATTGGACAGACAGTCAAGAACATCCTGGGAGGGCTTGGGGTCAAACAAAAATTTCATGCAGCATTCCACCCACAGGCAGCAGGGCTGGTGGAGAGGTACAATGGGATCCTTAAAGAAAAGCTGGCTAAAATAACAACAGAAACAGGACTGAATTGGGTCAATGCTCTTCCATTGGCACTACTATCTATTAGATCAGTCCCACATTCCAAATCCCATCTTACCCCATACGAGGTAGTTTTTGGCAGGCCCATGAATATCTGGAATGTTTCACACCTACCACAGGAAATATTGACTGATTATTTGTATGAACTTACTGAGACCCTGTCTTTAATCCATGAACAGGTGCGGGCCACTACTGAGGACAGATCCCAGGGTCCAGGCCATCACATCCTCCCTGGCGAATTTGTCCTGGTGAAAAACTTCGCCCGCACCCAATACCTACAACCACGCTGGAAGGGGCCTCTGCAGGTACTCCTGGCCACAAGGACAGCCGTCAGAGTGGAGGGAAGAAAGTCGTGGGTACATGCGTCCCACTGCAGGAAAGTGGACCCCGTCACCAAAGAACAACTACAAACCCAGAAAGAAGTCTTAAGGCACGAAAAATCAGCATCACCACGCCTTGAGTCGGACACGGAGTTGGAACTTTGTGACGAAGGAACAGACGGATACTACCTCCGGTCCAAGGCTAAGCTAAAGAACAAGTCTAGCTCCAAGGCTGAAGAAAGCTAAAATGAGAACTTGTAGTACCCGGACAATAGTACTGTTTATCCTGACTGCCATTTTTGTCCTGTTCAGCGTAGTGTTCTGGATCCTCGAAGAAATAGTCCCCGCCAAACATACTGTATTACCCCAAGCAACAGTTCCACCAACGCCACCTGAACATTCTCATGTACCTTGGCCAGACACACATCTCAACAGACACTTGGAGTTTCATAATAATACTTTTATTCAAATGTTACACCAGTTTAATCAGGTTTCCAATGCGACAGACTGTTATGTTTGTGGACTCCTACCTCATGCAGTTCAGCACACTATCTCATTCTTGGTGTTTCCCGCCACTCCGGCCTACACTTGTGCTCTGATGTACAATTTGACGAACGTTTTTCCATCATGTTATGACAAAGGCAACCTTACAACATTCCAACCCTTTCTTTGGACTCTTCATAAAAAAACAATACTCTCTGCAATGCCTCTGACCCGCCACAAATGCACGCTATTATGTCCACCCCTATGCAGGACACCTGGGGTTACACTTTCTTTCCTACTCAAGAGAAAGAAGTTGCCATTTCAGTTACATCACGTCCTGGTACATTGTGTCTGCAAGGTCAAGGAACAATACCTATAGGAGCCAGTCTGTGCAATACTACCATAACCTACAACAACTTCACCCCATACCTCAGCCTTCCATCAGGACTGCACTTTGTATGTGGAAACAAAGCTTACACCTGGCTGCCTTCTGACTGGAGTGGCACATGCTATATTGCATTCCTGCTGCCACCCACATTTAACAGGAACAACTTGTACCACAGACAGAGGAGACGGGTACCAGATATAGACCAGACCGACACCAGCAACCAGCAATTCGGCGATGCCCTGAAGGGCCTTCTACCTTTTGGGGTCCCATGTCCAACAGTCTCAACACCAGGCGACTCACCAGAGTCCTGGAAGCTACTGCCAACATCACTGCAGGAATACTGACCCAGCACACGGCCGAAATCGATGCTACACGGATGGTTTCTCTTCAGAATCGCATGGTGCTCGACGTCATCCTGGCAGATTGAGGAGGGGCCTGTCGCATCATCGGGGCTAGCTGCTGTGTGTATATTCCTGATTCATCGCCCTCCGTCTATGAAGCAATCTCCAAACTACACCGGATTGCCACCGAAATACAACCAGACAATGGGACCCCTTGGACCTGGACAACTGGCTTATGGAACATTCTGATCACCTGGGGATGGAAGATACTGGCGCTCCTCACGATCCCCTTGGGTACCATCTTCTTCTGTTGCCTGTGCGTCCATTGTGGCCCAGCACTCTGTTCTCTGTGTGCATCTACCTGCAGATCCACACCTATGACCAGTCAGACTGAAAACAGCAAAATACTATATCATCAGACATTTGAAGAACTCTGTAAAATTGACATTTACTAATGACGTTGCACACGGCAAGAGGAGGGACTGTAATAACTGTATTTCTAAATGTTGCCGTGTATGACCTACATCTTGCTCACAAAACGCTTTCTTGACCTTTCACAAGATTGTCTCCTACGTGACCCTGTGTTGGTGCCCTGGGCCGGTTTCTACTGCACCCACGCATTTATCTCTGGAACTTTTATAGGCAACAGAACTGGTCTGTCCCTGCCAACGGCCTAACACCTGGCCAGGTCACGAAACCCTCCTCAGCTGCAAGGCATGAAAGCTGCCCCCAAACAGGAATATGTCCAGCGCACTCCTGAACTCCTGCATTCCTCGGAGTTTCCTTTGGCCCAACACCTGAAAATCTGCTCCACACACCTGAATTCCTGCATACCAACTGACTTTCTGTCATCCTCCTACACCCGAGGGGAGTGTCTACATCCTATAAAAAATGCTGCATGCCAAGGACATTTTGAACAGTCTCCTGACACCTACGCAATCCGTGGGTCTCGGACACTCTTCCATCTCTAGAGATTATCTTTTGTTGTACTAAATAAATCTTTTGTTTCCTTGCTTCCAGAAGTGTGGTCTCCCTTTCTTTGGAATGACAGTGTGTAGTTGCTGGCCAATTCTGGCTGCGAAAAGAACCACGCTGCTCTAATCTATATTCATTTTATGAGGTGTCCAGAATGCATTGCGCAAAAGCAGATTAGTGTTCAGGTCGCGTTTATCACATTAGCAAAGACATTTGCTCCCTTTTCCTTCTCAAATTACTTACTAGCCTTGATCAGTTAATCTATTATAAAAACATTAAAAAGCAATGGATGAAGGCCTGCGCCCTGGCACACGCCATTACTTGATTCCCCAATTATCTCTTAACTCGAATTCTGCAGCAGCCCAGGACTAATTTCTGCAGCAGGTGCCTCCACCTACCAGCAGGACACAGATGAGGTCAGGTGCAGTTTTCCACATTAAATAGCTATTGCGCTAATAACGCTGGTACATCAAATATCCACCTTAAAATGTCTTAGCCAACTACTCATGGAACACAAAACAAACAGCTTGGAAAAATACAATTAAAAACAAAAAATGCCCTACAAAACATAGCCTCTAATACAGGCTTCTCCGACTGCCTCATGAGCTACTAGTCTCCAGCTACAGATTAGTAGCTCTCGTGTGTAGCTCAGCCTACTAAATTAGGAGCTTTTGTTTGATTCAGTAAACATATGTATAACACAATTGGAAAGTGTATACTCGAGACGACAATGCATGCATTCGAAGAATGTATTAGCTGATGTTTGGAGAAAATGTTTGAATTTCCAAAATATATTTAAAGCTGATATTGGAGTGATAAACCATGTAGCATTGGGGAGTTTTATTATTAATATTATGACCTTGGAATATAGGACGTTTTTTCACATGCGTTTACAACGCATGCCATAACAACGCGGTCGTTACAACGACCGCGTTATTTCGCATACTGTTACAACGCAAGTCGGAACAACGACTTGCTTTTAGGGGGCGCTGGATGTTGGAATAGTATAATTTACTATTCCAACTCCAGTCTGTGCGGACACTAGGGAAGGTGTTGGATTTTAAATCCAACACCTTCTGCCCCCTAACGCAAGTCGTTGTTCCGACTTGCGTTGTAACGGTATGCGAAATAACGCGGTCGTTGTAATGACCGCGTTGTTACGGCATGCGTTGTTTAGCATGCGAACTAAACGTGGTTTACCTTTATGCATTACGGTTGGCAACTATGCCTAATGAACTGATCACTGCTCAGATCTTGCTTATGGTGACCACTTATATAATCATGTCTGATGTGGTCACTATTACAGCGCTAATAATGTGTGTACCTCAGGTTGATTTTCATTCAACATAAGTAGCTCCTATTACAGAAAAGCTTGGAGACCTGCTCTGCTCCAACACGTCTGCAGCCACTAACACACTCTACGTGAAGAAATAACTCGTGAACTGCACTGTACGGATTTGGTAGAAGGTGCTACATAAACAGCTTTTCCTGCCTGTTTCACTTTGACTTCCTGCCTACAGATGATGCTTACAACCATTAAACTGAATCTTTCCCATCTTATTGTGGATTTGGGGGTCTCCTTGGAAGACCACCCAAAGGTGCAGGGTCCACCCTTAGTCCACGGGTCCGGGATACAAACTGAGACCAACACTGGAGCGCCGAGAGAAAGGATATTTATTACAATCTCATGAGATGTAGAGAGAGCATCAGCAACAGACACCCGCAGCTTGTCTGAGGAGGCAATCTGCCAAGCACTTTGGTTCCACGTCTTATATACCCTTCATCCCCACCCCAGGCGTGTATAGTAAAGAAAGAACACCATGGTTATGAAAAGGGGGATGTATACAGAAAACGAACACCATAATTATACAAAGGGAGACGTGTATAGTAAAACAATGAACACCATAATTTATACAAAGGGAGACGTGTATAGTAAAACAATGAACACCATAATTATACAGGCAGAGGTCAATCTGATAAGTTAGCAGATGGTCACTGTTGGGCCCCTGCAGGGGTAGGTGAAACTCATAATTACACAACAAGCAGAGGACAATCTGATAAGTCCGAAGATGGTAGCTGTCAAACCCTGTAGGGCAAAGGGCAGGGTGAGGACAGTAAGCGCAGGTGAACAGTCCTGTTCAACTGGGGTTAGCAAGAGTTCAGTCAGATTGTGGCAAACAAAGGCACGGACAGTCCTGCTCCGCTGGTTTAGCATGAGTTCAGGCAGGTGGCGGTAGGTCAGGTCAGATCAGGAACAGGGCGTTGGTGGCAGTGCAGAGGTGAGGTGAATCAAGATGTGAAGCCACAGAGCATTCGTGACCCCTGTAGAGAGGTCGCAATGGAGGATGAAGCGCAAAATGGCTGAGCTAATGGCAAGACAACAGACATACTTTTCCACAGTCCCTCCTTTTGCCATAAGCGAAATCATTTTTAGTCAATTGCAATGTCCAGCAATAGCTGTAACTCACGTTCAATCATTATTTTATTGTTCTCGACATGAGTATTTATAGGGACTGGCTTGATAGCACGTGCGCAGAGGCCGCAAAGTGGGGGACCACACTGAATGCAAAGACAGCAAAAGAAAATCAATACAAGAGGTATCAGGACGCTCATTAAGACTTTCCACCCCCAAGACAGTAGAAGTTGCCACAACCAGGGGCCAAGGGACATTGAGCCGGTATCTTGATGAAGATCAGAGGTGATTCGATGAAGCGTGGAAATAGCCTCATAGACAGATGAGGAATGATCTGGGATGTACACACAGCAGCTGGTACCGATGATGCGGCACGCTCCTCCGCGGTCAGCAAGGATGATGTCAAGGACCATGCGGTTTTGTAAAACGACGAGGCGTACCGCTTGGAGCTCCGCTGTGTTGTTGGCCAGAATACCAGCTGTGATGTTGACAGTTGCTTCCATGACCCTGATGAGGTGGCGAATGTCTCTGCTGTTTTCCATCGGTCCCCAGAAAGGAAGGATGCCTTTCATGGCATCCAGGAACAGTTGAGAGGTAGTGTCTGCTTGGTAGACCACTTCGTTGCTGCGGCGGACGCGATGATGAAGAGGAGGAGCAATATAGGCAGGAGGAAGGAGAAACGCTATATAACATGTGCCTCCCCAGTTTTTGTGAAGCCAGGTGTATGCTTTTGTCCCACACACAAAATAAGTGTTTGGGGAAGCAACAAGAGGTGGTGGAAATGTCATGTTCAGAGTTGCTGTTATGGCACAAGAGCTGTCCCCAACGTACTCAGTACCTAAGCCTTTGATGCATATAAGTCCAGGAATGCGAACAACTGATAGGGGCAATGTACGCTTGGCGGGGGCCTTCTTTTTGAAGCTAGAAAAGCGAAGACGGTCAGTGGTGTTGAAGATCAGCATTTCCTCTTGCTCATCTTCCGATATTTTCATGGGACTGTTAGTTGGACAGAAAGGGTTGATGGTGTTGCCAGTCTTGTTCCACCATAATTCGTCCCGGAATTGCTGGAGAATGGTATCAGCGATGTTGCTAGTCTGCTGGGCAACCATGATGAGCATCATCCAGGCAAGGCAAGAGGCATGTACAGAATAGGGGTAAGGAAAAAGCGATATTGGGTTTTCCGTGGATTGAGGCAGGAGACCACAGACCCAACAGTTTGTTTTGTTCAGGACCATATTATGTTGATGCAACATTTGAATAAAAGTGTTGTTCCAAAAGTCTTGTCTTCTGTGTTGGAGATAAGGGGGCAAGGACACCTGCAAGTGTTCAGTAGGTGTGGCATCAGTCGGCAATATGGTACCTTTTGCCGGCGCTTTTTCCTCTATAATCCAGAAGATGATGGTAAGAATGATCGTGAGGCAGAGAAATACTGTTAGCACTATTGACCTTCGATTATACAGTCTGTTATGAAATGCCTTCTTCTGGTCTGCGTTTTTAGGCATAGTCGATCTTCTTTTGGGCTCTACAGCTGTCAGAGAGGGAGACTGAGCCCTACGCGTCGCCGGTAGCTCGCGGTTGCTTCACTGGCTAGGCTTCTCAATACCCCACTATAAGGAGTATCGATCCACCCCACCAGACTGTACTACCGCCCTGCGACTTTTGGCTCAGCCCTCCTGTCCAGTCGCTGGAGCCCCAGAGGTCGTGCGAGGACGGCGGTTGCATCTTCCTTTGGCTGGCACAGTGTGGTCTTCGAACAGTTCGTGCTCTGGGTCTTGGAGGCCATACACTGGGCGGTCGTGTGCCAGTACTTCCTTGTAGGCAGACAGAGTTGGGTCAGTCTGTGTGATGCTGGGGACCTTCCGGCAATGAACTGCATGCACCCACGATTTCTTGCCTTCCACTCGTAGGGCTGTTCAGGTTGTCAGGAGGACTAGCAGAGGACCTTTCCACCGGGGCTCCAACGTTTGCTTCCGAGCAAAGTTCTTCACCAGGATGTAGTCGCCTGGCCGGATGGTGTGTCCTGGCCCCGTGGATCGGTCCGGCAACGCTTCCTGAACCTGCTGATTAATAGAAGACAAAGTTCGTGTAAGTACAGACAAGTAGTCGCTCAGCATTTCACAAGGAGAATCCGACAAGGTGGTAGCAGGGGGCGCGCCCCAAATGTTCATTGGGCGTCCAAAAACCACCTCGTATGGGGTCAACGAGGTGCGAGAATGTGGGACAGATCTTATGGATAGAAGGGCCAGTGGCAATGCGTCAGGCCATCTAAGCCCCGTAGTCTCCACTATTTTGGCTAGTTTTGATTTGATGGTGGCATTGTATCTTTCCACCAGGCCTGCTGACTGGGGGTGAAAGACTGCGTGGAATTTTTGCTTGACCCCTAGTCCAGCTAATATGCGTTTGACTACCTCTCCAATGAAGTGGCTCCCGCTGTCACTCCAGAGTACCCGGCAAAGGCCATAGCGGGGAAAGAATTCTTTCAACAACATCTTGGCGGTGGTTAGGGCAGTGTTGTCTTTGACCGGGTAGGCTTCCACCCATTTGCTGAATGCGCAAACAACCACTAGGACATATTTAAGGTTGTTGTACCGTTCCATCTGGATATAATCCATCTGTAAGACCTCGAAGGGTGCCGTGGGGATGGCAAACCCAGCTCGTGGTTACCCGGGTCCCTTTTCCTACATTGTAACGGAGACATACTAAACATTGCTGTACCAGCCTTGTGGCGGTAGACCGGAGTTGGTTGTTATCCCGCACCTCCTGTAAGATTTTAGTTATGGTGGCAGCATCGGTATGGGCCGGTAAATGAGTCCTGTTCAACAATGGGAGGAGATAGGCATTTGGCAATTTCCATAATTTTGTGTCCTTGGACCGCCAACAATTCTCCTCGTCAAGCATGCCCTCCTTTTCCAATTGTTGAAGTTCTCCAGGAGTGGCAGTAGACTGGATGTCCCTGATCTGTTGTCTAACGTCACGCCACTTCTCTGCTTGGGATTTTATTATGTACATGGCGGTATGTGTTCTTTCTTGTGCAGTGGCTCAGGCTGTCTCATCAGCTAAGGCATTTCCCAGTCCTATTTCGTCTGTGATTTTCTTGTGGGCATTGCATTTTACAATAGCTAGTGTTCGGGGCAGTGTCAAGGCTTGTAGTAATGCAGTTACTAAGTCACCATGCCGGATGGGCGTACCATGTGACGTCAAGAAACCTCTCTTTCCAGAGGATACCAAAACTGTGTGCTACTCCAAAGGCATATTGGCTGTCGGTGTAAATGGTGACAGCTAGACTCTGGCTAAGGATACAAGCGCGGGTGAGAGCTATAAGCTCTGCTGCCTGGGCCGATTTCTGAGGTATGCGTGCAGTTTCAACAATGGTGTTGGTAGTAGTGACGGCATAGGCAGCAGATGTGGTACCATCTGATAGTTTAATACAGGACCCGTCCACCCATAATTGCCCATCCTGTTCCGTCAGAGGGATGTCTTTCAAATCTACCCGCCCCTTAGTCTGTTCTTCTGTTTGGAAGAGGCAGTCATGTGGAGTGTCTGAATCTGGTGTGGGCAGGAGTGTGGCGGGGTTCAAGGTCGTACAGCGCTTTAATGTGATGTGGGGTGCTAACAACGTAAGTTCGTATCCTGTCAGTCGTGCACTAGTGAGGTGTTGTGTCTTTGTCTGGTTTAGTAGTATGTCGACTGCGTGGGGAACGAACACCGTCAGTTTAGATCCCAAAACAATTCCCTCACTTTGTCGAATAGAGACGGCCGCAGCCGCGACCGCTTTAAGACAAAAGGGCAGACCTCGGGCCACAGAGTCTAGAGTGGCCGAAAAGTAGGCGCACGGGCGTTGTTTGGTGCCGTGAATTTGGGTCAAGACCGACAGAGCGCATCCTGAGCGTTCATGGGTGTAGAGGCAGAAGGGTTTAGAGTAGTCAGGTGTGCCCAGTACTGGTGCAGAACAAAGAGCGTGGCGTAAGTCTTCAAAGTGTTGTATACTTTATAGGGTGTCCATAAACGGGCTTTTCTAGAATCATGTCCTTATATAGGCACAATTCGCCTTGCCCTTATATAGGCATAAAATCCCTGACCTTATTTAGGCATAAACCATGCACTCCAAATACAGGCATGGATTCCGGCATCCGTCCACCCTAGCGTCTCAACGAGTCCATGAAAAAAACAGACCCTTAGGCTGCGGGAGTTTCCCTTGCCCAGAACTATTGATTTCTTCAAGGACTCATATATTATGCATGAACCATTATTCCTTAGGGGTTCATTCATGACGTCTTTCGCTGCCCAACTCACGTCAATGCTAACATTTTCAGGTATAAATATACCTTCCCAAACCCCTGTAAATCGGAGGAGACCTCGACTTCAGAGGAGCCCGATTCCCGGCCGGACGCACTGAGAAGACGCTGTCATTCCTGCACGCAGAGAGTCCAGCTTCCAGTGATCTAACTTCCCTTGCGGGGTGTTGGAGTTCGAGTCCGGAAAGAGATTCCTACCTCTCTCATTCTTCAGGTATGGAGCAGACTAGAACCTAGAGGGACTCTTGGCATATTAGACTCTTGGCATACTAGGCGTAACATACTCTTAGTATACTCTAGTCAGGAATACATCACCTACTTCTACTTCTCCCTACACCTAGGATAGGTTAGGAACACTGGGGTAGAACTAGGCTAGAAACGCATCGTATGAGTACTCGCATTTTTAGGCTGTGTCATTTTATGTAAATGCATATATGCTAAAAAGATAATGCTAACGCAGTATTATTTATTTCTACTGCTCACTCTGTACATTATTTATCTCGCATATTGTCTTGTGATCGTAACAGCACATCTAACTTACAACAGAAACAAGACTGTTCAATAAACCTTTTATTGAAACGCCCGTCTGTTATTTCTGTGTAACTTTGAGAATAACTGAACCATGCACGACTGAGCTGAGTGAAATAGTTATCTATTGTTTCTACGACTCTGGGACACGTCCCGATTCTGTAAGGGAAACAAAGTGGTCATGTTTTGCGGCTGCCAGAAACTACTCCCTTCTTGTCGTCAAGAAGTTTCTAGTGGCCTCTGAGCTAGCTGGCACAAGTAATTAAGTTTAATATACTCGATAGGGACATACCGACCATAGTCCTATGTCAAACCTATAGGATATATTATTCCAATGCGTGGAGCCTATTAGGGAAATAGGAGCTACACTACATGGCCCCCAACGTTTGGTAAGGCAGTAATTCAACGTTCGATACTGAGTAACTCAGCTGTGCATCTCTTCTTTTTCTCTCAGAGACCCCTACCCATATACTCCTAAAGACGTCTGGAGTGGGCACGGTTAAGTATCCGCCACGGCTACATAGGACAGAACCCTATATATTAGCTGTTTGGTTTGCTCAACGTTGAAGGATACAGTGTTCCACAATATTGTGCACCTTATCTTTGTTTCCTTGAAACTTGTTCTACATATTTCAAAAAACAAAATGCCTGACGGAGACAATAACACCGGAAACGGTGGAGCTGCGGCTGATCCAGCCCAAGCAGCACTTTTTAACAATACAGGTTTAAATGAAACCGAGGAGGGAGTCATCGACATTGCTCCAAACTTAAGAAGAGCCATTACTCTAAAACTTATAAAACATGGCCTATCACCGAGAGGAGGTAGAGCAGTTTTCGTGATAGAGGCACATGAATCCTTTCAGACAGATGTATTCTATTCAGGGGTAATATTTCCTGAATCCAATTCAGTAACACACGTTTCACTTCTACAAAGAAGATGAACCACCAGAGGAATACATTCCTTTCGAGGATATAGAAATTCCATTAACATACCAAGAGCATCAGCTCTGGTTTAAAGGCGCCCTAAAACATCACAAAAATATAACCAGGCTCGGTCCACTAGGTAGACCAGGAGCAACATGGCCGATTTTAGCCGGCTACACACCTCATCCAGACATTGAAGAGATGTCAGATGAGGAGTTACTTACTCAACTCACAGAGTTAATAAAAATCTACAGACAATTGGTTCAATATGTTATGCAGACTTTCACAGTCCAACCACCATTAACACTTCCAAATGAAACCCCTCACCAGGGGAATACTCTAAAAATTACACCACAGACTCTATACGCAGTCATGGGTAAAATGCCCACTAAACGTGAGCAAATCCCGTTTTGGATAGCTCAAAAAATTACTCAAATCGAAGCAATATTTCCAAATACTAGCCCACATGAGAAACACAGAATACTAACCATTAGTTTACCAATGGGAATCACACCACAACTAGAAGACTGCACCACTTGGGGCTCAGTCTTTGCTGCCATCTACACTAAAACACACGGCATTCCGTCAATTGCGGTAATACCTGATGTCCTAAAACAAATTCAAAACGAATACGGGGCAGAGCCTGCTTTAAATTTAGGTATGAAATTACTGAAAAATTTCGACCAGGTCTCAACAATAATATTAACAAATATTAAAGGGGAGGCAGCAGCAGTGGCGATCCGACAAAAATTAAGGGAATTTGATGTTACAGAACATCAAACAGAGCTACCCAGAATTATAGAACAATCCTATGCAGAATTAGGCAGAGATAGTTTGGGTGGGAGACCAGTTAAACCAAAACTATCTGAAAGTCCTGAGAAGGACTCAATTAAACAAACTCCTACATCTTCTAAAAAGAAGTGGGAGACTAATAAACAAAATTCAAATGAGAAAAGGTCTCAATCCCGAGGTAGGTCTCCTCAAAAGGAGCCCTCTGAAAGGAGGTATAACCTCAGGAATAGGGATAATTTGAGAAAACCTGATAGGTATCAAGACACTGATACACGTTCCTCTCGTCCCTTTCAGGTCTCATCACAGACTTCGGAAAGAAGAGGACGAACAGAACATAGAGAAGAACGCGTGAAATCGAAAGACGACAAACACGCTCCAAAAACTAAGGCAAAACCTCAATTCTCCAAAAAGAAAGTCGCAGGTCTAATAGTAAGACATGCCGAGAATTCTGAGAACGCAACTCAAGAACGGAGAATGGGCTCAGGCAATGCTGGACAGTGCAGCAGAAGTCACAATAGCTCGCCAGAACCTGATGGAACTTCTGGAGATAGTGGACTTGAATGAGTACATTACGGTAGAGACTGTTGACACCAGGGTTAGTACTCCACAAAAGTTATTTGACATAACACTCCGGATGGAGGGAGACAAACCTAGACAGGTTAAAGCACTCTTTTGGGAAAAACTATCAAAGGGTTATGACATACTTCTAGCAGAAAAAGACTGGCCACCACAATTTGTCAGGGAGTGCCCACATGGCGAGGACATTATTATGCCTGCCTTCTCCAATTACATACCAATTCACCTAAAATATACATATGCCAGAAAATGGGCAGTGGCCCAGGCTCCAGCATTATATAAAAATCATGTAGGATGGGATGAGGACTCACCTCACCATAAAATAAATCTGAAACATGAACCAACTGCACAGAGGCAGTATCCTATTAAGCAAGAAGCTAAAAAAACAGGTCAGGGAGATCTTAAATCAACTTGAATATCAAGGGGTGATTGAAACATACACCTCCTCCATGAACAATCCTTTGTTTCCTGTCTCCAAACCAGACAATACATATCGTTTAGTTTTGGACTACAGACACCTAAATACTTTTTCTAAAACTTTTGCAGTGCAAAATGCACATAGCACAGCATTAATGAATAACATTGTGCGTAAACATTACAAAACAACATTAGACATCTCAAATGGTTTCTTTTGTCAAAACATAGCACCTGAAAGCAGGTACTTAACGGCATTCTCCATAATGGGAACCCAGCGTCACTTTTGTCGACTCCCACAAGGGTTCAACAGCCCAGGTTTATTCTTAGCGAGGGTAACGGAGTTACTACAAATCTATGACAACGAGGCATTGTCCTATGTCGATGACATCTATCTGACAGACGATGACTTGGACAAACACTTGAACAGGGTGAGCACCATTATATTGGGATTCGCCTCTGAGGGCTACAAGTTCAACTTTAAAAAGTCCCGAATTGCCCATCTCAATGTCCTATTTTTGGGATATGAGCTTTCAAGTGAAGGCAAGAGCTTGGCAGCTAACTTTCTAGAGAAATGTGCGCTGCTCCAACCTCCAAAGACGCAAAAAAACTTACAATCAATACTGGGATTCCTAAATTTTGGAAGAACATACATTCTAAACTATGCAGAAAGGGTTAAACCTCTCTACGCATTAATCAAACCTGATTTTTCAATCAAAAACTGGACACAGGAACACACAGAAATCTTGCGTTCACTCCAAGCTAACATGTTAGCAACAAACCACTTACAAACACGCGTAAGTCAAAGAAATTTGGTGATTCGAATAATTTCGGGTCAATGTGGATTCACCTACTTAACCTTCAATGAGGGTGAGAAAGTACCAATCGCATACAAATCCCATTTGTACACATAAGCGGAAATGCGCTTCAGTTCAACTGAAAAAATTCTAACAGCAGTTCAAACAGCTGTAGCAAAAGAAAGAGCCTTAGCCCAAGGGAAACGCATAATTGTCGTTACCCCAGTACCAGCTTTAGAAGCGGTAACAAAAGCAAGCATTCCAAATGCTAAAGCACTACATCCGAGATGGATACAATGGGTTAATTCTCTTGCTGCACCTGATGTCGAATATGTTTTTGATCCAGATTTAAAAACACAAGCATTTCTCCAGTATGAACAAGAATGTCCTCTGCCCAATGAGATTCTGCCTCTCGATCAGTATGAATTCGTAATTTACACTGACGGATCCGCACAGCCCGCAACTGGGAGTAAGCAAGCTTACAGTGCAGCGTGTGCTATCGTTAAAGGTCGCATGCGAGATGGCATCTTCAGACCTATGGTCACAAAAACTCAATCACTAGGTGATTGTACAGCTCAGCGAGCCGATCTACAAGCATTCAAACTGGCACTTGAGAGTACGGACCGAGAATTCCTCACACTAATCGTGTGCGATTCCTTTTACTGTGTTCAGTCGTATAATGACTATATACGAACCTGGCTTGAAAATGGTTTCAAAGATGCGAAAGGTGGCACAATAAAGCACAAACTGCTTTGGGAACAAGTAGTTCAGTTGAAAAACGAACTACCAAAGGCTCACGTGATTCACACACACACACACACACACACACACACACACACACACACACAGAGTCATCAGCGTGATGGCGTTCACGTTGCAGGGAATTCATTGGCTGACGAAGCCGCAAAGGGGGCTGTTCAGACAGCTTCCGTAGCTGCGATCACTCGTTCAAAAACAAAAATAGACGGTGAGATAATGTTAGCTGTCAATGCTTCAAGCAAAGGCAGCAGTGCAGCGTTACCAAAAAAGTTTCCACTCAAGTACTCTTATGTAATTGATGCGAACAACGTTCCTTTTGCTCGAATCCCTGGAGTGGGGGATAGGGTAATTCCAAACAAGGAACGCAGATTAGGACTAATCCTAGCAGCACACGAGGGGATAGCTTCTGCCCATGCAGGTGTTTCAGCGACAGTATCTTTACTCAAGCAAAGATATTGGTGGCCTGGCATTCGGAAACAAACTAAGAACTATGTGATATTTGCCAACAGATGAAAGTCTCAACAGTGAAACGTCCTGCGCAGACACCCTTGTTAATTTCGGATAAACCATTAGCTTGTGTTTATCTGGACCACTGCGGTCCCTTGCAACGGGACGGTAATTATAAATACATCATGGTTGCAGTGGATTCATGCTCTAGGTTCCTATGGTTATGGCCTCAGCGCTCGGCTGACGCTCGAACGGTTATAAAAGATTTGCGAGTCTTTATCGGCACATACGCAATAGGCACGCTACATTCTGACCAGGGTCCTGCGTTTAGCTCTAGGGCTTACAAGGAGGCCATGGCCAGTCTGGGCGTTGCATTGCGGTACTCCTCTCCATTCCATCCTGAGGGAAATTCTGTTGTGGAAAGGAAAAACCGGGACATAAAGCAGTCTATAACATCTAGGGTATTAGGTTCGGGTGATGGGTGGGTCAAACACCTCAATAGCGTACAGCGCGCTCTCAACAATCTGCCAAGAAGTTCTCTAGGGGGTCACTCCATATGAAGTCCTATTTGGGACAAGAATGTGGGTTCCAGACTTAGAACACGTAGGCACAGTGGTGGAAAATAAAGCATTTAATATCAAAGATCGTTTGGCTGTTTTACAGGAGCTTAACAAATTAAGAACGAAACAAAGCAACGTCTCCCTACAGCCAACCACCACTGGGGAAATATCGGCGGTCCCAGCAAGGCCTGTCTGGATTCCAAAAGTCGGGGATCTAGTCAGAGAAAAAATTGCGGACAAGAAGGAATTTGGACCTTCTTACAGACAACCGGTACCTGTTCTAGCGGTTCAAGGAACAAGAACAGTACTTCTGCCGCCCCTTGCTGGAAGAAAGGAGAAAAGATTTGTGTCCATCGACCTCATCAAACCACAACATGTGGCCAATACTAAGCAGTAGGCCTCGTGGACTCCGACCTAGTAGCAGACTCACTCCTCTCGCTACTATTCAAGAGGTTCAGACTGAAAGACTGCTCACAATCGAGAATTCAGCTGTAACAAATGAAGGACTAAGCAACCAAGCTATGGAACTCATCCCTCTTGACAACCAAATAACAGTTCGTCCAAATACACCTGTCTACACCAACGTGACACGTGAAGAACGGTCTCCTGTGATTTCAACAAATCCTGATGCAATTCCAACAATTGACAGAACTGCTTCTGGCTATTTCATTGACTTTGATACGTTCTCAGAAGATCCAAGTGAACCTGAAACGACGCCAGCATCATTCAAACTCAAGCAGCAAGTACAAGACTGTATTCACTTTCTGAAAAAGACTTATCTGGTTTCTCCATGGATTGAATTCTGGATTACATCTGGACTTTTTGTTTTTCTGCTCTGGCTAGCTTTGTGAACAACTGTAAGCATGCTTATAAGTGGCAGATACATCCATGCGAACAGTGAAGGAAAAGACGTGAATGTACTTTTGAAACCTCATAAATCTTCACATCGTGAAGCAAGAGACTTGTCATCAGTGAACATCACAGCTGTTCCTATACAGGATGGTATAGTGTGGGACAAAACAGATTATGAAATCTTCGGCCCGAGTGAACAATTGAACATTCCACATTTGTTTAAAATTTCACTAAGTGATTTAATTACGTCCAGTACCTATTCAGATGATTGGGACTTTGAGACTGTGACTGACAATGTTTGATCTAGAAAAATCAGCTGTATTTTCTAAAAATGAATATTTAGAAGGTTCATCAGACTATGAAGAACTGTATTGTTATAACCACTATGGTCATCATTATTTGCACAAAACTGCATATCCAAGAAATGTGTTTATGTTTAACCAATGGGAACATTGTCCTACACCGCCACAAGGAAGTTCAAAAAATTTTGCTAGTAAGTTTCCATATTTTTCAGGTTACAATACATCTGACCCAGAAACGTTTTACTATAAAAATGTAAACAAAACGGGACTGAAAATTATGTTAACAAATACGAAACAGATTTATTCTGAAGCATTTATTGCCCAACTGTCTACACAGGGTTTCGACTTATGGAAAGACACAATTGAGACAAAAACTGTCTGGGGTAGTAAAGATTGGCAAGTACAGGGTATAGAAGCTTTATTTAGAGCCTGTATCATCCCTGAACAAATACTGTTTTTGAATGAAACCGTCCAACAAACATCTTGTCTTGGATTAGCCAAGATCAAAGAGATGAAAATACCTTCTGTGCCAACACCTGCCAGTGAAAATAATACAAAGGCAGTGGTGACAGTTGACAATATACTACAACTTAACAGAACTCATCCAAATTGGAAAAAATGGTTGATCTGGCCCACAGACACAAACAGCTGTCAGGAAAGGTTCTTGAACAAAATTCAGGGCTTTACTATTCATAGGCCAGACCCAAGATATGTCCAAAGACAACATCCGGGGGTAGTAACATCATACAGTGTAGGAAAATTATGCCTCGATTGGCTGCATAAATCTACACTACAGGATGTGAAGCAACACTTATCCTTACTTACAGGAGACGCTGATTTTAGGGAATTCTTGCTTGGACCAAGAAACCGCGTCAAAAACGTTTCATATATGCCGGCATTTATGCTGCTTATGATGAAGCATGGAAAGTGTCACAGATCGAGGCCGCAGAACGAATACGTGAACTTGATCGTATTAACTTAGAGAAAACACTCTCTGTGGTCGACAATGGGTTAACAACTTTGTCCTCCAGAATTTATTCATTGGATGGTATTGTATCCTCTGCTATCGACATTCTAGAACAAGATTTGGCTATGTTACAACAAAGTCAATCCCAATTACGTTCTATAGTGTCATTGACATGGACGCTGCAATCTTTGCGAGCGGGCTATGTGCCTTGGCGTTTCATCAACACGTCGTCTCTGTTTGCAGAATACAATCTCACTGATAAACAGATCGAATTGGCACAAAGAGGAGCAAGGTATACAGTGCTAAGCATTGAAAAAATGGAGAAGTTACCATTCACAGTGGCAGAAAAACCAGCTACAGAATGGGTTATTCATGGCAAAATAACATTACCTGTGACAACTTTTCAGTTTCAGTATTGCCTCAGACAAATGCAAGCAGGCAAATATGAAAGGTTGGGTAAGGAATACATTAAGACGTCTTGGGATTTACCGTATACACATAGATGTTGGAGTGGGGATCGTGAAGTGTTTCTTAGCGGTACTAACTGTAAACATGCACTGACCGGTTCACTCATATGTCAGGACATTTCTTTACACGGGACTTGTAATGGTTCTGTGGCAAACTTGTCTTGCCATCAGCGGGGTAGACCAGCTGCTGTGATTAATCCAACGTTTGGACAACTTTCTAATGGGAGTTACCTCATGTTGAATGATCAGAGTTGCTGTGGAATGTTGCCAGGCATCCCATATCTAGTATCGGTCAACTCCAGGGTCACTTTCTGTATGCAAGCATTGTTTCCCCCAATAGACACAGTCAGGGAGTCACCGCTATGGCCTTCGCTGAACGTCTCTTTTATGAGATTTGATACTTTGAGCAGAATGAAAGCCATGCTTTTACAGCAAACAGTGCCTTTGACCTCGGCCAAAGAAACCTATGATCTACAAGTAGCAAGGACTTCGGCTGAGATACAGACTTTAATACGTACAAACTGCCCTATACATTTCGTAGAAATGATATCACGTATCTTTAACATGTCAGATTCGACCGGAATTGTACATGTATTTAAGAGCATTTGCTCCCGTCTGTTAGCACCTTTCCAGGCAATACTTGGATTCATCCCCAACTTTGCACATTCGGTGTTTGGTGGCATACCATTAATTCTCGCACTTGTTGCTGGAATTCTATTCATTTTTCTGCTATTACGCTATGGCCAGCCTATTCGCCGACATCACTCTGAGCGAAATGGAGAAAGCTCTCCTTGAAAGAAAGTGCTGTGAGCGAATAGTACAGCTATTGGGCATGACTCGTCTACGGGACCTTAATACCACGTGGTTCCCGGCATTCAGACCAATCTGGCAAGATTGCATCTTACCTGTTCTACGCTGCCTGCTATGCGGTGAAGAATGCGTGTTGGACGCTTGTCTAACATATCCATCAGCTGCGCCAAAGGACGTCGATACTTTGCTGGTCCCGATAACGGCCCATGCTCTGTGTTGTCCCCAGAGGCTCCCTATCCTGATGTCAGCATTCATTGAGATCTCACAGTCGCCTCCTGCTGCTGCTGAGGTACGAGAAACAACTCCAGGCACACAGGTAACAACGGACGCGAACATTGCTGAGTCGACCTATGCTGAGAGCGATGCTTCCCATCTTTGTGCGATCACTCTCTTACACGAGGTGTTCCAACTTACACCAACGACAGTGGATGATGTTTTGTCTATTGAAATAGATGATCTCATGTTTACACCAGACCCGTAAACTGACTCTGATTCGGCATACTATGTTCCAGTGAGACCGCAACAATTTGGCCTTCATTTTTCAAAGACTTGGAACTCTACCAAATTTGAACTTTTTGTCCCATTTTTTGAACGAAAATGGCACTTCAATCTGCTTAAAGTAGAACTAGCCTTATAGCACAAGTTACTAACTTGTGTAACGATATATCTGTAAGAGACAGTAGTTAGTGATAGATTCCTTACCTTAGAATATCCCCAGGCGTCAGGCTGGATCCGGAAAGTTTTGCGTAGCAGTACCCTTGCGCGTCGGTAGGCGGCGTCGTGCGGCTCCGCGTCCGTCGTCGGCGTCGTGATCGCCGGGATGACGTCGCGGGCAGTACTTAGGCGCCGCCCCTGCGCGCTGACGTCAGTTCTGTACACGACTTTCCGCGCCAGGAACGCAGAGCCATGCAAGAAGCTGACACAGGTGTCTGAAAAATACTAGGGCCCTGAAAGGGATGTCCTTAACCCTAGAAATCAGTTCGCAGAACGGGGAGGATGGGTGGGCGGTAGGAATCTATCACTAACTACTGTCTCTTACAGATATATCGTTACACAAGTTAGTAACTTGTGCATCTGAAAGAGACACGTTAGTGATAGATTCCTTACCTTAGAATAGATACCCCAGCAATACCAACCCCGGTGGTGGGTCTGCGAACAAAGATCAGACAAGGAAGTCCTGGAGGACAGAACGGCCAAAGAAGCCGTCCCTCCGGACCTGACTGTCAAGGCAGTAATGCTTAGTAAACGTGTGCAGCGAGGCCCACGTAGCTGCCTGACAGATAACCGGCAGCGGAACACCGCGGCCCAAGGCCGTGGTAGCAGCCGTTGCCCTGGTGGAATGGGCACGCAGCCCAACAGGAGGCTCCTTCTTAGCCAAAGAATAGCAGGTCTTGATGCACAAGGTAACCCAGCGGGAGATGGTCCTCTTGTGCACCGCCCGACCTTTTTGGCGCCCACGTAGCCAACAAAGAGCTGGTCATCCACCCGGAAGTGTTTCGTGCGGTCGATATAGAAGGAGAGCGCACGTTTTGGGTCCAGACGGTGGAGCCTCTCTTCCTCTCTGGAAGGATGCGGAGGCGGAAAGAAGGTGGGCAAAGTGATGGTCTGCCCAATGTGGAAAGCAGTAACCACCTTTGGCAAGAAGGACGGACGCGTCCGAAGAACAACCTTGTCTGGATGAACAGACAGAAAGGGAGGTGTGCAAGAAAGAGCCTGGAGCTCACTCACCCGCCGAGCGGAGGTGATGGCCACCAGAAAGGCTGCCTTTAGAGTCAGAAGACGAAGAGGACAGTTATGCAGAGGCTCAAAGGGAGCGCACATTAAAAAGGTAAGAACCAAGTTCAAGTCCCACTGAGGCATTACAAACGGAACAGGAGGGAAGAGGTGAGTAATGCCTTTTAAGAACTCTGTTAACAACAGGGGACTTGAAAAGGGAGGGCTGATCAGGGAGCCTGAGGAAGGCCGAGATAGCACAAAGATAACCCTTGATGGTACCCAGGGCAGAACCCTGTTGGGCCAGAGAGAGAAGGAACAGAAGGACCTCAGAAAGAGGGGCAGAAAGGGGATCCACAGCCTTTGCTGTGCACCATGCCACAAATTTGTTCCACCTGCAGGCGTATACCACCTTAGTGGAGGGACGCCTGGCTGCCAGAATCACATCACAAACTTCGGGAGGCAAGTCGAAAGGAATCAACTGCCGCCGCTCAATCTCCACGCAAGCAGGTGTAGACTGGACAGGTTCGGGTGGAGGACCGTCCCCTGCTGCTGCGACAGAAGATCCTCCCGAAGAGGCAGACGGATCGGGGGATCTATGCTCATATTGAGTAGCTCGGGATACCAAACTCTTCGAGCCCAGTCCGGAGCCACAAGAATGACTTGGGCCCGGTCGTGCCGAATCTTCTTCAACACTCTGGGTAGAAGTGGTATAGGCGGAAAGGCGTACAACAGACCGCAACTCCACTCGCGACGAAAAGCGTCGCCGAGCGAGTGCCGCCTTGGAAATTCCAACGCGCAGAACTGATGACATTGCGCGTTCTCTTCGGTGGCGAATAGATCTAACCAAGGCTCTCCCCACTGTAGAAAGAGTCCTTGCGCCACTTCCGAGTGAAGACGCCATTCGTGATCCATCATGCACCTGCGGCTGAGTTCGTCCGCCCTGGCGTTCAGAGAACCTGCCAGGTGTTGAACCATCAGGAACATGCCCTGATGTTCCAGCCATGTCCAGAGGCGCAGAGCCTCCTGACAAAGGGTCCAAGACCCCACCCCGCCCTGTTTGTTGCAGTACCACATGGCGGTGGTGTTGTCTGTGAACACCTGCACTACCTTCCCTTTGACAGAGGGAAGGAATGCCTTGAGTGCAAGCCGGATCGCCCGGAGCTCCAGAAGGTTGATATGGAGCCGGGACTCCGCCGGAGACCAGAGGCCTCTGATCTCCGCCTCTCCCATGTGACCGCCCCATCCCAGAAGGGACGCGTCCGTCACAACTGTATGCTCTGGCTGGGGAAGGGAGAGGGATCTGCCCATGACCCATTGCCGGTTCGAGAGCCACCACTGCAACTGTTTTGCAGTCCCCTCCGAGATCTGGACGTGATCGGACAGGTTGCCCTGGTGCTGCGCCCACTGGAACTTCAGGTCCCACTGCAGAGCCCGCATATGCCATCTGGCATGATTGACCAGCAGGATGCAGGAGGCCATGAGGCCCAGCAGCCTCAGGGTCATCCGTACCGAAACCCAGGATAAAGGCCGAAAGTGGAATCATAGCCTGAATATCCCGGACTCGCCGTTCGGGAGGATAGGCCCGAAACTGCGTCGTGTCCAGAACTGCTCCGATGAAAAGGAGCTGTGGAGAAGGAATTAGATGCGACTTTGGCACATTGATGGAGAACCCCAGCGAGTGCAGGAGTTCGGCCGTAGTCTGGAGGTGGGAGACGACTGCCTGGGACGAGCCCGCCTTCAGCAGCCAGTCGTCGAGGTAGGGGAAGACTGAAACCCCTGCCCGGCGCAGATGAGCTGCGACCACCGCCATCACTTTCGTGAACACCCGAGGGGCACTGGTAAGGCCAAAGGGGAGCACGGTGAACTGAAAATGCTCGGGGCCTACCGTGAACCGAAGGTAACGCCGGTGGGCCGGCAGGACGGGGATGTGGAAATACGCGTCCTGCAAGTCCAACGCTACCAACCAGTCTCCAGGGTCGAGGGCAGTCAAGACCTGAGCTAGGGTGAGCATCTTGAACTTCTCCTTCCGGAGGAAGCGATTTACGTTCCGGAGGTCCAAGATAGGACGCATGTCCTCCTTGTCCTTTTTGGGCACCAGAAAGTAGTGGGAGTAGCAACCACGCCCTACTTCTGGGGTCGGAACATGCTCGATGGCCCTCTTGGTCAAGAGGGCCGTGACTTCCTTCTGTAGAAGCACCAAGTGATCCCCTGACATGCGGTGGAATTGAGGTGGCATGGCTGGGGGGTGGTCTCGAAGGGGAGGGAGTAGCCCCTTCGGACAATGTCCAAGACCCACCTGTCCGAGGTGATGGTGCGCCAGTGGGGAAGGTGATGGCGGACCCTGCCCCCTACTGGCGTGCCGTGCACCTGAAAGGAGGGACTAGGAGGGCTTGGAGGCCGCGGACGGGTTGGAGGTGGTGGCCTGACCCGCACGCTGGTTGCCCGATCCGCCACGGCGGAATCCACGTCCTCGGCCACGCGAAGACGCCTGCTGCGCGGGCCGGTGGCTGGGCTGCTGACGTGAAGGGGCGCCCCTACCGTGGCCACGATAGGGGCGAAAAGCAGAAGGCAGCGGAGGGCGTGTAGCAGAAAGGCCCAGGGACTTGGCAGTAGCCCGTGAGTCCTTAAAGCGCTCCAACGCATGGTCTGCTTTGGACCCAAAAAGACCGACTCCATCAAAGGGCATGTCCATGAGAGTATTCTGGACATCCCCTGAAAAACCAGTGGTTCTTAGCCAGGCGTGGCGTCGGAGCGCCACCGTCGTTGCAATCGACCTGCCCAGCGAGTCGGCGGTGTCAAGGCCACAACGGATAGTGTATTTGGCCGCATCCCTTCCTTCCGCAATGGCGCGGGAAAGCAGTGCCTGGACCTCCTCAGGGCACTGGGGCAAAACATCCGCCACCGAATCCCACAGAGAGTGGGTATATCGGCCCAAAAGACAAGCGGTGTTAACGGACCGCAAGCCAGCACTGGAGGAAGAAAAACCTTTCTTCCCAAACTGATCCAGGCGTTTGGATTCCCTATCCGGAGGAGCGGTAGGGAAGGCGGTTTGGGAAGCGGAGGCTTGGACAACCAAGCTCTCAGGAGTGGGGTGGACAGAAAGAAACAGGGGGTCGCCCGGAGCGGGGCGATGGCGTCGTGACACGTTCCGATCCACAGGAGCCCCTGTGTTGGGCTTGGACCAGGCGCCCAAAAGAACGTCAGTGAGGGCGTCGTTAAACGGCAGCACAGTCTCCGCAGAGGAGGCTGCCGGCTGAAGCACCTCTGTCAAGATGTTAGTCTTGACCGTCAAAGTAGGGAGCTGGAGACGTAAGGCCCCAGCAGCCCTACGCAACACCGTACCAAAATTGGCCCCCTCCTCCGTAGCCACGGGAGGAGACAGCATGCCAGTGTCAGGAGAAGTATCCAGACCACTGGCCTCCCCTAGACTCTCTGTCCAGTCCTCATCATACTGACAGTTTCGTGTCAGAGGGTCATCAGACCCTCCCAGTCCTCCTGGTCCTCCTCTGGTTCAAAATAAGGAGGAGGAGGGACATTTGGGACCCAAGGTCCCATCGGCGCCGGAGCCGGCGTCGAGCGACGTCGCTCCGGGTCCATGTCCGGAGCCGGAAGGAACTGGGGAACGACGCCGCCCGGAGCCCAGGGCGGCGTCGAGAACGGCACCGGAGACATCGGCGCCGGCGGAGGTGTCGTGAGGTCGACCGGCGTCGATGGGGGTTGTGGAGCCGGGATCGAGGCCGGGGCCGGAGCCGGAGCCGGGATCGAGGCTGGAGGCTCGGGCGACGCCGGGGCCGGAGCCGCCGGCGACGCCGGAGCAACCCCATCAGGGCCCGCGGGGCCCGAAGGCGCACCGGAGGGGCCTGAAGGCCCGAAGAGGCGGGCCATGGCCGACAGGAACTCCTGTACCTTGGCCGGATCCGCCCCCGAACCCGGGAAGGGCGGGTATGACGGGGCGACTCCACAGGCAAGTCCGGGGCCGCGGGGCGGGGACGGTGCCGGGAGGGGCCTCAGCCGAGTCGCGAGACCGGCGAGGCGAAGTCCGAGAGCGACGATGCTTCTTGGACTTCTTGTGTCGAGACTTACCGGACGAAGAAGACTTCGACGCCGACGACCGGTGTGCACTCCGCGAGCGACCCCTGGACCTCTCACGCGACCGGGGCTTCCGCGGAGCCGAATGCCGGGCCTCGAGGAGCTTTCGAGACCGCTCTCGCAAAGCCTTCGGGTTGAGGGCCTGGCATTCGGGACAAGACTCGGTGTCGTGGCCTCGGCCGAGGCAGAAGAGACACTCCCAATGCGGGTCGGTGACGGACATCATCCGCGCACAGGCGCCGCATCGCTTGAAGCCGGGCATCCCTACGACACCTGAAGGCTGGAAAAACACAGTGAAAAATCACCAAAAAGTATGGTCAAAAATTGACCAGGGCACTGCTCTTCCCGGATCTGCGCTTACTGGCGCGGAAAAAGAAGAACTGACGTCAGCGCGCAGGGGCGGCGCCTAAGTACTGCCCGCGACGTCATCCCGGCGATCACGACGCCGACGACGGACGCGGAGCCGCACGACGCCGCCTACCGACGCGCAAGGGTACTGCTACGCAAAACTTTCCGGATCCAGCCTGACGCCTGGGGATATTCTAAGGTAAGGAATCTATCACTAACGTGTCTCTTTCAGATATACAGACTTGGCAGTACTTCCAGGGACACTTAGTCATCTTGTGTGTCTAAGAACAGTTCATTTAATTTTTATGACAGGCAATGACTTTGATTTTGAACAAACTTATCGATCATTTTCGTCATATGTAAATAGTGCTTTTATATTGCATTCCGATTGCATTTATTTACAAATTTATGCAGGAACTGATAAGCATTCCTTACTGATGTACAGAAACCTTTGCATTTTTAAATAGGTCTTTTAATGCTTTTTAGGATATGTTTTAATATGCGGTACTCCATTCTAAATGTATAGCATTTTAAATGTTTTAGCATTTTAGTAGTGTCGTATACACGAAAGAGGAGTGGGTGTTGTATACTTTATAGGGTGTCCATAAACGGGCTTTTCTAGAATCATGTCCTTATATAGGCACAATTCGCCTTGCCCTTATATAGGCATAAAATCCCTGACCTTATTTAGGCATAAACCATGCACTCCAAATACAGGCATGGATTCCGGCATCCGTCCACCCTAGCGTCTCAACGAGTCCATGAAAAAACAGACCCTTAGGCTGCGGGAGTTTCCCTTGCCCAGGACTATTGATTTCTTCAAGGACTCATATATTATGCATGAACCATTATTCCTTAGGGGTTCATTCATGACGTCTTTCGCTGCCCAACTCACGTCAATGCTAACATTTTCAGGTATAAATATACCTTCCCAAACCCCTGTAAATCGGAGGAGACCTCGACTTCAGAGGAGCCCGATTCCCGGACAGACACACTGAGAAGACGCTGTCATTCCTGCACGCAGAGAGTCCAGCTTCCAGTGATCTAACTTCCCTTGCGGGGTGTTGGAGTTCGAGTCCGGAAAGAGATTCCTACCTCTCTCATTCTTCAGGTATGGAGCAGACTAGAACCTAGAGGGACTCTTGGCATATTAGACTCTTGGCATACTAGCCGTAACATACTCTTAGTATACTCTAGTCAGGAATACATCACCTACTTCTACTTCTCCCTACACCTAGGATAGGTTAGGAACACTGGGGTAGAACTAGGCTAGAAACGCATCGTATGAGTACTCTCATTTTTAGGCTGTGGCATTTTATGTAAATGCATATATGCTAAAAAGATAATGCTAACGCAGTATTATTTATTTCTACTGCTCACTCTGTACATTATTTATCTCGCATATTGTCTTGTGATCGTAACAGCACATCTAACTTACAACAGAAACAAGACTGTTCAATAAACCTTTTTATTGAAAACGCCCGTCTGTTATTTCTGTGTAACTTTGAGAATAACTGAACCATGCACGACTGAGCTGAGTGAAATAGTTATCTATTGTTTCTACGACTCTGGGACACGTCCTGATTCTGTAAGGGAAACACAGTGGTCATGTTTTGCGGCTGCCAGAAACTACTCCCTTCTTGTCGTCAAGAAGTTTCTAGTGGCCTCTGAGCTAGCTGGCACAAGTAATTAAGTTTAATATACTCGATAGGGACATACCGACCATAGTCCTATGTCAAACCTATAGGATATATTATTCCAATGCGCAGAGCCTATTAGGGAAATAGGAGCTACACTACAAAAGGCTTGGTCGTGTTCATGTGTCCAAGGGAGGGGTGTGGGTGTGTCTTTTGTAAGTAAAGCAAGGAGTGGCTTAACTATGAGGGAAAAATTTGGAATCCATTGACGACAAAAAGAAGTGAGGCCAATTAGTGCACGAACATCTCTTTGGGTAGTAGGAGAAGAAAGGCGTAGTATTGTCTAGATGCGGTCAGGTGTGAGTGTACGTCCTTCCTTAGACAGCAGATGTCCGAGGTAGGTCACCTGCTGTCTACAATACTGTAACTTATTCTTGGACACCTTATGGCCCTGTGATGCCAGAAAGTGTAAAGTAGTAAGTGATGCGGTGCGGGCCAGGGACGGAGTGTCCGCAGCCAAAAGAATGTCATCGACATACTGAATGAGGACAGTGCCGGGTGGTAACTGTATCTGGTCGAGCTGTTGTTTAAGGGCTTGACTGTATATGCTCGGACTCTCGGTGTACCCTTGTGGAGCCCGGCAGAATCTGTATGATCTGTTTCTTATGGTGAAACCAAAAAGGTAGCGTGAATCAGGATGTATTGGTATGGAGAAAAAGGCATTCTTGAGGTCAATCACGGTAAAGGTGGTAGCAGTTGAAGGGATCATTGTTAATATAGTTATGTCAGAGACCACAGGATATTGTGGGACCACTATTTTGTTGATTGCGCGAAGGTCAATGACGAAACGGTATATTTTCTCAGAGGGGACTATTGCAAATGTTGGACTGGACTTCCTCAACTACCCCTGATGTAATCATATCCTGTACTATAGTCATGAGGGCCTTTTCTCCTTCTGCAGAAATCTTATTCTGAGGTAGGCGGGGAAGAGGTGCATTTTGTTTTACTGTTATTTAGACAGGGTCCATGACAATCTCCCCCACATCGGTGTCCGTGACAGCCCACAGGGTAGCTGGTAATTGGGACAAATCCTGCTGTTCGGAATCAGTGAGACAATAAAAACGTGATTCATAACAGATGGGGCAATCATTGTCAAACAATAGGACTCGGACATTTTGGGGAGAACAGCGAATGGTGGCTCTGTAGTGTTTTAACAGATCAATGCCCATCAGGTTATCTGGGCAATTTGGGGAGAGCAGGAAAGAGGCCATCGCTGTGTTCCCTTGTATGTCCAGGGGTACCTTAGTAGAAAGGGGGTTAGTAGAGGGCGTGCCGTCAAATCCTATGGAGGTGATCGATAAGCCGGACAGGGGTGCCCTAGGAATCAGTTCTTTTGATAGGGCACTTCTAGAGGCCCCGGTGTCAACCAAAAATTTGCCCTGCGTACCAACCACCTTAGCTTTGACATAGGGACCTGTTTGATCGACAAGAAGTTCTACTGGTTCCTTCCCCTGTCCCTGGCTATCTCATGCATACTCGTTGTCGGGGTACTGATCAGTGGTAAAATCTTGGGTAACAGCCTGCCTGGAATTATCAAAGACGTTTGGACGCTGTCCGCCAAAGGGTGGCGCAGGACCTCTCCCTCTTCCTCTAGGTGCTCCTCGCCCTCTCCCTATGGTATTTCGCTGCAAAAGTGGACAATCTGCACGCCAGTGGCCTGTTTCTTTACAATACGCACACTGGTCCTGGGACAGTTGACGTGGGGGCAGGTGTGTTCTAGCAGCCGCAGGCATATAATTGTTCTGTTGGCTCCTACAGTTTCCTCCCCCTCCCGTGCTTATCTGGGAAAGCATCACCTTTTCTTTTAGGTCTTTTCTTTTTCTGTCTTTTTCCTCCTCCATTTTATTTTGCAGATGTTCGTAATATTGGGCCATTGTCAGGATCTGCGCTGGTGTTGCAGCAGGCCACGTGCTTTCGCTACTCTGTAACCTAGTGGAGATCGGTAGCAACAATCCCTTAACAAAAGTCTGAACTAGTAAGTGTCGGCCTGTCTCAGTCGTCGTGTCCTGTCCACTATAGTCAACAAACACCTGGCTGAGTCGAGAGAAGTAGTCAGACGTTGTTTCCTCAGACTTTTGCTTACACGCAGTAATGACTGTCCAGTCAACCTTTCTGGCCGGAATGGTGGCCTTCAGCTTTGTTACTATGCGACCTGGTAGTGCTAAAATAGCTTCCGCTGGCCTTTCCCCTGGTTTTCTATCCTTATCCAATGTTACTAAATCTTCCCACTTGTGACCGAATACAGTCTGATCGTCTATTTTCCTTATTGGTCTCCAGATGTCTGGCGGCAGTATTAGCCCAAAAATTGATCTATGTCTGTTAAGGTCATGGTGTAGGTGGCAATAACCGTGTCCAACCCTTCGTAGAATCCAATAGGATTCTTCCGGGGGTCGGGTAAGTCCTTTTTAAAAGCTAAGATGTCAGCTCGAAGCCACGGTGTGTACACCCAATTATATAACGTCCTGCTCTTTGCATCCGGACTATCTAATCCCTCAGCAGTACCCCGTCCTCGAGCAGGGACAAAAACTGGAGCAGCTTCCCTTATCGGTGCCATATGACCTCCCATCGCTCCCTCCACTACTGGTTCTTTTTCCTCTTCCTCCTGGTCTCTCCTCAAATTTTCCATCATTTGTAGTGTAAATGCTAACAAGCTGTGGCTTTCCTCAGCACTTCCTCGTCCCTGTCAACTTACGATACAATTCTGTAATATGGCCTGCTGGTGTTACTCCGTGGCGTTTCTCATAAAGAGAGAGTATTTCATGAGCAAATTGCTGTAGGAAGAAGCCCTTGCAGGGTGGTGCATAGGCTTCATAGATCGCACGGATCTGGTTTGATGTGGAAAGATCCTTCAGGCAGGTGCGAACGAGATCATTCAGAGCCTGTTTCTCTGTAGGTGTAATGCGGGGTGTGTGTGATCGAACAGAGGGGGCTAAATCGGGATCAGATGGAGCAGGAGGGGCAGTGTGGTCGGGAGGTGGAGGTTGGGCGTTAGGGGGTGGTGCATTCTCACCGGCCGGCTGTGGGATAGGATGGGGAGAACATGGTACGGTGGTGGCAATGGTTGGAGGAGAAACTCCTCCTCCTGGGGTTCGTTCGTGACAAGGGAGCGTAACGTACAGAGTATTGACCGGACATATTTAACCTGTATTTCCTATCTGCACACGCGATGTTTGAAGCAACCTTTTCACGTCGCAATTCCTCTAATGCCTGTTTATCACTTTTCCGAGCCTCTTTCTGTAATCTAGCCTGAGCCCTTCTCACCCTCTCAGTCCCTTCCTTTTTCCACTGACCCAAGGCATCAAACATTGCTTGTCGGGACCTCCTCCTATGAAGTTGTGCCTCTACGGCCTCAAGCTTCTGGGGTTCGAAAGAGCCGTACATAGGCCATTGAGTCTCTGTATCCTTAGACGTGTATTTATGCCACAATGAGTTGTACATTATGGGAGAAATACCTTACTTTATGTACATGTCCTTACTAGGGGTACCTTCCGGAGGAGCTCGGCTGACTATCCTCCAGCACCCTTGATCGAGATGTGCAACAACAAAACCATTGTGCAAATTTACTACAGACGGGCATGCTTTTCTATGTTACCTTACCAAGCGTCTCCACAAGTTTCTAAGCCGGACAAAAAGTCCACATTACCCGTTTACCTTCACTTTTTGCAAAGAGTGAAGAAAAAAATAAAAAACCAGATAACCAAAACCAAACAAACAAAAGGTATCGCCCACCGGCGATCCTACCAGAATCCTTTGTCTCGTTCTCCAGGCGGTCTCTTTACTGCAAAGCTCGTCCAAGTCTATCAGGGGCTCCAGTCAGGACCGGTGCCCACTTGCGGGGGTCTTTTCAGATGCAGCGAAGGTCGGGTGGTGGCTACGAAGACGAGGGTCTCTTTCGCATAGGTATACTCCACCACCATCCGTTCAAACTTCCTCGTAGGGACCCCTCGACCGGGCAGCCGCGTCACTGATGGTGCCTCACGTTTGGGCGCCAATTGTGGATTTGGGGGTCTCCTTGGAAGACCACCCAAAGGTGCAGGGTCCACCCTTAGTCCACGGGTCCGGGATACAAACTGAGACCAACACTGGAGCGCCGAGAGAAAGGATATTTATTACAATCTCATGAGATGTAGAGAGAGCATCAGCAACAGAGACCCGCAGCTTGTCTGAGGAGGCAATCTGCCAAGCACTTTGGTTCCACGTCTTATATACCCTTCATCCCCACCCCAGGCGTGTATAGTAAAGAAAGAACACCATGGTTATGAAAAGGGGGATGTATACAGAAAACGAACACCATAATTATACAAAGGGAGACGTGTATAGTAAAACAATGAACACCATAATTATACAGGCAGAGGTCAATCTGATAAGTTAGCAGATGGTCACTGTTGGGCCCCTGCAGGGGTAGGTAAAACTCATAATTACACAACAAGCAGAGGACAATCTGATAAGTCCGAAGATGGTAGCTGTCAAACCCTGTAGGGCGAAGGGCAGGGTGAGGACAGTAAGCGCAGGTGAACAGTCCTGTTCAACTGGGGTTAGCAAGAGTTCAGTCAGATTGTGGCAAACAAAGGCACGGACAGTTCTGCTCCGCTGGTTTAGCATGAGTTCAGGCAGGTGGCGGTAGGTCAGGTCAGATCAGGAACAGGGCGTTGGTGGCAGTGCAGAGGTGAGGTGAATCAAGATGTGAAGCCACAGAGCATTCGTGACCCCTGTAGAGAGGTCGCAATGGAGGATGAAGCGCAAAATGGCTGAGCTAATGGCAAGACAACAGACATACTTTTCCACAGTGTTCAATTCTCATCTAAAAAGAAATAAGAAAGACACAGATGCATGATGTTTGGTTCAATCAATCAGGGGAATTGTAAGTGCGCTACTCACCCGTGAGGGTCTCAAGGCGCTGGGGGGTGGGGGGCATGGGGGTGAGCAGCTCCGCTCAGTCGAAGAGCCAGGTCTTGAGTGTCTTCCTGAAGATGTTCAGGGAGGGGCGTGTCTGATGTCGATCGGGAACTTGTTCCAGGTCTTGGCCACGATGTAGGAGAAGGCTCTTCCACCTGTTCTGGCTCTGCGGATGCGCAGGGTTTCAGCGAGGGCAAGGTCGGCGGATCGGAGGTTTCTCTTGGGTACGTGGAAGGAGATTCTCTAGTTGAGGTATTGGGGTCCGGTGTTGTGGAGGCATTTGTAGGCGTGGGTGAGTATCTTGAAAGTAACTCTTCTCGACGGGGAGCCAGTGAAGGTTACGTAGGAGTTGGGTGATGTGTTCGTGTCGATGGATGCAGAGGACGGGTCTGGCTGCGGTGTTCCGTATGGTCTGGAGTTTGTGGAGCAGAGACTTGTTGATTCCGGCATAGAGGGCGTTTCCGTAGTCCAGTCTGCTGGTTATGAGTGCGTGGGTGACGGTCTTCCTTGATTCGGGGACGATCCATTTGAAGGTCTTTCGGAAAATGCAGAGGGTGTTGAAGCAGCCGGAGGCAACGGCGTTGACCTGTCAGGTCATGGAGAGGGAGGAGTCGAGTATTATCCCGAGGTTTCGGGCGTGGTCCGTGGGGGTGGGAGGGCTGCCGAGGGCGGTGGGCCACCAGGTGTTGTCCCATGCAGAGGGGTGGGTCCGAGGACGAGGACCTCGGTCTTCTCCGAGTTGAGCTTCAGGCAGCTGCTGCTCATCCAGGATGCGACATCCTTCATTCCTCCCTGGAAGTGGAGTCTGGTGGTGACGGAGTCCTTTGTGAGGGAGAGGATGAGCTGGGTGTCGTCGGTGTAGGATACTATGCTGAGTCCGTGCTGTCTGACTATGGCGGCCAGGGGGCCATGTAGATGTTGAAGAGCGTGGGGCTGAGCGATGATCCTAGGGGTACTCCGCAGTTTATTTCCGTGGGATCGGAGAAGGGTGGCAGTCTGATCCTTTGGGTTCTGCCGGTGAGGAAGGAGCGGATCCAGTCGAGGGCGGTTCCCTGTATGCCGGCGTCATGGAGCCTGGCCGTGGGAGACTGTGTCGAACGCTGCAGAGAGGTCAAGTAGGATCAGGGCCGCGGTGTGTCCTTGGTCGAGGAGGGTGCGGATGTCGTCTGTGGAGGCGAGTATAGCGATCTCGGTGCTGTGGTTGCTGCGGAATCTGGATTGGGAGGGGTCGAGGATGGAGTTTTCTTCGATGAATTTTGTTAGCTGGGCATTGACGATCTTCTCGGTGACTTTGGCTGCGAAGGGGAGGAGGGAGATGGGTCGGTAGTTCTTGAGGTCCGTGGGGTCTGCTGAGGGCTTCTTGAGCAGGGGTCTAACTTCTGTGCGTTTCCAGTTGTTGGGGAAGGTGCCGGTCTTGAAGGTGGTGTTGATGGTGCTTCGTAGTTCTGGAGCGATGGCGGTGGCAGCTCTATGGTAGATGGGCGGTGGGCAGGGGTCCGTGGGGGCCCCTGAGTGGATGCCTTTCATGGTCGAAGTGGGGTCTTCGGTGGTGACTGGGGTCCAGGAGGAGACGGTAGACTGGCTGGTGTTGCTGGAAAGGGAGGTGGTTTCGAAGTCAGGTGTCTGGTCATTGAAGTGGCCGTAGAGGCCCTTGATTTTCAGATGGAAGTAGGATCCGAGCTTGTCGCAGAGGTCCTGGGAGGGGGTGATGTCGGTGGTTTCGCTGGGGGGGGGGGTTTGGTGAATTCCTGGATGACGCTGAAGAGTTCCTTGGAGTTGCTGGAGTTGGCGAGGATCTTGTTTTGGATGAAGGTCCTTTTGGTGGATCTGATGCGTTGGTGGTATTCCGTCATGGCTTTCTTGTAGGTGGTGTGGTCTTCTGGCGTTTTGCTGTTTCTCCAGTTCTTCTCGAGACGCCTGCAGGTGCGTCTGGATTCTTGGAGGTCGGTGGTGAACCAGGTGCCCTTCCTGGGGCGCTGTCGGAGTTGCGTAGGGGTGCGAGCTAGTCAGCGCAGTTGGAGATCCATCTGTGGAGTTCTTTGGCTACGAGGTTATCGTCGGTCGAGGTGGTGGGGGCGTGGCGGTTGAGGGCGGAGTTGAGTTGCTCCTCCGTGATTTTGCTCCAGTTCCTTCTTGGAGGGCGCGGTGCAGGTTTGGGGGCGGTGGGATTGTCGACGTTGAAGTGCACGCAGTGGTGGTCCATCCAGGGGGGTTGCGTGGTGTGGCTGAAATGGATGCTGTTACCTCCTGCGAATATGGGGTAGAGGGTGTGTCCTGCCTTGTGGGTGGGCGTGGTGACGAGCTGTTTCAGGCCGATGTTGGCGAGGTTGTCCAGGAGGGTGGTGGAGTTGGGGTAGCTGGGGTTGTGGAGGTGGAAGTTCAGGCCTCCGATGAGTATGTAGGGTCCGTGGAGGCGATGGCCTGGGGTGCGATGAGGCCAGCAATGTTTGTGGCGAATGAGGCGCATGGTCCGGGGGTCTGTAATGCGAGGGTGCCGCGAAGTGTGGTTCTGGGGCTGGTCTGGATCTGGAAGTGAAGGTGTTCGGTGGTGGAGAGGGAGTGGTTCGTGGTGGAGGTGGAGAGTCGGAGGGAGCTATTGTGTGCGATGGCGCAGTCCCTCCTCCTGGGCGGTTTGGGCGGTCTTTTCTTTGGATCTTGTATCCATTGGGGATGGCGGTGGCGATGGCGGAGGAGGCGTTGGTCCAGGTTTCTGTAAAGAAGGTGATGTCTGGTGAGAGGGTGTTGAGGAGGTCCGAGATCTCAATGGGGTGTCTGTGCAGGGAGCGCACGCTGAGGAGGATGCACCTCAGGGTTTCGGAGGTGTTGGCGTTCGGTGCGGGGGTGGTGGCCGTGGGGGTGCTGGTGGTGTTGAAGATCAGGCGGCAGTGCCGGCAGGAGAACTGTCCGTGGTGGTGCTTGGCGTGGATAGCTGGCAGTTGTTGTTTCTCCCGGGGTTGAGTGTGAGCAGGGCAGCTCTGTCGTAGCGGTGGGGGGTCGGTGATCCAGGGGTCCCTGACGCTTAGTCGCGGACGGGCGCAGACGGGTTTGCCTTGGCACACCTTTGCGCGCGAGCGGTGCGACCGCACAGCGCCGCCATTAAAAAGGGGAGGGAGAAGGGAGGGAAGCGCAGCTGGGAGGTGTGAGAAAGTGCCATCTTTCTTGCATGGTATGCCCCCCACTTTTTTGCTGAATTGCTGATGTACTTTGAGGTGCCCTGGGCTCCTGCCAATCAGGTGCCCAGAGCCTGTGTTCCTTCCCTAAAACTGCATTAAAGCCTAAACTCCAATTGGCATCTCTGGCCACAGGTAAGCCCTCTGGTAAATGGATACCCTAGGTACCCAGGGCACTGTGACCAGAGAAGGCCCCTAAGGGCTGCAGCACTTATTGTGCCACCCTTAGAGGCCCTGTACCCTGACACACACACCCTGCCTTTGCAGGCTGAGTGTCTGGTGCAGAACTAAACAGAGTCCTCGACATGGCACACATCCCTGTGTGCCATGCCCACAAACACACTGCCCTGGCATACCTCAGTCACCCTCTCTAGCTGGGTGCACTATTCCAGTGGTGTGGGCACAGGTGCATGAGCCCTGTGCCCCTACAGTACCCAGGGCCATTCCTGGGCACTGTAAGTGCAGTGATGCCATTAAGAGTATATGGTGCTGGGAGGTTGTCATTACGAACTCCACAGCACCATAATGGCTACACTGAAGACTGAAAAGTTTGGTATCAAACTTCTCAGCACATTAAACCCACACTGATGCCAGTGTGGAATTTAATGTAAAATGCACGACAGAGGGCAACTTAGAGTTGCCCCCTGAACGTAACCTACAATCCACGTCTTGTCTGAGGGGCTGCCTATGCTGCCACCCAGCAGACATGTTGCTGGACCCCTGGGTAGAGAGCCATCCGCTCTCCCGGGCCTGCAACAATGCACGTCCTGGGCGAGGTGCTAGGCCTCCTCCCCAGGATGGGCAGGGGGAAGCTTCAAAGGCATTCCGCCTTTGTGAGCTTTTCCAGACCACTTGCTGTACTCAGCAACTGGTCCCCACTGGTTCCAGCCCCCACTCTGGTGGGAAGACTGGCGGGAAAACCAAGGGAGGTAAGGGGGTGTGCCAGCCTCTGCCAACCCCACCCTCAGGTGGGGGAGGCGAGGTGAAGCACATCTCCGGGCTCTCGCCATCTTGAAGATGGGGAGCCCTACCCAATCAGGACTAGGCTCCTGCCCCCCTCCCACTGGAGAGTGGCAGGATAGGGGTGTACCCACCCCAGGAAGGGACCCATTGGTCCCTGCCCTTTAAATAGCCTGTAACGCCCCTAAATCTGGTATTTAGGGGCACCCTGAACCTTCCTTCCTTAGATCCAGATTCCGAAACAAGAAAGAAGATCAAGGAACAAGAAGACCTGCCGTGCAGCTGCTAACAAGAGGAAGACACTAACTGATTTGGCCCCAGCCCTACCGGCCTGTCGACCCTCGAACCTGCTCCTGCTAAACCCCGGCGTCTCCAGTGGTCAGCAACCTCAAGAACCCCGGAGGACCTGACTGCCTTGTGACTCTAACTACCTGGGACTCCCACGACAGTGGTACTGCTCAAAAGCAAGTAACCTACCCCTGGTGCCAGCCAGGAACCGCGAATCCAGCACACTCTGCACCCGCCGAGCCCGGCCTGTGCCTGAGTGGACAAAGACCACGAGGACGTCCCCCGGCGACTGTGACCCAGAATCCAGCACCCAAGGACCCTCCTCGACGATCCTGACGACGCCTGCAGCCTCAGAACCTGGGCCCCTCCAACCGCGACCAGCCGAGGGTAAGATTTCCGACGCCTAAAGACACCCCTGCACCCGACGCCACACGGCCTCCTGTGCCCAACTCCTGGGTGCCTACTCCTTCCTACAGCTTCCCAACTTACCTCTCGAAGTGGTGGTCGCACCTGAAGAATCACCGTCCCCGAGCGCTTGCAGCCTTTGTTCGTCACGCAGCTTTCCCATTGAAAACCATTGGGCGCCCGACGGCCCAAAAGCCCACTGCACCCAGCCGCCGCAGTGCCGCTGAGGGTGCACCCACTACCCTGTTCGACTTGCCCTGAGTAAGTGACCAGGAGCTTTGCTCCCACAGCCGAGTGGCCTGCCTGCCAGCAGCCACCAACCCAAGGCCCCTGCCTTCCGTAGGATAACATTGGGCCTACTCACTCTGCACCCGGCTGCCCCTGCGCCGCTGAGGGTGTAACAACTGTACTTACCTGACCCTGGGGGACCCCTGAGTCTATGCCCAGAACCTTAACTCTGCCAGTCGAGTACTTACCCAAAAGCCGATAACTCACTTTTCTTCCATAGGGTAACAGTGACTGGTTTCACTTGGAAATTCTTCTAAGTGTGGAGTTTTGAAACTTTAAAACATTCATCTAAAATCCGCCGAATTACGAAAACGAATTTACTCACCTGTTATCAGGAGAGATCCCAGTGCTGGATCTTGGTGCCCAGCACTGACCCTGAAAAGTAATCATAACTGTACTTACTGGCAACTTGAATTTCCTTCCATAGGATAACATTGCCTGGTTTTTGCTGAAAAGTTTCTAAGTGTCGATTTTGCAAACTTACAAATATTCGTTAAAAATCGCCTGTGTGACATGAACGCATTCTTTCAATTGTTTACAGGAGATGCACCAGTGCTGGATCCAGGATCCAACACTGAGTAAGAAAAAGTAATGATAACACTGCTTACCTGCTAAGTGAATTTCCTCCCGTAGGATAACATTGGTGATTCTATGTGAAAAAGTTTCTAAGTGCCAACTTTTAAAATACAATAATATTCCTTAAAAGTCACAACTGTAACCAAAACGTTTTTACTCAACTGTTTACAGGAGATGTCCCAGGACTGAATCTAGGATCCAGTCCTATGGTAAGAAAAGTAATCCAAAAAGTAATCTATTGCATTTAACTAGAAATTCCCATTGAGCTCCATGTTATATTATGTTTGAAATTGTGTTGCCTATTGCAACAACTGTAACCACTGCATTCAAAAGTCTATTGCCTATTGAAAGTATTTATCTAAAGCATCTCATTCTGAGAAAGTATATTTCGATACCTATTGTTGGTTCTAAAATAAAACAAGCATATATTTTTATATACAAACCATTGACCTAGAGTTCAGTTCTTGAGTGTGTGAGACCATTTGCTGACTGAGGTGTACAACAAATGCTTTACACTGTCCTTCTGATACTGCCTTACTGCTCGACCAAGCTACCACTTTAGAGAGTAAGGTTATATCTAACTTTAGCCTCTGCCAAACCTCTGGGACTGTGGACTCTGTGCACACTGAACCTTACTTTGGTTCAGTATATACAGAGCCACTTTCTTACAGGAGGCAGGAGAACAGGCAGGGGGAGGGGCCGCGGGGGCAGCAGCAGCGGTGCGGGAAAACCCGGCACGCAACCGGGAACAGGGAGAGAGGCACAAAAAGCTGGAGGCACGATAACAGGGCAGAAACCAAAGGGGATGATGGACGGAGTGTTGAACATTGCAAGCACTCGCTCCCAGTCAACTGATCTGGTTTAATCCATCATCATCTTTAGCTCACTCCGCCACTCCCAGTTCAGACATGGCCATATGCGAATCAGTCTGACCCTGTGCCCTCATGGGAACAGCCCAGCCCGAACTGCCAAGCCATGTCTTCCCTGGACCGGAAACAAGCATCCTGGGACCGGTTTCTGGCTTACAGCCGCCATCAGCCAGGCTATCTTGAATCCAGTGGCAAAGTGAGCAAGGGCCCACGCCTGGGCATACCCTGCCAACTTAGGCGAACATAGCAAAACCAAAGGGGATGAAAGGGGATGATGGACGAGGTGTTGAACATTGCAAGCACTCACTCCCAGTCAACTGATCTGGGTTGAATCCATCATCATTCTTTGGCTCACTCCTCCACCCCAGTTCAGACATGGCCATATGCAAATCAGTCTGACCCTGTGCCTCATGGGAACAGTCCAGCCCTAACTGCCAAGCCATGTCTTCCCTGGACCGGAAACAAGCATCCTGGGACCGGCTTCTGGCTTACAGCCGTCAACTGATCTGGGGGTGAGTGCTTGCAATGTTCAACACTCCGTCCATCATCCCCTTTGGTTTTTCTATGTTCGCCCTAAGTTGGCAGGGTATGCCCAGACGTGGGTCCCTTTGCTCACTTTGCCAATGGATCCAAGATAGCCTGGCTGATGACGGCTGTAAGCCAGAAACCGGTCCCAGGATGCTTGTTTCCGGTCCAGGGAAGACATGGCTTGGCAGTTCGGGCTGGACTGTTCCCATGAGGCACAGGGTCAGACTGATTTGCATATGGCCATGTCTGAACTGGGGTGGCGGAGTGAGCTAAAGAATGATGATGGATTAAACCCAGATCAGTTGACTGGGGGTGAGTGCTTGCAATGTTCAACACTCAGTCCAACATCCCCTTTGGTTTTGCTATGGTCGCCCTAAGTTGGCAGGGTATGCCCAGACGTGGGTCCCTTGCTCACTTTGCCACTAGATTCAAGATAGCCTGGCTGATGACGGCTGTAAGCCAGAAACCGGTCCCAGGATGCTTGTTTCCGGTCCAGGGAAGACATGGCTTGGCAGTTCGGGCTGGACTGTTCCCATGAGGCACAGGGTCAGACTGATTTGCATATGGCCATGTCTGAACTGGGGTGGCGGAGTGAGCTAAAGAATGATGATGGATTAAACCCACATCAGTTGACTGGGGGTGAGTGCTTGCAATGTTCAACACTCCGTCCATCATCCCCTTTGGGCACGATAACAGGGGCAATAATAAAAACAAAATGAAGGCACAGTACAGGGACAATCACAGAAATGAAATGCACAATGCACAAATGAAATTAAATGCACAAATGGACAATTACAGAATGAATGCACAATACCAGGACAATGACGGCACAATACCAGGACACGGGCAGGTCTTGCACACAAAAAAGGGCACGAGCAGTGAGGCAGACAGCAGCCTCGAACAACATAGGCAGAGGAGCCGCGGGGTCAGCGGTGGTGGCTCAACACCATCACATACCGAGGAAAAGTTTACATCACAAGAGGGGGCTACAATAGATGACATTTTACAATACAATAGATCAGACCCCAATTGGAAGGCATGGTTAGTTTGGCCCACAGACACAAACAGATGTCAGGGAAGATTCAGGGGTACCACCGAAGGGTTTAGTATCCATAGGCCAGACTCACGTTATGTACAAAGAGAACATCCAGGGGTGGTGACATCATACAGTGTTGGGAAGTTATGCCTCGATTGGCTAACGACCTCAATACTACCCCAGGTGAAACAGCACTTCTCCTTACTTACAGAGAATGTGGACCTAAGGGATTTTTTATTAGGTTCTAGAAAGCCACGTCAAAAACGTTTCTATTACGCTGTCTATAATGAAATTTGGAAAATCTCCCAACAAGAAGCAGCGGAGAGACTACGAGAGATAGATAGGATTAACTCTAGAAATGGCGTTAGCCGTAGTTGACAATGGTACGACTACGTTAACATCCAGGATTTATTCACTGGGCAACATTGTATCTTCTGCTATTGACGTACTAGAACAAGATTTGTCCATACTACAGCACGGACAAAAACAGTTGCATTCTTATTATATTATTAACCTGGACGCTGCAATCATTGCGCGCAGGTTATGTGCCTTGGCGTTTTATCAACAGTACGTCACTGTTTTCTGCATACAATCTCACGGAAAAACAGATGAAAATGGCACAAAGGGGAGCAAAATATACAATGCTGTGTATTGAAAAACTTGACAGATTACCTTTTACTGTGGCAGAATCACCATCCACAGAGTGGTTGGTCCATGGCCATAAAACATTACCGGTCACAACTTTCCAGTTTCAATATTGCCCAGAACAACAACAGGCAGGTAGATATGAAGAAATGGGTAGGGAATTCATCAAGGAGTCTTGGGAATTACCGTACAGATTTCGATGCAGGAGTGGGGATCTAGAAGTGTTTCTAAGCGGTACAAACTGTGAGAACGCTTTAAGTGGATCTCTCATATGCCAGGATATTATGCTGCACGGGGCCTGCAATGGTTCAGTAGCGATCCTATCCGGTCACTTGAGGGGTACCCCGTCAGCCGTGATTACTCAAGTATTCAGGCTACTTTCAAATGGGAGTTACTGGATGCTGAACGATCAAGGTTGTTGTGGGATGCTTCCGGGCATCGCATATCTAGTCACCGTGAGTTCCAGGGTTACTTGTTGTATGCAAGTATTGTTTCCACCGACACACACAGTCAGGGAGGCGCCGCTATGGCCTTCGTTGAATGTTTACTTTATACGGTTTGATACTCTGAGCTGAATGAAAGCCATGCTTCTACAGAAAACCGTGCCCTTAACCTCCGTCCGGGAGACTTTTGATCTCCAAATAACAAGGTCCTCGGCTGAGATACAGGCACTCATACGTACGAATTGCCCCTTCCATTTCACAGAAATGGTAAATCGTATCTTTAACCTGTCTGATACGACGGGTATAGTCCACCTATTTAAGACCATAGGATCAGGACTGTTAAGCACCTTTCAGACCGTCCTCGGAGTTATACCAAACTTCATACAGTCCGTATTCTGAAGCATTTTTGGAGGACTTCCTCTGATCCGGTTTCTAATAGCAGGTATCCTGATTGTAATTTTTCTGCTACGCAATGGACGTCCCAGTCACCAAGGAGATGGAAAAGCGCTCCTGGAACGCAAATACCGTGATCGCATGGTACAACATCTGGGCACACCTCGCCTACGGGAACTGAGCGCCTCTTGGTTGCGGTCATTTAGACCAGTCTGGATGGACTGTATCCTACCTGTTCTCCGATGCCTGTTCTGCGGAGAAGAATGTGTGTTGGAACGTTGTCTGACACTTCCATCAGTTGCGCAACAGGACGTTGATGCTTTACTGGACCCATTAACGGCCCATGTTCTGCAGTGTCCCCAGCGTATTCCTATGTTGATGGCGGCATTCTTAGAGCCTCTGCAGGAAGTCTCTGCTCCTGTTGGAATGGATACCGGCTCCTCCACTAACACTCAGGCCTTGGATGGCGAACAGGCTGCCCCAGCATCGGCTGCAGGCAGTAGGGAAGATCATCTGTGCTCAATTGACGTAATCTGCGAGGTGTTACAGGGATCGTTAGAATTTAATTATGTTGTCCAGTCGCATGAGGAGTGGGTGTTATATTCCATATAGGTAGCCCAATATAGGCCCGGGTAACATCCCAACCTTTCATCTATATTCGTCCCTACATTACATACATAAAGGGCTGCTAGGACTGACTTCTTTACCTAGTTACGGTACTGCTTACAGAACGTGGGGGTTTCCTGAACAATAGCCTCATACATTATGCATGAGGATTCTTGGAAACTCAGCAGGACTACCATCTCCTGCATAATAACTATGTACAGGGTTCATTCCCGACGTCATCCTAAGTCCGACAGTGGCACAGCACGGTAGAACCCCTGGGGATACCTTTGGGTATATAAACACCACATCTTGCTGAGATAGTCAGAGGAGATCAGGACTTCCCTGCCGACACACTGACGCGAGACGCTGAGGCTCCTGCATGCAGATACTCCAGCTCGCAGTGGTCTAACATCCCTTCCGCGGTGTCTAACTCGAGACCAAGACAGGGTCCCTCAGTCTCTCACTTCAGGTAATGGGGTTGACTTTATCCTAGAGGGATTCTTGGCTTAACACCTACACACATGCTAGGTACGCTTAGGTATATCTAGTTAGGATTGCATCGTAGGAGTACGCATTTTATTGTCATGTATTTTATATACCTGCCTGTATTCATGGTTATAGCAAAATGGTAGAAATCTACCATCCTTTTACTTTCTTAGTACTTCTAATCATTTAAATCTGTTACTGTCTAGTGGTTGTTTCAGCAAACTTATTTTACACTAGAATAACGACTGTTCAATAAATACTTATTGAAAAACATCCATACCGTTTATTCTGTGTATCTCTCTGAGATTAAGTGAGCACGAGTGACTGAGCGAAAAGTATTACTCTGTTTCCACGGTCCTGAGGGATCAAGGTTGTCGTGTTCGATAGTTGCCAAGAACTACTCTCTCCTTGGTAAGAGGAGTTTCTAGTGGCACTGTGTGCTAGCTGGTATACAGGCCAACATACCCGGTGGGGGAGTCTAGAATCAGTCTGACACCAATCCTACAGTATATGTTGTCCAAACGTGCAGATCCTATATTGGTTTTATAGGAACTACACAACAGTTCGAGCTGCGATGTGGGGTGCTGGGTGGGCTGTTGGCTACGGTGGGGGCTGCAGTGAAGGTGAAGTGGACGATTGTGTGGTACGTTCAGGTGAGCTCGGTGACATGGCTGTACTTGACTCTGTTGCTGGCTGTGAAGATAGGGTCCAGCGTGTACCATGCGATATGAGTGGGACTAGCCGGTTGAGGCCGATGTTGTTCATGCTTTCGAGAAGGTTGGCAGTGTTGGCGTTGCTGGGGTCATCAAGGTAAAAGTTGAGGTCTCCGACGAAGATCTAGTGTTGGGTGTTGATGGCTTGGGGAGCAATGAATTTGGGGATGGCGTCGCAGACGCCGGGGCGTAGTCCTGGAGGTCTGTAGGTGAGAGTGCCTCTGATGGTGGTTTTGCGGTCTATTCAGAGTAGGAAGTTGTGGTGTTGCATGATCGGGGTGGTGTCGTCCGTAGTGGTGGTGCAGTGGATGTAATCTTTGTGGATGATGGCGATCCCACCTCCGTGTTTGTTGATGCAGTCCCAGTGCACTATCTTGTAGCTGTTCGGCGTGTCGATTTTGGGTAGGGATGCAGGGTTGAGCCAGGTCTTGGTGAGGAAGACGTCAGGCGTGAGGGAAATTAGGTGTCCCAGATCTCGGTGGAAGGTTTGCAGAGCGATCGGGCATTGAGCAGGAGGAAGTGGAGTTGTTCAGGCGCAGTCGTGGTTGGCATGGCAGCAGTGGTTGCGTATGTGGGTGCTCTGGTGTTCAAGGAGAAGAGGCATGCAAGAGGTGCGGCAGAAAGTGTTGATGCGGTGTGCAGAGTCCAAGGCGATTAGTTTGGCACTGGTGTAGATGCGGGTGATGGGAGATCGAGGGTTCCTGGCACTGGGAACAGTCCAAGCATGCTCGGGCGCAGGTGGGCTTGCCTTTGGCACTCTGGCGGAGTGACTGCGCTGCGACCTCCATTAAGTAGGCTCTAGGAAGGGGGAGGGAAGCTGGTCGGGGTTAGCAGCAGCAGGAAGCGTGGGAAAACAAAGGCGTGGGAAAACATGGGCGGGAGGCAGGGTGAAAGACAGCAACAACATAAACAGAGATGAATATGAAAATTGCACACACCCCAAGGCTATGATAGTAAATAGAATAATATAAGCGGGCACACAATAACAACAAAAGCAATACTATGAGACAAAAGGGCACACTCAACAGGGAAAACAGGCACAATCAGCAGGGATAGCAGGCCATAGTCATTGAGAATAACAGGCACAATCAGAGAAAATAGCAAGGTACACTCAGGAGAAACGATAAGGCAAAGTAGGACTAAGCTGCAGCACAAGCGAAGCAGAGGCAAAAGGGAGCCGGCACAGGGATGCGCAGTTAAAGTATTCCGTGGTAAAGGCTGAGCTGTAAAGGCTGTTTCCTTTCTAAACCAGGTGTGGCGTCTGAGTGACACTGACAATGCAATTGCTCTGCTTAGCGAGTCAGTCGTGTCCAACCCACTTCGAAAGGTGAACTTTGTTGCATCTCGCCCATCAGCAGTGGATTGGGTGAGTATGGTTCAGACCCACTTCAAGACCATGGGCAGCATTTGAGCATCCGAATACCAAATAGTGTGGGTGTATCAGCCCAAAAGGCACGGGGAGTACACCGACCATACTGCTGGGCTGCTGGAAGAGAATTTCCTCTTACCAAAGCCTTTTGGATTCTCCATCCAGTGGAATGGTAGGGAACATGCCAGGGTTAACTCGGAAGATGGAGGCTCGGACCACCAAGCTCTCGTGGGTGGGATGCTGGATTGAGAAACTTGGGATCAAAGGAGCGGGACAATGGCGGCGGGCAATCATCCTAAGCACAGGAGCCCCTTTGCAGGGTTTGGACCAGGCCCAAAGCAGGACATCTGTGAGAGCTTCACTGAATGAGAAAGGAGGTTCCATGGGAGTGACTATCGGTTGAAGCACCTCTGTCAAGACTCATCTTGATTGCCACCGAGGGTAGCGTAAGGTCCTGGACCTCAGCCGCCCTCTGCACCACCAATGCAAAAGACACTCAATCCTCCATTGCCAGTAAAAGTGTCTGGTGAGGTGTCCAAACCACTGCCATCAGCCAGCTTCTTATACTAGTTGTCCTCTGATTCATCAAGGAGGTGGGGACTACCTAGGTGTCATTAGACCCCTCTCAATCGCCCCCTCTCCAGGCCTATAAAAAGAAAGGCACTATCCATGCCATGGTACCAGACGGCGACGGAGTTGCCGTTGGCTGACACGGATCGGGCTTCGTATTTGCGTCAGGTATGACGACGGGATCAGCACCACCGCAGGGCATCAGCAGCGCAGGGAGCAATGGCACTGGGGTAGGGTCTGTTGAAGGTCTGGGTATCGCGGACAGAGCAGTGCCAGATCCAGCACTGGATCCAAGGGGATTGACTGGTGCAGAGGACAGACTAGCCAGCAGGAATCTAATAGTTGTCCCTCCTGAACTCATGGGGCCCAAATGCACTCTAAAGGGGTCTGGCTGCCCAAACATGAGGTGCATGGCCTAATAAAACTCTCAGTTGGGCAGGGGTCACTCTGAAAAAACTCTGGGAGAGATTGGAGCAGACCAAGGCATAGGATCTGCGGTAGAGCGAGGCCTTGAGTGGTGGTGTTGTTCCTGTGCCTTATCTGAGGACTTGGACTGACAAGGTGAAGTCGAAGAGTGCTTTGACTTCTTACACTTGTGGAACTTACCCGACGACTTGGACATTGAGCATCAGGAGTGGCTCCGCAAGCAGTCGAGGAATCTACTGCGTGGTCATTGGGAGGCAAGGAGCTTCAGGAACGTTCCTGGCAGCACCTTGGGATTTATGGTGCAGCAGTCCTCGCAGTTCTTGGAGTCATGGTCCTGCTCCAAGCACCACAAACAAACCAAGTGTGCGTCTGTCACAGACATCTGCCTGTTACAGGCACCACAGGGTTTGAAATCCACTAGTTTTTTACGGGACTTCCCTAGCACACCAGGAGAAAATAAATCTCAAAAATAGCTTTGACAAAATGTTGAAAAGTCAGTCAAAAACTAGGCATAGCGCTCAACAGATCTATGCTGACTGGTGCAGAAGGATTATGTTACTTACCCTGTAAATATCAGTTCTTGGCATGTAGCGCTGTAGATTCACATGCTTTGCATACTCCTGCCATCTAGTGTTGGGTTCGGATGTTTGCAAGTTGTTTTTCTTTGAAGAAGTTATTTCCAGTCACGAGGGAAGGTGACTCTTTGGTGATTAGTAAGCATGGGCATCGACTCCATTGTTAGATTGTTTTCCAGCAAGAGGGTGAGAATGAAGTAAGTGTCGTATAGAGATGTCCAGGCGTATAAGATGTAAATGGTAAGAACTGCAACAGCCACTGGTGTCTGGGGAGGAGGGAGGGCGCATGTGAATCTAGAGCTCTACAAGCCAAGAACAGATGCTTACAGGGTAAGTAACAATCCGTTCGAGGCATGGGTGATGTAGATACACATGCTTTGCATAGACTGTATAGCAGTACTCTCCCAAAGCAGTGGCTAACCAGTGGGTGCTGCAGTTGTTTGAAAAAGTGTTTTTAGCGCTGCTTGTCCTACATTAGCCTGTTGACGTGCTAATACATCCACACAATAGTGCTTGGTAATTGTGTGTGGTGTAGACCATGTAGCTGCTTTACAAATGTCAGCTATAGGAATGTTGCCTAGAAAGGCCATAGATGCTCCTATTTCAGGAGTAGAATGTGCTCTAGGATGTATAAAGTTATTTTGGCTTTAATATAACATGTTTGGATACATTTAACAATTCATCTAGAAATACATGATTTAGTTATAGGTTTTCCTTTGTGAGGGGGAGCGAAGGCAACAAAAAGTTGTTTTGTGAAAATCTTTTGTTCTATCAATATAATACAATAATGCTCTTTTGATATCTAATGTATGTAGAGCCTCTTTCTGCTACTGGATCAGGTTGAGGGAAGAAAACAGGTAACTCAATTGATTGGTTAATATAAAAAGCAGAAATTACTTTTGGAAGAAATTTTGGGTTTGTCCGAAGAACCACTCTATCTTTATGAAGTTGAATGAATGGTTCTTCTAAAGTTAGTGCCTGAAGCTCACTGACACGTCTTAGTGAAGTGATAGCAATTAAGAAAGCAACCTTCCAAGAAACAAATTGCAGTGGGCAATTGTGCAATGGTTCAAAAGGTGGACACATAAGTCTTGTTGGAACTATATTACAGTTCCATGCAGGTGGAACCTTTGGTGGTATCACTCTTTAAGGCCTTCCATAAAGGTTTTAATAACTGTTACTTTGAATAGAGATAAGTGTTGTCTGTTTTGAAGATCATGCAGCTGCTGCTGCAAGGTGTAGACGTATAGATGTGTAGGCAAGGCCTACACGTTGCAGATGCAATAATTAACAAATGATTTGTTGTATAGAAGCATCTAATGGGTCAATAGATTGGGTATTACAGTATATAACAAATCTTTTCCACTTTGCTGCACAGCATGCTCTAGTGGTTATCTTTCTTGCTTCTTTAAGAATTGTCATGCAATCTGGTGGTAAATTTAGGTATCCAAACGCTATGACTTCAGGAGCCAAATCGCTAGGTTGAGCTCCTTGGGGTTTGGATGTCTGATTTCTCTATGGTTCTGAGTAAGAAGGTTTGAAGTAAGGTGAAGCTTCTGGTGTGGAACTATTGAGAGTTCTAGAAGTGTGGTGAACAATGGTTGACGAGCCCATGTGGGAGCCAACAGAATAAGGGCGAGGGATGTTTGCCTGAGCCTCCGAACCAGAAATGGAAGAGGAGAGGTGGAAAAGCGTAAGCTAATATCTCTTACCAATTCATCTATAAGGCATTGCCTTTGGATAGAGGGTGTGGGAACCTGGAGGCGAAGTTTAAAACCAGAGATTCATAACCATGCATGTCTTCTGAGGAGAATACTGGTGTTGACTCCTCTGGCTGCTGTCTCAGCAGCATCTAATGCACATCTAATTGAGGAATTAGATATTAGTTTTCCTCCTGTACTAATTCTGGTCCTTTATTCTTGTGCTCCTCTGGGAGATATTTAAGTAAGTCTTCCATTTCGTCCCAGTGGGCTCTATCGTACCTAGTGAGACGACCTTTTGTATTGTCTATACGCCAATGATTGGCTGATTGTGCAGCCACTCTTATACCGGAGGCATCTATTAACTTGGATTCTTTGTCCGAGGGGTGCAGCCCCTGTAGTTTGTGAATTTGCTCTTTTACAAGCATTAGACACAACTAAGGAATCTAAGGGAAGCTGGCCCTTAATAACGGTTGGGTCAGATGGTGGGGGTTTATATTTTTTATCCACCCTAGGTGTTATTATACGCGCCCTCACTGTATCTTTAAAAACGTCTTCAGCATGCCTCATTATACCTTTTAACATAGGTAATGATTGTGTTGTCCTATGTGTGGTTTCTAATGTTTCAAATAAGAAATCTTCTTCCAAAGATTCCCTTGTGTAAAGTAACTCCAAGGTATATGGCTGCTCTGGCAATTAACTTCTGGTATGAGGTGTTTTCATCAGGAGGGGAAGGTTTAGCAGGGTATAGATCTGGGTCTGTAACTGTAGGAGGATCTATATTGTAGACATCCCATGGATCTGGTGGTGGTTGTCCATAAGTGTCATCTCCATCCCCTGTATCAGGATCTGTACTTGGAGAGCCCTGTGGTGCGATGCCTAGAGGGTCTGACGGTGGGATAATAGGTACTGGTGAGGAGGGTGGAGGGGTTTGAGGAATGGGGTGAAAAGGGCTAGTAGCCATGTCCTTTTTCTTCTTAAGAGGGATTTTATATCCAGTGTCCAATTTTCTTTTGGAGGATGGTATCACTGGTTTTGCTGTGATGTGTCCAGTGTCTGGATTTATATGGAGTTTTTTCTGTTTTGGATCCAGCCTATGTTGCATTGTTTTCAGAATCAGCTCCGGAGGTAGTTGAGGAGCATCTTTCTGTGTCGGTGCAGAGCTGGATTTGTCCCTTTTGTCTTTCGGAACCAAAGCTTTAGGTGTCGAAGCTATACATCTCAATCTCGAGCCTCGAGCCAGAAGGCTAAACATTTGCTTTCGGTGCAGAGTCGGAGGGCGGGGCGCTCAATGCAGAGTCTCAGTGCCTACCATGGCCGGATGGCGGTGGTGGCCCGGAAGCCTTTTGTTTGGTGGAAGCGGGTTTTGTGGATAAAGCGGCTTTGGTACTCATGGCACCTTGACCAGCTGGAACATTCTGGTACTCCAGTTCTATCTCCAGCTCAGAATCTGAATCTTGGATGGAGCAGGCCGCCTCCTCCTCCTCGCTGCCGACGCTTCCATCTCTTCTTGTTCGACATCTTCGCCGAAGATATCCGGTGTTTCTTCAATATTTTGTCACTGCATTTCGCTCCGTCGAGGCCAGCGGTCTCGAAGGGTCTTTTTGCAAGCGAAATGAGCGACAGGCGTCACAGTCTTCTTCCTTGTGCTCCGGAGATAGGCACAATTTACAGGCTTTGTGAAGGTCGGTGCGCGGATATTTGGAGTGGCACAATTAGAACGGAGTCTGTTCCATCGGCAGATTTACCCGATGTTGGTCTTTCGAGTGGAAGTGAATGAAGTGGGCTAGGCCCAAAGGCCGCGGTTGGAGTTTTATTGATCCAACTATGAAAATTCGATTTTTCGACACGCGTAGGATGGGAAAGGCATCAGAAACAATATCAACGAGGGTACAGTGGGTTGCGAACTGAAGGTATCCCAACGAACAGTCTTGAACTGGAGCACAGCAAATCACGTCCGAACCCGATGGCAGAAAGAAAACAATCTAACAATGGAGTCGATGCCCATACGCACATGAGATAATCATTAGTAGTTGCAAAAACAAAATGAATACAGATTCGCAAAGAGGTTGCATCCAGAGAGTATAACATGCAGGTTTCCTACTCCATTCGACCCTTAGGGAATTGAAACATTTGAAAAAGGTCAAACCTAAAACATGTTTGAAGGTTCCTTTCTCAAGGATTAGAAACCCAACTGCTCAGTACTGTTCTAGTCAGGCCATGTTTTGAGTAAAAGAGGAGCCTTCACAGAATGTTCAGTCAATTAAAGAGACTTCCACTCTGCAATAGCTACTTCTTTTAATAGAGTGTAAACGTTCTTCTTAAAGGGGTTGGATTTAGCATGCCTTTACAACAGCCAACCCTTTCCAAACAATCCTTAATGTAACTCAACCAAGGGATAGCACTAGGGAAATACATATCAAATATCAAGCAAAACATATCTAGACAGTTCAGGAAATTGATTTGACCTAACAGAAACCTAAAAGTAGAGACAAGCATATGACTTTTTTCCCTCCAGACAACGTACTGTAAGCTCCCTTAAGTACTGCATAGGTAGGCGCAAATTGTGGTTAACCTACTAACCTATTTTCTTTGATTTGTAACACTTTTCTGCCCGAATATCTACATAAACTGGCTCCACTAGCAGCCATCGCCACATTTTGCCATGTACATGTTCGATATAGATGATATTTGCATTCCATCCTCCTTGAAAAAATCAAAATATCTTCCTTGGGATTTTTCCCCTATTAGCCAGTCTATTCAATATAGGGGGACCGCAGTTTAAACTGGTATGCAAAATTATGTTGAAAGAGGGAAAATATGGTACTTATTCAAGAGGTTTACTATTCACCACGATGCACCCGATTTTCAGACTCTTGGGGCCGGTAGACATTATTTTCGCCACATTTGATGTAGGACAAAATGATTGTTATGAGATAGTTTTTTTAAATATTGTTTTATTCAGAGTTAGCAGTAGAAAACAGAAACTGCTTGCATCTTTCAAGAAATTGAGTCATTACATTTATCTTTTCCAAAAGAGTGTTTTCTGTGATCTCTTATCACCTATAGTTTGGTTTTTTGGTAGCTTTTTGATACATCTTTTGGTTCCATTTTTTTTTGTTCACAGATCCAAATGAAGATAGAGTCTTTGGCACCACTGGTCCCTCATCCCGCCACTGGCCAAAGCAGAGGATGTTACAATTGGGAGTCCCTGAATTTGAGCACAGTGGGCGGACCTGGGCAGAGGCTGACGCATCGTCCAGGGATGGGGCCTCTCTAGAGGAATTAGGAGATGTGTGGCTTCCCTTTGGCAGTTCTCACTTATCCAATCATCATAGGAGGACTCTTTTAGGAAGACAGTGACTGCACTAAAATTGTGGTTGAAAGTGTCTGAGGTAGTAATGAGGCAATACTTTTCTCTGTATAAGATGTGCACTTTGATACCAAAATGTACTGCTCCTACTGACAATAACCTTAAAAATAATAATTCAAGTTGCAACAATAAAAATCTCATGAGCATCAGGATAGGCCACTTGCCAATACTGTAAATTACAGGAGCATGACAAGGGCGAAAGTGAAATGAAGGCTATGCCTAAAAACAGCTGAAATACTTGAACATATAAAGTTTGATTCCAAGCACCTACTGTGGGAAATATCATACTGACTCGCCTCGTTTTTTCTACCTGCATGGATACAGATACATTGCAAGCACTCTAGGCAATGAAAAAATGAAATGTACTGAATATGCTAATTAATTACTTTTTTATTATTAGGTGTAATGAAAATTTATGAAGTGAAATGGTTTTACTCAACAAGTATTTATGTATTTATTCTTTAGAATTAAGATGTGAAGAGTTTATATAGTTTGCATAAACCAATTATAAACTAAAGTAATACATTAAAATATCAGTTTCTATCCTACCTGGGGATGAGGTGTTGATCCTTTGACTGACGCCCCGCTGCCGGTTGCTGCCACTCCAAGAAGACTCTCTGCTCAAAACTGCTGTTCTTCTTTCTGGAGAATCGCCCCCTAGTGTGGTGCACTAATATAATTAGGGATGCAATCATTCATTTCCAATATTCAAGAGGGTGCATAAGCCACAAGTGTGCTCAAATGCATCCAATAATACATTTTAAAGAATGTTAACGTTGAACAAGGAATTACAACAAGTAGCGCTGTGGAATATGTAGTCATGAGAGTTATCAATACATTTTCAGTATCACTGCAATGGATATTTCTCTGTGGTTGAGATGTCTTAAAATAGAGACACTGGGAAAAGACTGTGACACTAAACAAATAAAGTGATCATAACATCCTAAAAATGCAGTAATTTCCAAACTTATTGAAACATTCCAACCAAAGGCAAGAAAAATATAGCCAGGGCAGCAGGCCACTAAACTCTCTTCAGTGGCATGAAATGACCTAATCTTCCATTGGTCCTGGCTGCCCCGATGATTACAAGATTTGCAATAGAATTATGGTACCAGCAGCAATAATAGAAGGAACAAGTTACTTACCCTATAAGACATCTGTTTGTGGCAGGTAGTGCTGTAGATTCACATACTGTGCATACTTCTGCCACCTAGTGATGGGCTCGGCCGCGTACAACTTGTTTTTCTTCGAAGGAAGGCTTTTGCAAGTCACGGGACTTAGTGACTCCACTTATAAGTGGTACTGCGCATGGGCAGACTCCATTGTTAGATTGGTTTTTTCCCGCATGTAGGACGAGATTAGAGAAGGCGGATAGAATATATAGTAACGATGACCGTGCATAGTAAAGAAATAAAAGATAATAAAAAGATATCTGCAACAACCGGGAGGAGGGTGGGCACATGTGAATATAGCAGCACTACATGCCACGAACAGACGCTTACAGGGTAACTAACATTTTCTGTTTGTGGCATGTGTAGCTGTAGATACATATATTGTGCATAGATTGAAAGCAGTCCTCCTAAAAGTGGTGTCCTAGTCTGAGGACCCTGCAGAAGACTGTAAAAGTGCACGTAGGATAGACTGGCCAACTTGCGCTTGTTGTCTGGCCAGGTCATCCACACAGTAGTGTTTGGTAAAGGTAGCTGCTTTACATATGTCAGCTAGTGGCATATTACCTAAGAAAGCCATAGAAGCTCCTTTCTTCTGAGTGAAATGAGGTCTGGGAGGTTTAGGTAGGGCTCTTTTAGCTTTGGCATAGCAAACCTGCATGCACTTGACTATCCAATGTGCAACACTTGCCTTGGACAGAGCACGTCCTTTATGTGGCTTTGAGTAGGACACAAAACAGCTTTTGTGTCTTATGGAAAGTTTTTGTCCTTTCTATATAATAAATTAGTACTCTTTTGACATCTAGAGTGTGCAGAGCTGAGTTCTGCTACAGCTCTATGGGTGTGGAAAGCAGACTGGCAGCTCCACTGTCTTTTTAAGGTGGAAGCTAGTAACTACATATGGAGGAATTTTGGATTGGTTCTGAGAACTACTCTATCCTGATGCACCTGGAAGAAAGGATCTTCCAAGGTTAGAGTGTGCATTTCACCAACTCGTCTTAGAGAAGAGATGGCTACAAGAAAAAATCATCTTCCAAGAGGAGAACTGCAGTGGGCAAAGAGTGAAGTGGTTCAAAAGGAGGGCCCATGTCTAGTGAAGACTATATTAAGGTTCCAAACAGGAGCAGAAGGCGTACGGGGTGGAATGACCCTTTTGAGGGCTTCCATGAATGCCTTAATGAATGGTATTCTGAATAGTGAAACATGTTGCCTATTCTGTAAGTAAGCAGTTACAGCAGCCAGGAGTAAACGAACAGAAGTGTAGTCGAGGTCGGACTTCTGTAATTGAAGGAGGTAACTGACAAAGTCCTGTACAAATGCTGTCAGAGGTTTGATATTTTTTAGGAAGAAAATGGTGCACAAAACGTTTCCACTTGGCTGCATAACAGGCCCTGGTAGTAGGCCTTCGTGCCTCTGTGAGAATAGACAAACACTCTTCTGGTAAAATAAGGTAAACAGACTCCTAAGACCTCAGAAGCCATTTCTCAAGGTTGAGCTGCTGAGGGTTGGGGTGTCTGCGTGCCGGGGTTTGTGTGAGAAGATCCAGTAGGGGAGCTTCTTGTGTGGGACTAGAGAGGGTTCTAGCAGTGTGGAATCCCATGGCTGGCGTGCCCAAGTTGGTGCCACTAAGATGAGTATGAGGTATGTCTGTCTCGGCCTCCTGACCATGAACGGATAAAGTGGGAGAGGCAGAAAAGCCATGTTAAATATCCCTGCGCATTGCCCATGGACTGTGGGTGTGGTCGTCGGGCGCCGATGTTCGGACATTTCGCGTTCACGGCGGTGACGAACTGCCCTATCTGTGGGAACCCCCAAAGCTTAAAGTACAAGAGTAGGGCCATGGGGTGGACTACCCATTCGTGCACTTGTTAGTGCGACCGGCTGAGCAGGCCCGCCACATCGTTGTCCACCCAGGGAATGTGTTGAATGAGCAGATGTACTCTGTGATGTTCGCCCACCACCAGATGCTCAGGGCTACACTGGACAGCTGTGGTGAATGTGTGCCCCTTGTTTCTGTAAGTGGAACATGGCAGTTGTGTTGCCCATGCGTAACAGGACTGTCTTGCCTTGGATGAGAGGGTGAAAAGCCTGGAGAGCAAGCTGGACGGCCAGCAGCTCTAGGTGATTGATGTGAAAAGTTTGCTGGGCAGGGGTCCATTGACCCTTGACAGTGAGAAGAATTGAGAGGTGCCCCCAACCTCTGAGTGCGGCGTCTGTGGTAATAGTCTCTTGCTGGAACTGGTCAAGGAAGGGCCAGAACTTTCCACCGCAGAAATGTGAGGAAAATGTGTTTTTTTTTTTTTTGTTTACAAAGTTTGAGGTTTGCAAGGGATTCTGGGTAACAGAACCTGGTGAGAGCCAGACAAGTCACCCCATACTGTATTCCCCTGGGTGTCTAGTTTTCAAAAATGTATAGGTTTGCTAGGTTTCCCTAGGTGCCGGCAGAGCTAGGGTTCAAAATCTACAGCTAGGCACTTTGCAAACAAGCATTGGCATAGCCAATAGGTCTCGCCTTTGGGACCTTATAAATGTTTAGCTATGCAGCATATTATCCTGGGTGCTGTACCACAAGGGATTGAAGAGCTATAGGAGAAAATCCAGTGAGCGAGAAAGAGTCCATTAATGGGGAGGGGAAGACGGAGGAAGAGAGAAAGGTAGAGGAAAACAGAAATGAAGAGAAAGAGTTTGTGGGAGAAGTAAAGTGTCAGGTGGGACTGATGAGATGCAAAGATAAGTGTCTCAAAGCTCAACCTAAATAACAGTCAAGTAGGAGTAAGTGATCCATTTATCTACAGACAGACACTGCATCACGGGTAAAGATGTACCTTTTGAGAGAGGAAAGAATTTCTGTTTAGAAAATTGCTATACTGTACTTAATTCAGTTTACAACAGACCGAATGCTCCACGCCGTAGACAAATGGAGTGGACAGTGTTTCTTATATGACAAAATGCTTAGTAACTGGACAGAACGGGGGCACGTGCTTTCAGAAGTACAGGATCGATTTTTGAGGTCTAATGAATATATATATATATTTTTTTAATTGATCAGTGTTGATGATCAAGTGGTTTCAACTCCCGTCAAGTAAGTTCAGTAAAGAGCACAGGGCGACTTAGCCCCAGGAGACAGTCAAGGCAATTCAGAGCCTACCTGAAAGTAATATGTACACAAATAGTGAAATATTTTATTTATGATATACAAAACTGTTACACAGTCGTGCAAATGCCTTCCACCAACTTAATATTCAAAAGCAAAGGCATTAATTCCCCAAGGCATTTTGAAGCGGAATAAATATGTAATGCGCGTAACTTTATTTGGACATATGAGCAAGTCTTAAAGTAAGAACCCCCGCCCCTTTATGAAGACCTATGGGAGATATTTAAACATGCAAAAAATATCGTTTGATGCTGTTCACAAGATTGAAAGTTTCGTTTGCCAGTGCTGGTATTTTAAGATACATTTTTCGGAATAATGAACTTTGCACCACTGCCTCTTTAATGTTCGAGACTTACAGCAGGAGCGTGAGAGTAAAGTGTTCGGCAGACAATCAGCTGTAACAACGAGTAGACTGGTTTTGTGTGGAGGAGCTGAGAGGCTCTTGACACGAGTTTCTAAGGACATGGACTGATAGAACTGTGTGTAGAGTAGAATAAAGGACTGATTGATGATTAAAGCAAGGCTCAAGAATATGGAATAGGCTGATAAATTATTTGCATGAGACAAAGAAGCTACTGCACGGAAAAATGGGCTCGATTGAGAGCGGAGTCCCGCTTCATTGGGGGTGAACGGTAAAGGACACAGGAGGTGAGGGCTGATGACAAACTAGATTCCAGCGTTTAGACCTCAGCCGCCGGTTTAAAGGGCTGCGAGCGCACAGAACTCACGGGCACTGCCACTGACGGGGGCGGCTGGCACTACGTAATGCCCTGCATTCACTACAAGTAGAGGGGATGTGAGCACCAATCAAAACAAGCGCAGCCTGCTCCGAGGATACGGCGGCGGCGGCCCCAATGGATGTGACGTCCTTTTCGATTTAAAAACAAACAAGAAAAAACAGGGTTTTGAAGCAGCTTTGCACCAAAGCTGCAAGACTCCTGTACCAGCAAGTATGCTATATATAGCTGCAGTACAGTGCCTCTCCCTTTAGGAGCCTTCTGAATATTACCAAGTGCAAGATTTGTTAAACATAAACGTGTTCCAGTTAGCAACGCATTGCAGAGCCCACCGCCATCTGTTTCCAATTAACGCGACCGCGAGACAGGCAAATGTAAAGAAGCGCGCGGCGCGATAATTGGAAACAGATGGCGCAGCCTGCTCGCTCCCGCAAAGTAAACGCCATACATGCACGAGTGCTCATTGGAAACAGTGCAGTACATGCACAAGTTTCCCAAAGGTCCTGAGTGATTCCAAGAGGTCACTCCTTAGCAGCGCTTGCGCGCTGCCTGAGCGAGACCTAAAAAAGGGTCAGTTTTCACTGTGAAAATGTGGTGTGTCCACGTTGCGTTTTGGGAAGTTTCCTTTCGCGGGCACTAGGCCTACCCACACAAGTGAGGTACCATTTTTCTCTGAAGACTTTCGGGAATGCAATGTGGGTGAAATTTTGTGGATCCACGCAGATTCCAGAACTTTGCACCATAGAAATGTGAGGAAAATGTGTTTTTTTTACAAGGTTTGCAAGGGATTCTGGGTAACATGTATAGGTTTGCTAGGTTTCTCTCGGTGCCGGCAGAGCTAGGGTTCAAAATCTACAGCTAGGCACTTTGCAAAAAAAGGGTCAGTTTTCACTGTGAAAATGTGGTGTATCCACGTTGTGTTGTGGGCCGTTTCCTGTCGCGGGCACTACACCTACCCACACAAGTGAGGTACCATTTTATCGGAGACTTAGGGGAACACGGAATTGTAGAGCAACTGTTATTACCTATTGAATTTCAATTCATTTCTGCCTTCCAAATGTAAGACAATGCGTAAAAAGAAGTCACTTTGAAAAATGTCCTATAATTCACATGCTGGTATAGGTACCCACAATCTCGGAGATGTGCAAATAGCTACTGTTTCTAAACTCTATATTTTGTTCCCATTTCAGAAATACATAGGTGTCTTTCTATACCGATTTTTCCCTGTTTATATTTTCCCAAATGAATTGCTATATACCCGGTACACAATAAAAAACCATTGCAAGACGCTGCTCAGTTATTGGCTCTGGGTTTCTCAGGTTCTTGGTGAACCTACAAGTCCTATATATCCCCTCAACCAGAAGGGTCCAGCGGATGTAACGGTATATTGCTTTAAAAAATCAGTCATACTTAGAAGAAGTTACAGGTGAAAACGTTGGCACAAATGACTATTTTTTTAACTCATTTTCAAATTTTCCTATTTTCAACTGTTAGTTTCTATAAGAAAACCTTGAAGGATCTACACAAATGACCCTTTGCTAAATTCAGAATTTTGTCTACTTTTCAGAAATGTATAGCTTTCCAGGATCCATCATTGCTTTCATACCCAATTTTACCATTAACTGGAAGGAGGTTGAAAGCACAAAAAATAGCAAAAATAGGCTATGTACCAGTAAAATCCCAAAACTGTGTAAAAAATGTTGGTTTTCTGACAAAAGTATGTCAGTTCCTGAAAGCTGGGAAGATGGTGATTTCAGCACCACAAACCCTTTGTTGATACGATTTGCAGGGAAAAAACCAGATGCTTTCATCTGCAGCCCTTTTTCCCATTTTTCAAAAAAAAAAAAAACCCAGAATTTAGCTGTATTTTGGCTAATTTCTGGGTCCCTCCAGAGGAATCAACAAACCCTGGGTACCTTTAAAAATCCGCATGGTGTTGGAAGAAAAGGACGCAAATTTGGCGAGGATACCTTATGTGGTCAAAAAGTTACAGGGGCCCTAGCTGCGAACTACCCCAAATAGCCAAAAATGGCTTAGCACAGGGGGGGGGGGGGGAGGCCTAGCAACGAAGGGGTTAAATGTCGATCTCGATTATAGGCTTTCCGTGTGCGCTCGTTTGTACTTTTTACTTTTATGTCTATTGCCTGTTCCAGGTTTTTGTATTTTTGTTAACGTGGTCATTCTTTTTAACATTGCTTGCTTAATGAATGTGCAGTTTTTGCATCTCGTGTTTTTCAGTTGGCAACCAGATTTCCAATTTAAAGGTTCTATTAGTGTATTAGGTGCCAAAGTCACCAGCGGCTGTACTTCCTTATCGTACCTCATACCGAAAAGCCCTTCGTTCCATGAAGGTTTCGCCGAAAGTGACGGTACCTCGGACCTGCTCAACATGGCGGCCGTGGTATAGCTGGGCAGAGGATGTAAACAAAGTATATCTATAGGCTTGCCCTACCTCTGGCATGAGGAAGCGACTCCAGGGGCTGTACGGAGCCAAACAAGCAGGCGGGGGCCGCTGCCCACCACCCCGGACCTGCATTAAGGAGGCAGACACTCCAACCGGCGCTGCAGACAGGTAGTAGCTACTACCACCGTCACCACACAATTAATCCAAGTCATTTCACGTAGGAGGGGACTCGGCTTGCACAGACTAATGCATTTGCGCAGTCTCTCGCAGTCTAACATGTATGACAATGTGAAAGTGTGCTGTAGTCGATAAACAGTATACACCACCACCCTCGAATATTTGCATACTTTGTGTGAGTATGTCGGCGATCTTTGGAAATACAGGCTGAAATCACATGTTCAACTTTTTTTCCCATTCAGCACTGGTTGGATAATGACCGATGCTAGCCTTCACTGCCTGTGGCATGCACTGCTGTTCTTTTGTTTCCCTGCTGATGGTGCAGAGGGATTACAGGATGGCCTTCCTCCTCTGTTGCTGCTGTATGGGTTCTCACTGCACTGCATATAAGGTATTGATTGTAGAACAGTGATGGTGTAATAGTACAATGCAGTGCATTTAGAACTGCTGGCTGTATTTTCACTGCTCCCCCGTGCCTCATCTTTGCTCCGAACATCGCTCCCAGGCAGGAGCTGCTCTTACGCCTCAATGGCCAACGAGATGACGGTGCTGCAGGACACTTTGAGATCCTTCGTGCACTGGGAGTTGGAGTTTCAGGGATATGGATGTTTGGGGACAGGGTGAGTGGCCCATTCTCCCCTGGCAGTGTTAGTGCTTCCACTTTTAGTTGTTTGCAATCCCTTATGTATTTTTTGACCCTTGCAGTAGATGTTGTAGCACCCAGGATAATGTGCTGCATGGCTAAATGCTTACAAAGTCTCAAAGGCGAGACCTATTGGCTATGCCAATGCTTGTTTTACTTAGATTTGTGCCCCCATTAAGGGGCAGACTTCACTGTGTTTTATATTGTTAACTGTTTTATTTCTTGTCATCATTTGCATTTGTGAACTTGTGAATTTATTTCTCCCTTTATTGTAGTTCAAAGCTTTTGATTTCCTTGGTGACTCCTACTTGCAGTTTCCGCATTAGTACATCTGCAGTTTGTGTAGTTGAATGTGTTTGGTAAGAAAACATTATTTTGTAATGTTTACTTCAAATAAGTATCATTGCCCTGCTTGAATGTGTGTTTTAACTGTTGTAATAACTGCAGCATATTTAAGTTCTATTTTATTGGGTTTCAAATTTACTTCGGATTTGTGCAAGATGTGCAATGTGTATTGTGTTGTCTTGTGTGTATTTACTTTTGATTTTCCTTTCTAGTGGGATATCGTTGGTGTTTGTTGTGTCTGTGCATAGAAGGTGCAGCTGATCCTCAGTCTAGCTCTCAGTGGAAGTGAGAGGTATATTTTGGAGCATAAAGTTCACTGTAAGGTTTGTTTTGATTTTGTTTTGTTTTTTCCAGACTAATATATGTCAATAGTTACAGCCACAGTTTGTGGAGTTTGAATTTGAAAGTGTTGTTTGTTGTTTTGTTGTTGAGTTTCATTATGACTGGCCATAGGCTGACTGCCCAGCAGGTTGTTGGTTTGTTTTTTGAATCTGCCTCTGAACATGGCTCTGAGACTGACACTGTATCTGAGGCAGAGGACCAAGCTGAAGATTATGGCAGTGAATTTTCTGTCCAAGAGGAATCATCTGATGATGAATTCACTATTAGTTCTGATGAAGCACCTCTTTTAGAAGAAGACACGGGTATGCCAGTAATGCAGCAAGAGCAAGTTAGATTGCAGCTAGGGGCTGGAAGGCTTCCACTTGAAGTTCTGAACCCTGGGTTGCCCCTAACTTGGTGGTTTTGCCTTCCTTTAGTGGTGTTGCAGGGTCTAAAGTCAATACAGAGAACATTTAGCCTATCAATTTCTTTCAACTGTTTATTGATGTGTTTTTGTATGATAATGTTGAGCAGACTATTTTATATGCAGAACAGTTTTTGAGGGACAACAGTGCCACACTTAAGATCCCACTCTAGAGCTACCCAGTGGACTCACATAAATCTCCATAAGATTAAGCAGCTCTGGACTTTAACTTTGTTGAGAGGATTGCTAAGGAAGCCATCATTGTCTTTATATTGGTCTACTAGTCCCTTGTTGGCAAATGCTATATTTACAGCAACCAGGAATCGAGATTGGTATTTGCTTCTGTAGTAGATACTGCATTTTTGTGGATCATGCTAACGCATTGCCACAAGATCACCCTGATTGTGACTGTCTCTTCAAGTTTCGGACTGTTCTTGTCAATTTAGTAGATGGTTTCTCAGAGATCTAGGTTTCAGACCATACATACGCAGCAAAAAAACATGTTATGGCATTAAGATGTCTGAGGCTGTTTGAAAGTGCCTTTGGATATGCCTATAATTTCAGGGTGTACACTAGTAGGGATTCTTCAATTGATCCTCATACCCCCCAAGTTATTGCCCTTCCACTTTTGGAATTTTTAATAAAGGTCACTATTTATATGTGGACAATTTCTACACAGGTGTGCAATTATCTCCGAATTGTTCAAAGTGGGAACTGTGGTATGTGGCACAATCTGTTGTAGCAGTAAAGGTTACCCTAAAAAGCACGTCTGTAAAAAATTTCAAAGGGGACAGAGCAGTGTCTTGTGCAGTAATGAATGACTTGCTTTGACATTTTCAGACAGAAGAAATGTCCACATGATCACAACTATTTACGATGAAAGCACTTCCCCTAAGACAGTTTGGGGTCAGGTAGCAGAAGTGAGCAAACCTGTGTGCGTTTTAGACTATAACAAGTATATGGGAGATGTAGATAGGGTAGATCAAATGTTGGAGCCGTACAATGCTGCTCGAAAGTCATACATCTAGTACAAAAAGATGGATGCTCTTGTTTCATTTGGCATCCTTCAATGCTTATGTTGTTTTCAAAGACTATTTTCCAGATTCCACAACAAGTTTTGTATAGTTTCGGCAGTCAGTAATAGCCAGCCTGGTTGCAGTTGAGCATGGATCAAACTAAGGTCAAAGGGAGTCCAAGCAAAACGACTCTCATTGAACTTGGTTTGATCTGTTCCTATCACTGGCACTATGCCCAGTCACACAAGCACAGGACCCTCTTTTATTGGGACAAGTGGGGAATGGATCAAACTAAGGACAAAGGGAATACTCACAGAGGGACTCTCATTGACCTTGATTTTCAGAAATGTCTGAGTTAGGTAGGTTTACCCTGGTGGCCATCGGACCCTGGCCCAAAAACTTAGCTGCCCCAACTGCCAAATCAGATAATGTTTGTGGCAGGAAATGCTAATATCTCCACATTGTATTTTGGGCCCTTTCCTGTTGCTGGCACTAAGCTTACCCACTCCAGTGAGGTACTATTTTTATCGGTAGACATTCTACTCTGCGTGACTGTACACCACTCCACTCTAGGCCCCTCAATTCTACTCTATGCCACTGTACACCACTCTACCCTATGGCACTCTACACCACTCCACACAATGCCACTTTACAGCACTCTACGCTACACCTCTCTCCTCTACGCCATGCCGCTAACTTTTAGCCATGCTGACCAGCATTGTATTTGCCATTGCTGGTTTTCTCAGCTTAGGTTAGATGTACATTCGGAGTGCGTCTTAAGTTACTATGGGATAGATCTGTGTCTCACATTTGCCTACAACAATTTAGTAATTTCCATTGTAACTTTCTAGAGATCGCTTCTCTGAATACCTCCAGCATGGATTTTGATTCTTTTTGTTGTGCGGCAACGCACATTCCTTGCTTATATTTACTATTCCAATACGTGCATATACCATCTAGATAAACGTGGACTCAACTTTCATGTAAGTAACATCGTATAGTTCCATATTTGAGGGTTCCAAACGTACATTTTTATACTTCTTTTCTGTGTTTGTTTCGATCATGACAAAGCAGATACAAACCAGACAGTAGATGTCTTTGATTACATTAGTCTGCTTTGAGTTATGTTTAAAAGAAAAAAGCTTCACAATTAACTAGAACTATAAAAAAGCAGTAAGTTATTACAACTGCATTTATGAAACTACCAGAATTTAACGAATGATCACAGTGGGTTTCTTTCCTATTCGCTCCTCCTGTTAAATAAAACTATTGATGAATATAGAGGTACAAGAATATGTGACATACAGCCCACATACGATGCCTCAGAAAATATAAAATGAAGAGTTACTGGTCATGGGTCTGTTCTCTATCACAGTGTAGGAGCCCCTGGTTCATAGGGCACACCCTGTAAATAGAATATTCTAGGCAGATCTGAAGGGTTGACATTTTTTTTAATTGTCTGGCTTAAAAACCTTTTGAACCCAGCAGTGTTGGGGCGAGGATCCCTGATCACGCTGCTGGCTCTTCAGGCCTAAAGTTGCTTCAAAATGCACTCTATTAAGAGAATATTATGTCAAGAGGCATACATTTCAGGAATTCAACTCCTTTAACTGTACTCTGGATCACATTTACTTCATATTTTAATGGTTTATACCACGAGCAACAGCTCTGAAACTAGACATCTTGACACTAAGCTGTTAAGTTATGAGCAAAAAGCAATGTTTTTAATAACTTTAGGAACATAAGATAGGCACAGAACGGAATTCCAAAGGAAGAAATATTTCAGTTTTTTGTGGCTTGAAAAGACCAAGCATGTCCGCTATAACAACATTTTCTGATTTTTAGGTGAAGAGTAAATGAGCCGATCTCGGATTTCTGGGTTTGGGTCAGACTGTACAAAGTGAAAAGATGAAGGACGAGTTGCGGCTCTTGATTACTCGGTTTTCTGTAATAAGTGCAAAGGCTCTAACGGATAGTTTGCATTAGAAATGCGGTCCCTAGTTGGCAGAGGTATGCACCCTGTCTAAGTAGGTCCCACACTCTAGTCAGGGTAGTACACACTGAACGTTTACCTGTGCTCACCCTCTGGTAGCTAGGCAGAGACCAGTCCGTCAGGCTAAACTAAAGAGGCAATGTGTAAAGTATTTGCGCGCGCGACACACACACAGTAACACAGTGAAACCATAACAAAAGTCCTCCACACCAGTAAAATAGCCAATATTTATTGGAGTAAAACAGGACCAAAACGACAAAAATCCAAACTTAAATCAAAATGCAGTCCTTAGAAGTCTATAGCTACAACTAGCGCCATCTGGTCGTGCTTGACCGGAACAAATCCAAAAGTTCAGTCTGACCACGATGGAGCTCGGGCGGATACAGAAATCACACAGATCCCCTTACAGTACCTTGGATGTGTCAGAAACCAAAGATGAAGCATCGCGCAGAGGAGGTGAAGCGTCATGAATGCAGGTGATGCGTTGGTTCCTGAAGATGGTGCAAGGTCGTTGAAGCATTGCCGCTCCGGGACGATGCGTGCGCAGAGGAGGTGATGCATTTGTTGCGGATGCGAGGCCTCGAGTTCCTGAAGACGACGCAGTGTCGAGGATGCGTTGAAGTCTATTCCTTGCCATCGAAGTCAAACCCGCTGGGCTAAAGGCAATGAGTCGGTCGAAAGCAACGCACGGCTGGGGACACATCAGAGTCCGGGCGGTGCACCAGGGACATCAGTGGCGCGGAGTCCGAGACTCACGCAGCGGCTGTTCTTTGGAAGCACTACAGTCATGTCGGGACTGCACTGAAAGTCGAGGTCGTTCCATCGTGCACTCGGATAGCCCTGTCCATGGCTTCAGTGCAGGCAGCAGCGATGCGTCAATTTCGCAGGGATGCGCCAGTTCCGAGATTATGTTTTGGGTCGATGCGTCGATTTCTTGGTTGCAGCACCAAATCTACATCCAAGTGTCCAGGACTGGTTTTGCACCACTTGGCAGGTCAGGACTCACAGCAAAGGAGCCCAGGTGCCTGCTGCAAGATTCAGGTGAAGTCTTTGATAACCCTGAGACTTCAGCAACAGGAGGCAAGCTTAGTCAAGCACTTGGAGAATCTTAGAAATCAGAATGTAGAGAGTAAAGTCCAGTTTTCTCACTCCCAGGCAAGAAGCAGCAGGCCAACGACAGCAAAGCAAGCAGCGAACCGGCAGTCACTCCTCGAAGCACAATAGCTCTTTTTCCAGGCTAAATGCCCTCAGTCCAGAAGTGTTCGGAGTACATGATGTCAGAGGTCCAGTACTTATACCAATTTTCGCCTTTGAAGTAGCGAGACCTGCCCTTTCTGGCCCTGGCACCAGATACACTAGAGAGGGGTATGCAGCTCTTTGTGAGGGGACAGGTACAGCCCTATTCAGGTGCAAGTGTCAACTCCTCCCACCACTCTAGCTCAGGAAAACCCATCAGCCTGGTGGTGGGCCATCACGATATGAAGGGCACACCTCAGCTCCTTTGTGTGTGACTGTCTAGGAGTGAATTCACAAAGCCCAGCTGTCACCCTGACCGATAGTGTGTATTCTAGGAACAGGCAGAGGCACAGAATGGTTAAAGTAAGAAAATGCCATCTTTCTAAAAGTGGCGTTTTCAGACCTGCAGATTAAAACCCAACTTCACTGAAAGATGTGTTTTTAAATTGTGAGTCCAGAGACACCAAACTCTAATTTTCTATCTGCTCCCAATTGGATGTTACGCTTGTTACAAGGCAGCTCCAATGCTAACCTCACGGGAGAGATAGGCCTTGCTATAGTGAAAATCGAATTTGCCAATTTTTCACTACCAGGACGTGCAAACCCCAGCAGCACATGTCCTATCTTTTAAATACACTGCACCCTCCCATGGGGCTACCATGTGCCTACCTTAGGGGTGCATTACATGTAGTAAAAGGGAAGGTTTGGGCCTGGCAAGTAGGTGGACTTGCCAGGTCGACATGATAGTTTAAAACTGCGCACATAGGCTCTACAGTGGCAGGCCTGAGACATGTTTGAATGCCTACTGATGTGGGTGGCACAATCAGTGCTGAAGGCCCACTAGTAGCATTTGATTTACAGGCTTTGGGCATATGCAGTGCACTGTACTAGGATCTTATCAGTAATTCAAATATGCCAATCATGGAGAAGTCAAATGCCATTACATTTTAGTCACAGAGCACATGCACTTTAGCACTGGTCAGCAGTAGTAAAGTGCCCAGAATCCTAGAACCAGCAACGAAGTTTAGCACACGGTCAAAAACAGGAGGTCAGAAGCAAAAAGACAGGGGAACCCATGCCAAAAGATGCCAAGACTAACAGTTTGTTTCATTGTGGGAAAACAAATGCTGCTGGGACTGATGGGACATATAGGTTTGAGGCATCGTGAGCAAACAAGTGAGCCGCAGCATTCTGTATCCGTGGATATGATGGGCGACGTATACTGGTAATCCTAAATAATGACACTGATTACCACCTGAATGATCGAATACGCACTCTGCTGGTAAAAACAAGAACAGCCATTTCTAAGATCTTCAAATTAAATAGCAATACGAAACGTTGGCATCGACTGTACAAAAGACAGCTCATCACTTATCTGAACAACCAGATTTCTTACCTAATGAGACTAAGTTGGACAGAGCCCTAGAAACAATCAGGTCACCAAGAAGATGACCAAGCAAAGGGAGTTTCATCCAGAATCAAAACCTTCGTTTCTCAGTATTTACATTTAGACAATTACTCTTCATCCATCCAAAATAGCAGTAAGATAATTGCTCCAATTAATCCTAGTGGAATTTACATTTCCACCCAAACAGAGGATCAACTAAGTGTCATCAGTACAGAACATTAAGTTTATTTATTTACATCTATAAATAGAGCTGGATTGCCAAAGTGATGTCAGTGCACTTAAAAGATAGTGAACGAGTTGAGAAAAATCACTCCGACATCGTATACGTTAACATAACAAAGAGAGAGGCCATGACTGGATTAGGGGACAAAACATACATATTGATCCTTACTGAAGTAGTGGCAACTTTAAACAACCTAAATGAAAACTGAAAGCATTTAACGAGTCTAGTTAGGGGTGACAAATATACTGATTGAAGTATGGGTCAAGGATTGAGCTCTGTGGCACTCAGCAAGCTCACAGTTTGAATATGTATCATTAAGGCGACAATTAGCGGTTGAGGCCATCAGCCAGAAATCAAGAAATCCACTCTAAAGCTTTACCTTAGTTTCTGGCCTCATGCAGCTTATAAATACACACTGCGTGAAATACAAGATCACAGGCAGCCATAAGGTCCAACTAGATCAAGAAATCTGCCATATTTCTCCTGAGCCATTTTTCCGGAGCCCTCCCCCTTTTGAAGGTCCAGACAGGGAGATTAATGATTAACATCTTGGTTCCTCACCACAGACGTTAAAAGAGGATGCAGATTAAGAAACAAACACTCATTATGAATCTCTGCTGCCCTCCATGTTGGGCAATACCGTCTCTCAGAGTTCCCCAGAACAGAAAGAACCCACTAATACGACCTTAACGGTGAGCCTCTTTTTGCCTTCGTAGTGCTCTGCCACTCTAAATTTATCCTATTGAATCAGGTAGCAATTCTCCAGACACACTCGTAGCAGGCCTTCCTATAAGCATTCAGGGCTTATACTCAAAGCAGAATTACCCAGTTATATGTTTGGGAGCAAACCTAACCTGTATTCCTTTTGCTCAGTCCAGACCCAGAGCAAGGTGATGACTGTGTTCTAAGATGCTGCATGAGCTGCCACGAATATATTGTTGGCCCTTAGAGGACTCTGAATATGCTTGGGCTAAGTGTCTTCACCAAATTAGGTTGACCTAGCTGACATTAGGAGGTGGCCAGAGAGCAACATGTCTATTAAAAGGAGCCAATGCCACCATCTCAAAGGAGAGCAGGAAAGCCATTCTTATGTGCCAGTACCTTGGGACCACCTTGTTAAGTTTTAATACCCAATAGGACTCTTTTGGTAGCCTCCAATTTGGCAATGCTTTCCTTAAAGGAATTTACTAATTATTTAAGATTCTTTCTTCTAACAGACGTGAGTGGGGGCCGCCCTACACCTAGAGAAGGAGAAAAACTCTTGTTCTGAGGCTCTGCAAAGAGATCACAGAGAAGTGTGCCGCAGTCAGGCCTTCAAACGCAGAAGGAGCCAGGATCCCCAGTGCCATCTGTCGGGCAGAGGAATTGCCAGAGAGAGCCAAGTGGGCTTATAGGGCCTACGGAAATGGCAGAGAGCCTCGTGGAGGCTGCCTTAACCCCCAGGAATGGAGACAAGACAGCTAGCACAGTGGAAGTGCCCCGCTAAGCCGCAGAATCTGGCAAAGGTGAAAGGAGGCAAAAAGAGGAGTTGTCCTGGATGGAAGACAGATGACTGAAAGCACCTGGTGAGATAGTTCCAAAGGGGGCGGGGGATTTCACGCAGAGTGAACCTGGCAGTGGAACACACAGAAAGACACTCTACCATGAGACAAGTGGGAGTGGGCCTAACAACTGGCAGCGAGAGGTAACTGCTGGTCAGACGGTGGGGGTACAGAGGAGGGTGCAGTCTCAGGCCTCAGACAGACTTCCCCTTGGAGATGCGCCACTCTGGCAGGCAGCGTTGTGTACTCCTATTGAATCCCCCCCACAACACTCTAAAGACCAGCGAGAAGATACATACAGCTCCCACCGCTCAGGCCCAAGGCCCCAACCCCTACAAGGCGTCTCAAAGAATGAATGGCACCCAGGCAACAATGCACACCCAGGAGGTGCCATGATGAGGAATAAAGGAAGAAAGGCAGGCCAATAAAATAAAGTGCGTGGTGAAGACAAGGCATTAATGAAGGAAGATATCCAAACCTTGAAGGAGCAAATGGGCCACCTAGTAAAGGAAAAAGAAACGACCTTCGCAAAATTAGAGGGATATGAAGGGAGATCACGGAATAGCAATTTAAGAGTGGTAGGACTGTCAGAAAGAGCAGAGTGCCCCAGCGTTGAGATATTCTTGGAGGACATTATACTCAACATGATAAAACCCAAAGGATGATCAACTTTTTTTTAATTGAGAGCGCCCATCAGGCCCCGGAGCTCCCGCCGAAGGATGGGAGCACCACAGCGAACAATACCGAGAATCTTTAACCACAGGGATAGAGACATCACATTACAGGCGCCAAAGCAAAGAGACAACTTACAGTAACGACAGGCACCAGATTTGGCATTTTTGCAGGAGACGCACCTGCAAAGCTCTGGAAAAGCAAGGATACTCTAAATGCAAAACCTTCACCTTTCTTTAATTCGCTCACTTGCAAGACTGGATCCAGAAATTTTCCCGAAATTGGTCCCGTTTGCCGGCAGGTGGCACCCCTGGGCTCCGAGACAGCATCACACCACCTCTGGAAGTGATGACACTGACCCATAAATAGGCACCACCCCACGCGCTGACGCCCGTTTCCTTTTCTAACTTTTCAGCATCCTCAGACGAGTATCATCCATTAAAGAGTACAAACATGACAGCGTGCCAGACCTAACTTTGCTCCTTTTTAGAACCCTAAAAGTCCACTCCACAGAAGGGAGAGGAGGGAGGGCAATGAGTGATCTGCAATTAGATAATGTATCTACCAGAGAAAGCATTACCAAAAGTAAGTAGCTTGTATTTCACATGGTCACATCTAACTGCAGAGTTCTCACCTTTTAAATAGGCACCATAGCAATATCTACTAAATAGTGGAGGCTTTGGGGAATCAACTTTACACCAGTAAGTCCTGCAAAAGTGAATGGGCAAAACGTCTCTCTCAGCAGACTTGAGAGTTGAGACAGTAATGCCCGGTGAAGGTGTGGATGGATGCACATGTAGCAGTCTGGCAAACATCCAACACTGGAACACTCCTAACCAACTTCGTAGTGGCGGCCTTAGCTCTAGTGGAGTGAACCTGAATACATTCAGGAGACTCTTCTTGGCCCGGGCTAAACATATTTTTATGGACAGGACGATCCATCTGGACAATGTCCACTTCTGAACTACTCTTCCTATCTGAGCTCTAGGAAAACCAACAAAAAGCTGGTAGTCAATCGATAAGCCTTAGTCTGGTCAATGTAAAAAAAAAATAAGGACCCTCTTGGGGTCTTAGAGGGTTAAGCCTCTCCTCCTAGTCTATTCTATTCTGTAAGTCTTATAGAAGACATGGTTACCTGAAGACCTTGCAATGCTAGAACAGTCTACAATACCACACTACCTACCGAAAAGCCAAGTCTTCAAGGCTTTAAGGAAAACGTTCGCTGGGAAGCTGACGCAGTTCAAGAGGGAGGGTGTGCCAAAGTTTGGGAGCCAGATGTGAAAAAGAGCGGCGGCCACCCCAACGAGATCTGCTGAACTTAGAGACCTGTAGCAGGTGTGCTGAGGAAGAGCTAAGAGACCTTCCCGGAACATAGGGAATAGCAAAAGATCTTAGCAAAGTGGACTTTCTTATTGAGTGACCTGTGCAGGATGCATAAAGCTTTGAATTGGACCCGCTGCTCCACTGGAAGCCAATGTAGATCCTTCAGGGCCCTTTTAAAAAAAAAATGTTTTATTTTTAACAGAATGTTGTCAGGGGAGGTTCCTAAGAAGCCGAGCGGCAGCTTTCTGGATGGTCTGTAACCTTTTTCACATAACATGGTGAACCTACTAAACTGTGAGCTGAACGAATTCATCAGGAAAATAAAATTGAGGTTTTTTTTCGAAAATAAAGAAACAAGTGATATACAAAAAGGAGACACTGGCCTATACCGAAAGTCAACATTCACACCACCTTCGGCCACCCTACCAGTGGAATTACTGGCTTTTGAGAAGGCGGTCTTGAGGGAAGTTGGAGAGATGGACCCAACCACCATGAGAACATTCCATAATACGACGAAAGAGGAACAGGAAGCCATTAAAATTCTGGCCAACAATAAGGACATAACCATAAAACCGGCAGACAAGGGCGGAGGGATTGTCTTACAGAGTACAGGAGCATACCGCCAAGAATGCCTCAGACTCCTGTCGGATGAAAGAAACTACAGACGCATCAGAGAGGATCCTACAGAACGGATCAGGATTGGAATTACAAGCATGATAGAGGAAGCACTCGCCCATGATTGGGAAACCAAGAAGGAAGGGGAATTTATGATCAACACCCACCTGACAGTACCCTACTTCTACACAATCCCGAAGATTCATAAGTCAGTAGTAAAACCACCAGGACGACCCATTGTTTCCGGGATCGGATCCATCCTGGAACCACTTTCTAAATTTGCAGTTGCCTTCCTACGCCCACTGATACAGAACACTAACACCTACCTGAAGGACACCAAGGCAGTACTCTGCCTACTGAGAGATCTTCATTTTGATCCTACATGCAACATCCTGATTGGCCTAGATGTGGAAAGCCTTTATACAAGCTTACCACACAAAGCAACTATGGACATTCTAGAGGAAGTTCTATATGGATCAGCATGGCCCTACCACACACCACAACATGTGATCCTAGAATGTTGTAAATGGGCTCTAACAGAGAACTACTTCCGTTTTGAAGAATCCCTTTTCCAACAACAACACGGTACCAGCATGGGCAGTACTTTCGCGCCGAGTGTGGCAGGTTTGTACGTTCATCATTTAGAGGAACAAAAGATCCTATCAGACCAAAACCCACATCGCCAAAAGATTGTGATATGGAAGAGATACATCGACGATATCTTGGTGATATGGAAAGGTGACGAAACAGAGGCTAACATCTTCCTGGAATGGCTCAACCTACAGGACCCTTTCCTTAAATTCACCCACACAATGAGCAGGTCTGAGTTAGTCTTCCTTGACCTCAACATCTATGCAGTAGATGGCACACTCAAAACCACAACACATTTTAAACCAACTGCAAAAAACTGCCTCTTACTGTACGATAGTTTCCACCCACGACACCTGAAAGAAAATTTACCATTTGGACAGTTTCTTAGACTTAGGAGAAACTGCACGGAAACATCGGATTATGACAAGCAGGCAAAAGACCTAGCAGAGAAACTGAAAAAAACGGAAATACCCTTCTAAAATCATTGCAAAGGCAAAGAAAAGAGCACGAAATAATCATAGAGATGCCCTTCTAGAAACGTATGAAAGACAGGAGAATGAGAAAGAGAAAAGACCCATCTGTATTACAACTTTCAGTGAAGCATCAGACAAAGTCGCAAAGGTAGTGAAGAAACATTGGCGGATTTTAAACAGTGGTACCTTGAACATACCAACACCGATGTTCTCACATAAGAGGGTAAAAATTTGAAGGATATACTGGTACACACCCGCCGAAGCCCCAAGACAAAAGTAGCCAACAAATACTCAGTACTTTACCAACGGGCCACCACCCGTGTGGTAACTGCAGTGTGTGCCATCTCACAACAACCACCAAAAGGGTCATTTTCAATACAGGAAAATCATGGGATTTGCGAAAATTCACCACTTGCAACACTATAGGAGTTGTGTATCTAATTACGTGCCACTGTGACCTACATTATGTGGGTATGACCACCAGGAAGGTGAGCACAAGAATCTGCGAACATCGGAGCAACATCCGATGCCACAGAGCAAGTACACGGCACACTTCAACGAGAAACAACACACCCCAAATGACATGCGGTGGGTAGTGTTGGAACATATAAAACCCTGTGAAAATTTAGAACAGATACTACTAGAGAAAGAGCAAAGATGGGTTTTCAAATTACGCACCGATATTAGAGGTTTGAACGAGAATATACCATGGGGCCAATTCACTAGATAAATTAACCCTGATATCTGGAAACCCCACCTGGCATGTTTCTTAACGGCATGTTATGAAAATCAAAATCAAGAACAAAGGCACTGAAATCCCCTACCCCGTGTTTTTTTGATAAAATTGAAGGCAGTATGACAAGAAACATCCCTAGCCTTTTCCCTTTTTCCTTTTCTGTTTATTGTTTTTTTGACCATTCCAATATGGCCGCCATTTAAGAAACTCATGGTGTCCCTTTGAACAGGGTTCGATACTGACCCAACCTATTTTTGACAAAATACCGGGCGTCCTCTTATTCTAGTACGAGGTACTCTTGCACTCAAATTATTAATTTAGATTTTCTAAAATCACAACCCCTTTTTCATAAAATTAGAGGTTCGAACAAGAATATACCATCGGGCCATTTCACTAGATAAATTAACCCCGATATCTGAGAATAAATAAATAATAAAAAAAAACAGTCTGGAATGTTTCTTAACGGTATTTTATGAAAATCTAAATCAAGAACAAAGGCAATGAAATCCTCTACCTCGCTTTTTGATAAAATTGAAGGCAGTATGACAAAACATCCCTAGCCTTTTTCCTTTTCTTTTTCTGTTTATTGTTTTTTTGACCATTCCAATATGGCCGCTATTTAAGAAACTCACCGTGTCCCTGTGACCAGGGTTCGATACTGACCCCAACCTATTTTGACAAAATACCGGGCGTCCTTCTTTTTCATATAAGGTACTCCTGCACTCTAATTAGTAATTTAGACTTTCAAAAATCACACCCCCATTTCATAAAATACCAACAACATGGTGGACCGTTTACACCCCAATACGAGACTACGCTCACGCTCTAGTCTCTAACAGCACGAGGGAATGACTCGGCTGTTTTTCAGACTACTTATACTCGGCACTAAGGCAAAGACACGCTAAGATGCGGTCTGCCTTGGGACTGAATAGGTCGTATTGACGGAGGGTTGCTGAGCACAGTAAGACTTTTTTCTCCCTACAGGACATCATCAATTTTTTTCTCCCTACAGGAATTTACATAACTTTACTTGCCTTTTCACTAAATTCCATTTGCTCTTTCTAAACCAGTCATAGGAAGAAGGCACAAGCAATGAGTGGTTTATAACAAATCCTCATTATCTCATTCCTTTGTCTATTATTATAATATAGGGTTTCTACAGGCCCCTCCACCCAGACAGACCATGAGGCGCACTTTTGCCAAAAAATAAGTATGTTTCAAAAAGAAATTGATTTTATGTTACATGTTGTGTGTGTCCTGTTTTTGTCCTTGACTACAAGTGTTTTTAAATTATGTCTTTTCAACCTTGCCTGCTCACAATTAAGGTATCATGTGTAGTATTACCCACACAAGATCTGAGCACTAACTAAGTTTGCTTTCAAGGGCACTTACACCATAGTATGAAGTACCTTCTTTACGCGCAGCGTATCGCCTTTACCTGCCCACAAGAACGGTGGGCAGGCAGTATGTATTAATTTGCATTTTGCTTTTTCTTCCCAATGACAGTTACTACGTGTTCAGAAGCAACCGTATGTATATATTTTTCCCAATGCTCACACAGTAGGTGTGCATTAATAATTTTTCACTTCACTTTATTATAGGTCCGGCACGGAGTGGTACACAAAGGGCTGGTCCTTTGTTGTCCTGAAGAAAAGGTTTAGGGGATACCTTGAAACATGTTGACATAATACAAGAGATTATAATTACATAACAGTTACATTTCCCTTTTATTAACCCCCTTTTATCCCTACCAACTAGGAGCAGGAATAAAACAATAGCTCACTAGTTTGGTAATTTTTAAAACATCACTTACACCACTCCCCCCTACACTGCACGACACATAGCCTCACAAGGTAAGTGCTCCTATGTAAATCCGCAAGTCGCAGCACGCCCCAAGCAGTAGATGTTTGGGATGGCCCCAATGATGAAGCATGTCACCTAGGGGCAACCCTGGGTGAGTGAGGGGACACAAAAATATTTTTTTTCTTTTCTACCAGTAGAGGTGGCCTTCACCCCAATTGGTGAACCCGCCCTTGTTTCTTGGCTAGGTTCTTTTGATCCGTCACCTACGGATTCTTTTTGATGTATTCGAACCAAGATACAAAACATTGCTACAATTGAGACAAGAGATGATAAAAGCTTGGGCAAAGTATTCTCTGAACACCAAGGCAATTGGGCGCAAGTTTTTTGATTGGTGCTCCATGGTAAGACTGGAATGTAACCACATTCCAAGGCTTTTATCACTACTTTGGGGCTGGGGTGTCTCTCTAGACAATCCTCCTTAGCATCAATTTGACAGAGAAGAAGGTGGTATATGGCAGTTGAAAAGACAATGCCCGCAGTCCACTAACAGGGCACAGCAAAGGTAAGAGCAATAAGGAAAAGTATTAATATTCAACAGCCTTGGCATATAACCCCACACTAAAATCCAGACTCCAGGCACAGCTCCCGTAACCTCACATTGCCCTGCTTGTTGCAGCACCACATGGTGGTTGTGATGTTCGTAAAGATCTGGACATATGTTTCCTTGATGGACAGGAGAAAGGCATTCAAGGCCATGCAGATGGCTTGAGGCTCAAGAAAACTGATAAGGTGCCTCTGCTGCACCGGAGACCAAAGGCCCTTATTTCCACCTTATCCAAGTGACCATCCCAGCCCAGAGATAATGCAACCAACACAGAGATTCCATTGCAGAACTTGCAATGTGCCAACAAGTATGAGGAAGCAACAGATTGTACGAGGCAAGGAAACCAACAGTCCTTACAACTGTGTACATAGCGGAACATGGGACTGAGCCCAAAATATTGGGATAATAACGGAATGTCCTGGACTCATTCTGGAGGGGAAACCCCTTGAACTCCACAGTGTCCAGGATGGCCTTAATGAATGGAATCCTTTGTATTGGCTGCAGAAGAGATTTAGGCTCGTTGATGGAGAATCTAGAAGAAAGCCTGTTGTCTACAAGTGGTCCATAACTGACTGCAGCAACTATGCTTTCAGCAACCAATCATGGAGGTAAAGGAATAAATGTATCCCTGACCTATGAAGCTGGGCCTCAACCTCCTACATAACCTTCATAAGCACCCAGAGGACCGAGGTGAGGCCAAAAGGCAGGACCCCAAACAAAGTGTTTGATCCCACAACAAACTATATTAAGTGTCTGTGGGACTGCAGGACAAGTAGATAAAAGTACTGCAGCGCGCCAAAGTGAAGGAGGTCCATCTTTAAATGGGCTATTTCCTAAACCCAAGTGCCCAGTTTGGATCCTTTGAGCCAGAGGTCTTCAACCTGTTGGGGCATGGATGTGTTCCTAGGGGGGACACAAATTGGTGTTCAATGACATGTAAATGAAGATTGCCTGGAGGTGCAAAAGGCGCATTTTTAGACTGCTTCATTTACATGCAGTAGTTAAAGTCCGTAAAAAAAGTGTGAGGACGGTACTACTGAGTGGCATGGGGCAGTGAGTGTGAAGACGGAGGTCAAGGACATGGCTAAAAGAGGAAAATAAAAATAAAAATCGGCATTTTATTAGGTTATTTTTCACCTTCGGGTAACTGCATATAAAAACACGTGCACACCTCAAATGAAAACCAAATGCAAGTTAAACTAATCAAAGGGAAATATACTCTTTTACCTTATGAAACCTCAGTTACCTAATGTGATCACTGCAGATGTCTTCGTGTGTGACGAGAGTGTCACAGAATTAAATCCTGATTGGTGCAGTGAGGAATAGTGACTTGTTTATAGTGCTGCAAGGTCCCACTCTGTGACAGAAAGCACTATGAATGTCATGGTTTTAAAATTGCATTACACTGCATAAAACAGCTGCAAAAGTCTGTTTAAGATAAAACATGTTCTTTAAAAATATACATTTTTGGTGAAAAGAAATCAAACTCCATCCATTGCACATATTTACATTTCTTTCAGGTAACGGGCACCTTGGTGAGAGGGCATGTTTCTTCTTTAGTTCTCTACTATCGATTTCACAGCACAGGAGTACCCTCCCTGACACCCCCCCCCCGTGAGTGGGCACTGGACCCCAGTTATAGCAGTCTTACTATGAAAAAGAACATGGGCTGCATTTTCCTTGCTAGTATTAGGGCCCAGGTGACTATTGTTGTGCACGTAACGAGGCCCAAGCAACAGGGGTGGGGGCTATTGTGTTTTCATTTGTTATTTTTACACAAAGTGGCAGAAAGCCTGCTTTGGGCATCTGGCCTAGAAGTAATGGCCCTGCTGAGTGGGCAGAGTAGACAGCCTCCTTTGCAGAGTTGTAGGTATCATTGGTGAAGCAGCTGCATTAGAGGTCCAGGGCATACTTCCTGTGCCAATGTTTCTTTGAGATTTGGAGCAATGGCCCAAGGGTGGAGGAAAATGGAGCAAAGGAGACACCTTTATTTGGGCATCAGAGAGAAGAGGGATGATGAGATGGGAGGGAGAAGGTTGGTGTGAGATGGGAGCCCATGTTAACAAAGGTCAGAGGCGGTAGCAGCTTTCATTAGTGAAACCGGTGCAGTGACACTTTTGCCCAGGGGCTCACTGCATCACAATTTTGAATGTTTTACAAGAAAATGTGGGCATTGGGGGCTCATTTTCCATGCTAGCATTAGAGGAGATGGCGACCTTGGCGCAAAAAAGAGGGAAAGAATGCAGTAGCTCATTTTTTTTCAGAAAGAGACCGGATTTGTTTTGCGATTGAAGTGATGGTCAGACATGGTGGGGAAGGAGTGAAAGAAGAGGCGATAGCCTGCTTCGCAGGGCTACAGCCATCATTAGTGCAGCAGGCGGTGTGCATTAGGGCCCACAGCACCCCGATTATGGGTCAATTCTGTTCTTGTTTGATGCTGTTGCTTATTTAAAAGTCCCATATTTAGTGTGGATTACGAGCTACAGAAAATCACCCCTAGAATGACCTTATGATCACTTTCCCCTGCGATCATCCCTCCCACCCCCAAACCCTTTCCATATAGTTTTGGAGGGGGCCCAACTTAAAAACATTTTGCTTATGGGGGCCAAGGGCAAAACGTTTGAAGACCCCTGCTTTAAGCTATACAAAAAGGTTATCGTCCTTTCTGAATATCCCAAGTCAGGGATAAGTTTGAGGGTAGAACATTGAAGTGAAAGTGATAGTCTCCCGTAATTAAGAGATTATTAGGCTGAGTTATAAGAACGTAAACATAGGCTCCCTGGAGGTCCACAGACACAACCTATCTTGCATCTGTAGAGCAAAAAGAACATGTCAAAAGTCAGCATTTTAAACTTCTCTATTTTAAAGAACTTGTTCAGGACATGCTTTTTTAAGATTAGACAATACCTGGAATAACAACCTCCTCAAATCTGGGAAAGATGACCTGTTCTCCTTTCTCCAAGACAGCAGTAATCTAAATCTTCAGGATATTTATGCTGGGAGTAAGTGAAAGGGAGAACAAGTGAAATTAATTTTAAAAAATGGAAGGATATATCCTGTTGTTTTTTTGCAATCTGCAAGAACCATTGGTTTGAGGTAATCTGCTGATCTCCAACTGACAGGTGATGTCACAGCGGTTTTATAGTTGTTGAACTGGAGGAGGAAGAAGATGCTCGCCCTTGTCTGCCCATACACCAGTCACAGCCTCCGTATGGACATGCTGCTGCATCAGCAGCCTCCCATCTGCCGACAGTATGCTCCAAACTTATACTGTCTGTGATCTTCCTGTAGGGAGTGGTCGGATCCACTGGTCGTGCTGTCACAAGAGCTTTGGCATGTTGATGTTTTGAATAAACATCATTAGAAGAGCCAGTTGTACTCATCTATGCATGTCAGCTGAAAATGTTACCGGAACCCATCCATATATTGCATCACTGCATCCGCTATATCTATTACAGTCGGCACTGGCATTTTAGCGGAGTTCATATCAATTTTGAGAAGTTCCTTCAGAGTGCTGAGATGGTCTGGTTAACTAGAAACTGCCCACGAGGATAACTCTAAAAGGGTGTGAGTACATCGGGCCCACAAAGAATTTATGCAGAATGATCTCAAGGCTAGACATCCAGACGCTAACAACTTTTTACCAAGGGAATCATGTTTTCTGGATTTCCTAAGAGCTGGAGTTGAAGCCACCGCATTTTGTTTAGCTTAATAGAAGAAGTCCCACAACAAGGCTTTTCAGACATAGGGTGAGGTGAAAGGTAAAGTGGGCCTGAAGGAGCAGTTTAATATTTACCCGAGCACACCTCAAAATCACAATGTCTGTATGAGATGTAGCACAAAAAGCTTTCACTTTTTCTGTTAATGCCTCATCAAAGGCTAGGAACAATATCTACAGAATGCTTCACCATCAAAGTATCTTTAAATAGGGATGATTTTCCCCGCAGCTGCGGTCATACTGGTACCTTCCTACACCAGTGGTGGGACTGCCAGAGTCTGCAGAAATATTGGGGAGGGGTCCTTCTTACCATGTCCCAAATATGTCATAAAACTATTGAAGTTTCCCCACGGCTTTGTCTTCTGAACATTTGGGACGCTACTGACTTGTCTCGCACCGAAAAGATGTGGGTTTCGTTGGGCTGCACGGTGGCAAAACGCAACATTGCCAGAACATGGAAGGGAGGGGTGGTGCTGAGACACACTGATTGGGAATCCGACATGGATTGGTGCATGCAGGCTGAAAGAGTGGTGTATGAAAGCAGAGTATGCCCGGGCAAATGGATGAAAATCTGAGGCCCCTGGAATGAGAGTAGAGGTTTGCTATGTACCCCCTTTGATGGTGCTCCCCCATTTGTTGTTAATACTGATACACCATAACGATTTTGCTGACGACGCTAGACCTTGATATACTTGAATGCTCTATAGACCCAATGTTAAGATCAGTCTAGACTATATTTTTCAGGTTGGAATTTTTGAACATCATACTGACTGCCTCACACTGCATTTGTTTTGTTTTGTATTATTTTGATTTTTTGTCAATAAAAAGATTTGTTAAAAAAAAAAAAATAGGGATGATTTTGACTGTTCTATTTGCGGATACATTTTTATTTTCTCCGCAGTCTTGTTAAGAACATAGGCATATTGGAGTGCGTCGACCACAGAAGAAACCGATCTAGTATGGATCTCCCTCTCCAATGAAGTGTTAAACATTGGTCTGTGCTGAAGATCACTAAGAAGAGTAGTATTTGAGTCTAGATGTCATCAACCTCTTCTTCCACTGGGTTCAGAGTTGTTAAAGAATCAGGCAACTCATGTAATTTGTACATCTTTTCAGTGACAGTTCACAAGAAAACTTAGGGTCTTGAGAAAACGTTTTGTTTTTGCTTAGAAGACTAGAAACAACAAGTTACTTACATGTACAGTGTAGTTCTCCAGTACAGGTATCTCCATAAATGTATATGCTTGAAGCATCCCAGTTGTCGAGCTGGGAGTCTCACTTGAATTGTAGTAAATAGTACAATACTAAGCTTAGTTTGGAAAAACTTAAAACTGCCACATTGTTAGGCCATTCATGTCATTTGTAAAGAACAAAACTTCAACCAATCAGGAAACAGCTCAGAGAATACCATTTGGTTAATGGCTACCATACCTCAGATTTCTTAGCACAAGTGGGAAAGTAAGGTATTTCCGATTTCAGTTTGAGTTGGGGAGAGGGTGAGGTGTATGGCAATCGCATGCAAGTCTCCAGTATTGGAACTTTTTAGATTAACACACTATTATAAAGCAGTACAATAAAAATACATGTGAACAGTGGTGGGAACCACATGGAAAGAGGGAAAGGCTCACCTTAATGAAAAAGAGGGCGAAAAACTGTGTGTCACACTGCAGTATCATTCTTTACTGTTGAATCAAGGCAGTGATGATGGGTAAGTGTGTGCCTGTTCTTCCATGTGGCTACACTGCACACGTCTGGTTAGGCTATACCAGCAACTAAGGCTGTGGATGTGGAAATACTTCTTGTAGAATGCACTATAATTTCCCAACTAATGTGCATCCAAGCGTTCTGAGGCAGAACACAATGCTGTAGAAACCTAGCATACCAAACTCTGCTTAGAAAGAGTGTCCCTTCCTGGGCAGAGCATAAGCTACTAAAAGCTGGTGAGATCCGATACAACATCTGACATCTAGACTTCAAAGTGTTCTCTCCGCTGTATCATTAGGATTTTGAAAAGAAAAAAATACCTACAAAGCCACTGGCTCATAAAGATTAAATGTGATGGTACTTTAGGAATGATCCGTGGGGTCGTCCTACAACTGCATGCATGGTTTTCTAATGGTAAAAGCCTGAATTTTGCTAACTCTTCATAAGCATGTTAACACCAACTATAAAGCCATCTTTAATGACAGATACTTCAAATTTGCTTTGTGTATAGGTTCGGAGGGACTTTTCATTAATTGAGAAAGGACTGTATTCAGCTGACATAATACTTTTTGTTTTTTAACCTGGGGATAAACTCCGAACAGGACGTTGAGCAAATCCTTAACAAGTCTTTGAAACGAAATATGGCTGCCAAATGGACTCAGACAGCATAAGAAGCATAAGAAAGACCCAAACATGCTCCGTGTAATAAGTACGGGAGGACCTCCTCAGGTAAAGAAGAGATTAGGTTAGGTGAATATTACAAGTTGAAACACCAGAGCTGGAAAGTTTCCATTTGCCACTGTATATTCTGTTCATTGTTTCAGTCTGGCTAGTATCGCTCTGCAATATTCCTCAATATTCAGGAGATAGAATTTACTGTGTCAGGAGCCAAGTTGATAAATCGATTGATTTCAGGTTGAGATGAATAACCTGGCCTCTTTTCACAGTTAAAAGATTGACCACTTGTCTGAGTCTGCATCTTGGAGATCCAAAGATGTTATATAATCTCCTAGATTCAGCAGTTGGAGGATTTCCTGCAGTGTTACGATGTACAATTATTGTTTCTTTAGATACCTATTTTGCTGTTGTAGCTAGAGGATCCGTCTCCACTCCCCTTTTTTCCCCTGACGAGGTAAAAATTGGAACAGAAACCTGTATTTCACTGGGGGTAAGGAACTTGTTCTATGGCTCCCTTTCAAAGCAACAAAAGAATCTCCAAATGTAACAGATGAAGATATTGATGGCACCTTCTTTGGGGTGGATCTGGAGGAGGTCTTTGAACAAATTCTAAGGTGAGCCTGTTCAGCAATAGGTCCAGAACCCACCAATCAGTGGAAACAGATGTCCAGTGTCTGTGGTAATTGGAGATTCATACGCCCACTTATTGCAGAGGAGGAAGTTTGACCGGCGCTTGAATAAAACCACTGGCGCCTTTAAGCATGCTGAGTTCTTTGTTGAACAGCAGCCTTCTTGTGGGGTGGGCTTGCCTTTTGTATGCTGCCGATGGTGGGGAGCTATATTGTTGTTGAGAGAACTGCTGACGATAACCCTGTTTGGTGTGTTGGCATGGTTGGTATCAATGGGGCAGATATCTTTCTTCCATGGGGCTGATATCTTTCTTTATAGGAAAAATGCCCTCTTCCTCGAACTCCACAAAAGGACTGAAGTGGACGTTGCTGCAGAACTTCAAAAGACCTCGCTGATTCCATGTCTGACTAAGGGACTACAAAGCTTTGTCAACATGTTTGCTGAATAACGCTTCTCTGTTGTGAGGTGTATCTAATATTTTCCCATGCACTTATGGTCTGAAAAGATTTGACTTCAATCATTCTTATGTTTATTTGATTTTAGACAGTCATGGCAAAAAGAGCACCTACTCGTACCTAACACATGGAAAAAACCATGCGGAAGAACAATTGCACGTCCAGTATCCCCGCAGAAGTGGAGGATAACATCTTACTAATATACAGTACAATAAAAACCATTTAGACAAACAGTGAATCATGAGAACATGGATCAAGAATGCCGAGGTGACAAGACTTCAGTCGCCTCATTATACATATCTAAATCACAGTATTGAATCCAATCACCCAAACTTTTGTGAAACTTATGGGGCAGCCCCTGGTTTGATATGGAACCTATTTCACTGCCATGTATAAATCCATCCCCCTTTTTCTTTCTTCTAAGGTTGGTACCTCCAAGGCCCTCCAGTATTTGGCCAGGTCCCTCTTAGCCACCATCAAGCACAAATTACAGGATAGTAGTTTCATCCGGGGAAGGTCTACCTCGGTGGGTATGTCCAGGAGGGTTTATTTAGGATCTTCAGGCACTGTTTCTCCTATTACTTTACATAGTTCTAGAAGTTTTTTGTGCCAGAAGGAGTGTATGGCTGGACAGGACCGTAGTGCATGGAAAAAATCTCCCTATGCCCTGCACCTCAAGCATTACGGTGCGTATGCTCTCCCCATTCTGTTTAGGCGCGCCCTGTTATAATAAATAAGATAAAGAACTTTAAACTGAATGAGTCTCAACCTGGATTTAATAGCTACCTTTCTGGTGAACATCAGTGCTGGTTCCTAATCCAATTCTACCACGTCATTCCCGCATGTGGCACGCAAGTATCAGGCATATTGTTATTGATGGTTTTATATACAAAAGAAGAAATACGTTACTTGCCTGTAACCGTAGTTCTCCAGTATTGGAAGCTTTCATAATTCACATGCTTGAATCATTCCCCGTCGTCATGATGGGATTCCCCGGTACTTAGAATAGTAGTAGTGATAAAGGTAGACTGAAAGGAATAGACTAGAACAGGCCTAGGCCTCACAGTTTATTAACCGATCATAGTCATTATTAAAAAAAGAGCAAAGTTTTTCCTTAGCCAATCAGCCTCGACCACCCTATAGAACACCCCTGACAGAAGCTCAGAACCTCAGATTTTCGAGCACTAGTGCTATCTTTATATAGAGGAAGGTGATCTGTCCCCGCGGGCTGGAGAGTGGGTTGCATGTGAATCTATGAAAGCTTCCAATACTGGAGAACTACAGTTACAGGTAAGTAACTTATTTCTTACTCCAGTATTGGAGCTTTCATCGATTCACATGCTTGAATCAGAGTAGCAAGCAGTAAAGTAGCACATTTATAACGGCCTTAAACAACTTAGCAAGATAATGTGACAGCAAATCTTTAAACAAGTATCAGGCAATATGGTAATCACAATCATAGGAAATAACACTTAGGAAACAAGTTCCTCTAAACATTTAACAGTGCAAATAATTTATGATACAAAAATGTGCTACAGCCCTGAAAGGTAGGAGAGTATACAGGGATGGCTCCAACTTAATGAAACAGGTTGCGAAGCACTGCTTGTCCCACCGCTGTGTCATTCAGGACTGTTGAATCCAAACAGTAGTGTCTTGTAAATATGTTTCTACTCTTCCACGTTGCTGTATGGCAAATTTCAGGAAGAGACACTCCCGCAAACAATGCTGTAGACGTAGACACACCCCTCGTTGAGTGGGCCCGGACTCTTGAGGATAGTGATCTGCCAGCTTTGCGATGGCAAAATAGTATGGCACTGGATATCCATCTAGATATACTCTGCTTAGAAAGCTGGAAACCTTTCCTTGGAGCGCTGTATGTGACAAATAATTGGGAAGACTTGCGAAAGGGTTTTGTTTTTTGCAGATAGAACTTAAGGCAACGCCTGACGCCTAGTGAATGAAGGGTTCTCTCCGCAGCAGTCGATGGATTTGGTAAGAAAGTCTTTAGTACCACCGGCTCATTTAAATGGAAGTCCAAAGGAACCTTTGGTATAAACTTTGGATTTGTGCGGAGGAGAAGACCGTCTGACTTTGAATTGTAAAAATGGTTCTTCTATAACAAATGCTTGCATTTCACGTACTCTTATGGTGGACGTCAATGCAAGAAGCAATGCTAACTTCCACAATAGGAACTTGATCTCTGCCCTGTAAATCGGCTCTATAGGAGGCTTCATCAGTTGTGAGAGAACCGTATTTAACTGCCTTGCTGGAGGTGGAGGCCTTACAGGAGGATAGGCACAAAACAAACCTTTGAGGAATTCCTTGATTATCCTGGAAGACCACAACAGTGGAGAGAAAAGTGTCCTTCTGTAACGAGAAATGGCTGCTAGATGGACCTTTATAGAACTATGTGCCAAATCTGATTGCGCCAATTGTAGTAAGTATGGCAAGAGTTGTTCTGGAGATGAGGAAAACGGATGTATTTCTGCTTGGCAGCACTAGGTACAGAAATGCTTCCACTTGAGGCGATAGGTTTTGTTGGTAATATCCGCTCTGGCTCTGGCCAAGACAGCTCTACAGTCATCAGAAATGTTCAGATGCTGGAACTTATTGAACTCAGGAGCCATGCCGATAAGTGAAGGTGTCGGGGATCCGGATGCAGGGTCTCTCCCTGGTTCATCGTGAGGAGGTTGGAGAATACTGATAGTCGATGTGCGGGACCTGAGAGAGGAGAAGCAGTTCCGTGTACCAGTGTTGACGTGGCCATGCTGGAGCAATGAGAATCAGCGTGCAGGGCTTGTTCTTCATCTTCCTAATGACTCTTGGGAGAAGAGGAGTGGGAGGAAAAGCGTAGGCAAAGATGCAGGACCATGCAATCGAAAAGGCATTGGGGATGCTAGCTTGCATAGTACCGGCATTTGAGGTTCCAGAGAGTTGCAAATAGATCTAACTCTGGGGTGCCCCAGCGGCTGAAGATGTTGTGCAGGGTCTGTTGGTGTAATTTCCACTCGTGGCACGATGTTGTGAGTCTGCTGAGTGTATCCGCAGTCGTGTTTTGTATTCCGGAACATGCTACGCTCTGAGGCAGATTTTGTGAGTTATAGCCCATTCCCATAACCTCTGTGCCGTTCTGGAAAGTAGGCGAGATCGTGTGCCGCCCTCTTTGTTTATGTAATGCATCATTGTAGTATTGTCTGTTCGGACAAGCACCGACAAACCTTGTATTCTGGGAAGAAAGGCTTGAATGGCCAAATGGACTGCTTTTAATTCCAGCATATTTAGGTGTGATTGACTTTGTGTCAGATATCACTTGCCGCTCAATTGCAGTTCTTGGAGGTAAGCTCCCCAGCCCTCCAGGGATGCATCTGTGGTGATTACGAAGGGTGTCGGCGTGTGCTTGAGAGACAGCCCTACTGACAGATGGTTCTTGTCTATCCACGACTCCAAGGCCTTTAGCATTCGTGGGGTTACCTTGACCATGTTGTCCAACGAGCCTTTGGACTGTGCCCACTGTTTGTCCAGCTCCTCTTGGATAGGTCGAATTTTGAGGCGACAAAATGGGATCAAAGGTATGCATGAAGACATCATTCCCAAGAGTGACTTGCATAATCGGACTGAAAGAGACTTTCTTCTTATGGATGCTGCCAGCATGAGAAGTTGTCACTGCCGCTCTTCCGCAGGATATGCTTTTAAGCACCCCGTGTCAAGCTTTGCTCCTAGAAAGACAATCTTTTGCAATGGGATCTGCTTGGACTTTTCCAGATTGAGAGTGAGACCCAGTCGACGGAAAAGATCTGTGCAGGCTTGTGTTGATGCCCGCGCTGGTGACTCGGAAGGTGCCCTTATCAGCCAGTCATCCAAATACGGAAAGACCTGATGTTGGCTTTGCCTGAGAAATGCTGCAACTGGCGCAAGGCACTTTGTGAAAATCCTGGGTGCTGATTTGAGGCCAAACGGGAGCACTCTAAACTGAAAATGGCATCCTGCAACCAAAAACCTCAGATATTTCCTGTGCTTTGGATGAATGGATATGTGGAAATACGCATCTTGGAGGTCCAATGAGGTCATGTAATCTGATTGGTTTAAAAGACTCAGAACCTCCTGCAGAGAAATCATCCAAAAGGATTGCTTTTTCAGGTAAAGATTGAGGCTTCTGAGGTTGAGAATTGGTCGCCACTGCCTTAACTTCTTTCTGATTAAGAAGAAACGGGAGTAGAAACCTTTGCCCCTCTGAGAGACTGGGACCTTCTCTATCGCCCCTTTGGAGAGCATTATCTTGGCCTCTTGTTTAAGAGCTGTGAGACATTTTTGGGGAAAAGGCTGTGGTGGGGTTGTAGGTGGTCTTTGGATAAATTCCAAATTGTATCAGACGTAGAACCCACTTGTCCATTGTAATGGTTTGCCATTGGAAGAGGTGGTTGGAAATTTTGCCTGCGCGGTTGAATGTTTTTGATGGGAAAGCACGAGGAGATTGTGGTGAGGGATTTGGAGCCGGAGCCTGTGAGTTACTATTGTCTATGGCCCACATCTTTGCCTGGTCGTGCTGACTTTCCTCTGTTTGCTCTAACATAGGATGTATCCGAAGGCTGTTTTTGCTGAAGTGGGAATGAGAAGGCTGGTGACTTGATGAGTACGCAGGATATCGGAATTGCTGATAGCCTCCCCTATAGGATTGTTGTCCTTTCCCTCGGGAACCACGAAAAGGAGGTTTCTGAAATTGGAGCGTCCCCAAAGACTTGGTGGTATCCGTGTCCTCTTTGATGATTCGAGGGCTTCTTCCACTTGACTCCCAAAGAGATCCTCTCCATCGTATGGGAGGTCCAAGATTTTATTTTGAACCTCAGGGCAGAATGAGGTGGCTTTAAGCCAGCCCTGTCTTCTGTGAAGCGCCTCTCCTGCCAACTGCCTGAAACCTGTGATGGCAACATCCATGGCGGAATCTATTATTTCGTTGGACGCTCTTTGCCCCTCGTGTAATATCTTTTTCGCCTCTTCTTTAGCGTCCTCAGGGAGTTGATCCATGTAGGGACCAATGTCGGACCACATCTGGCGACCATAGTGCCTTAAGATTGCCAGAGAATTTGCTGCTCTCACTATCAATGCTGACATTGATGAAAACCTCTTTCCAATTGAATCTAGACACCTGCCATCTTTATCAGGAGGAGCTGAAAGGGGTGCTGCTGGATTTTTGAGCGGCGTTGAGCTGCCTGCATAAACACTGAATCTGGTTTCGGATGTCCCGTAAGGCACTCTGGTGTCTGTGGCTTTGTAATTTCTGTCAAGGCGCGGAAGCACCGCTGGTATGGATGCTGGGGTCTTCATAATCTGCATACACTCTTCCCACATGTAATCGATGATCGGTATGGCTCTAGCGGATTTGCGGTATGGTTCTTTAAAATCGTAAAGGAATCAGTCGGATTGCCTTGAAGGAAGTGGTAAAGAAAATCTATTTGCTGCATGCTCTAGAAGATTATGAAACCCTCCTATATCCTCTGGTGGAGAGTCCACTGGAGGAGGTGTTGGTGAAGCAGGCAGAGAGATTGAGTAATTATCCCATTCTGCGCCCTTGTCTCAAAGTTCTCCCCCTCACGTTCTTTGTCCGAAGAAACTGTTTCCTGGAGAGGAACAGAATGCGGAGTGTTTGGGAGTGACAGTTTGGTAGGAGTGGATCTTTGCACTGGTGACCCCACTAGAGATGGAGAGACAGCAACAGGAACTGCAGGTGGGAAACGGAACGGTGGCGGTAGTCTTCAATCATTGACTGAAGATCCGAAATTAAAGCAGAAGGCACTGTCACTACCTCCTGTCAATAGTACTTGTGGCCTGGCTCAGGCTGTGCATAGTAAATCTTGACCATATCCGTCTTGCTCCTGCTCCTCATCGTCCTCTGGCTGATACTTGACATGCAAATCTGATGGACTATATGCAAGTCCAAAGGGGCCATCCTCTTCCGAATCTTCTTCCTCCAAAAGATGAGTAGGTAAAAGAGGCGTAATTTTACTTGGTGACGTATGTTCTGGGGTAATATCTATCTCCCCTCGTGAGACGGTAGTCATTGGCAGTGGTGATTTATCTTTATCCCTTGGTCCTGATGTTGATGATCTAGGAGCCTTCGTCGACCAGATAGTCTCCATCGACAGCTGCGTCAACGCTGACCGCGATGGGCTCAACAACAGTGTTCCCTCCTCCTGTGGCATCTTCTTCCTCGTTGACGACGAATCCGTTGGCACCGGTATCTTCAGCAACGCCATTGCCTTCGTCGTCGCCGGTACATTCAACGGTGACTTCGTCGACGACGGTGTCTTCGTCAACGATGGTAAGTTCGTTGACGACGGTGTCTTCGTCGATGGTAGTACTGTCTTCGTCGACGATGACGACGACGATCTCGTCGACGGCAACTTCTCCGTCGGCGGCTTTAATTTTAGTGACAGTGAGGAGATTCTCGTCGACGCTGCCAGAGGGATAGTTGACGAAATCGGAGCTGAATAGACGACGACGGAGATGTCATCAATGCTGACAGGGCTGTGGAGAACAATGTCAACGTCGACCTCCCTGAAGTGCATCCCCTTGTTGTCGACAGCTAATCCCTCTTGAGTGGCAGAGAACTTGTCGATGCCTCTGAAGAAGGCTTTTTAAAAGTCAATTTTAGGCCTGGAGGTGGAGTTTTTGGCCCAGATACAGAGTTGTAAGGCTGATCTTTCTTGAGAGACCCTTTACTGTGCCCTGAGGAGACATCCTGAAAGGACATTTTGGCACATTTTGAGTGGGGTTCCTTGACAGAGTGCGATGAATCCCTTTCTCTTTTAAGGGAAATCTTTGATGAAGTAGACTGTTTGCTCTCGGAGTCTGACACAGGATCAGACCTGGTCTTCATTTTTTGGAGCCAAGTAAGAAGCCTTCCCACACAGTCTCTGAGAGTCTTATTAGAGAAGGTGCGACATATCTTGCAGTCAGACGCCTTATGAGAAGGATATAAGCAATAAATGCACTCTTTGTGAGGATCTTCCACAAACAATCTCCTTTTCAGACAAGTGGCACACTCTCTGAAGAGAGCCTTTTTGCCTTCTCTGACATGACTCAGTCAGATTTGTGGCAAGCAACAGATATAAAGAGCAGAAATATATCTGATTTGAGATAATATAACACGTACAGCCACTTTCCTGAAAGTCGAAGTCCAGAAAATCTTCGTGAAGATAACAAAAAGCAGAAGCAGAGCTCAGAGGAGACTCCCTAACACAACGTGCAGTAGAAAATCTGAGGTTCTGAGCTTCTCTCAGGGGTGTTCTAGAGGGTGATCGATGCTGATTGGCTATAATTATCTGTTCTAACAGGAGCCTCCCTTCTAGGGGTGCATATTCTGGGAGGTCTGCAGCAATACCCTCCACTCCCCCAGGCATGATATAACTGGAGGTATTTGTACTGTTGCATGTCTTGGAGTTGATATTCTCGGTGGAGGGATGAGGAGGACACCCCTTTAAGTAGGTTGTCTATAGTGGAAATACCAACGCGATCCCAGGATCTAAACCGTTTCAGCTTCCCAATTTCCTATAGGGTCCGTCCTTCCCACAGCAAGGTAGTTTGTGTTTGTCTCCGTGCCCACCCCAGGCGCTTGGTTGCCCTAGCCCAAGCCTCAATCATCACTTGGGTTGCTGGGAGCAAACGCCTCACAACTTTCCCCCGTATAAGTAGTGATGAAAAATTCTGCTGTGAAACTGTGTTCTCTCCAGTGCATAAGTAGGATGAGTGCTGTCCACATGTCCCCAATAGTGGACTGCTATCAAGTGGGCAGGCCAATACTAGGCCCTAACTTCAGGAAGGTCTATACCTCTATTGTAAGCATTGCATTGTATTGTATTGTATTGTTCGTAGAGCTATTCGGGATGTGCGTTGTCCTATAGCTGCCTCCTAAGCTCTTGGTCAAATTTGACTAATACATCACCAGGGATCGTGTAATAAGTTTTCTGCAGGGCATATAGAAATTTCAGTAGGGTAACCATTTTAAATATGGCGACCCTTTCCAAGATCTTGAAGGCAATGCCCTCCAACGCTTCGCCGCTATACGGAACTCCACCAGTACTGTCCTCACATTGGGGTCTATGGTTCATAGTGGATCAAATGTCGCATAGATCCCCAAATATTGGAAGTCCTCCCCACATACTTGCCATCTCCCAGTCTCCCAGGGAGGTCTACTGAATCAATATGGTCACCTACAGGAAAGAGGACTGACTTATCCCAGTTTATGGTATATCCAGAGTGTGACCCATATTTCTCAAAGACTCTAAACACTGTAGGGATCAACTCCTCCAGTTGGGTAATATATAACAGGATATCATCAGCATACAATTATATTTTTCCTCGGTGATCAGGGATCCAACTTTTTTGAAGCCCATGATGCAGGGATGCCTGCGGACAATACAGGCCAAAGGTTCCAGCGTGAGGGCAAAGAGGAGAGGGGACAAGGGCAATCCCTGACGAGTCCCTCTATTAACAGGGAACTCTGCTGAGAGAACACCATTAACTTGCATCGCTGTTGGTTCCCGATATAGCAACCCCACCCAGCACAGGAACTGTGGTCCGAAGCCCATCCGTCTCAGTTTTCATCATAAAAGGCTAATGAACTGCATCAAAGGCCTTTCCGGCATCCAGGCAAACTAACAAATGGGGATCCAGGCGGGAATGGGCCACTACCACCCAGTTGTGAAGTCTGCAGAGATTACCTCTGGTGGAACGCTTAAGCATGGAGCCAGACTGATCCATATGAACCAAGGGGTAGATGACACTTAGAACCCTAATGGCAAGAATTGTGGCCAGGATCTTAGTTTCTATATTGAACAAGGATATCTGACGGTATGACCCAAAGTTGGTAGGGGGCTTTCCTGATTTATGTATCACTACTATCGTGGCTATGCGTAGGTCTGGGACAGGATTCCCTCCTCTCTGGCATGCCAAATATAACTTAAGCAAATTGGGAGCCAGCACATCTACTTGTTTCCATTAAAGTTCTGCCAGGAAACCATTGGGTCCCGGAATTTTGCCAGAACTGACCTTGGCTACAGCAAACTGCACTTCAGTAAGGGTAATCTCCTTGTGGCGAGGAGCTGCTTGCAAATCCCTCCTCGGATCCATTGCCTGATGGTATGCCCCCTCACCTGTCACCTTGTCCCCTCCTCTATTTCCAGCCCTCGCCTCAGATGCTCTGCCCCTTTAAGGCTCCACTGCTCTCGGCTCCGGGTGCCGATCACGTGCCCTGGTCAGGTGTTCCGCCCTCCTTCAAAGGGGAAGAGACGGAAGGACTGGGTCTAGCAAGGCGGAGTCGGAAGCTGGAAGGATTGGTGTCGGCGGATGCAAAGCGAGACGTGAGGACCTTCTTCATCCCGCCTGGACTAGGAGAACCGGGATCCACTTCAGGGATCGAGCCGGAAGCCCAGCTGACCGAAGCAGCATCATCCAGGACCGAAGAAAAGGGGGAGCCGGACCCTTTCCGGCAACGCGCAAAAAGCCAGCCACGGTCCAGGAGGATCGTGGCTCCAAAAGGTACGGGGCCACCTGGGGGCTGCGTGGGACAAGGGGAAGGCTGGAGAGAAGGGCGGACCATCTGGCTAAACTTATGGACGGGGGTCCACAGCTGCGAATACAATAAGGCAGAGCGCAAATCAACCCCGGGAGGAAGCCGCGCGTCTCACGGTGACGGTCGGGTGTTCAGTCCTTCACTCCCTTTTCCTTGTGTGGTATCCCTATAGCAACGTTCGCCTCCCTTACCAGGCCTTTCTTTGTTTTCTTTTTCCGAGTGCGAGAAGGAGCGGAGGGTGCTAACATCTGAAACCTGAAGACCGGACTCTCCACTCGACATTCCCTGCCCTCTGATTCAAGAACTATACACCGGATGGTGCATCCTGTATTTGATTTCCTTATATAAAGCACTGTGAATAAACCTGCTATAGAGTCACTGACCTTTGGCCTCCCTGTCTCCTTCTCCACCGCGCCACTATGTGGTGTCAGAAGTAGGATTGTCGTTCGTCTCCACCCAGAGACATGGAAAACCTCATACAGCAGCTCATACGAGGCCAGGAGAAGCTGGAATGGGCCGTTGAGAAACAGATGACAACCGCCCATGCAGACAGGGAACTATTCAAGGACAGCATCACCAATCAAGGCGAACAGTTAAAAAAGGTGGCGGATGACCGCCTGGAACTGACCAATCAGCTACAGATCCGCGCCGGGACAGGCCCTAATGTGTCTCTACAAAAGTACCTGGCAAATGAGGACCCCGACGCGTTCTTTCTGAACTTTGAAAGGGCGGCTAGAGCGTCGGGATGGCCAGAAGTCAAATGGCCGTTCTTTTTAGCGCCTCTCCTTACCGGGGAGGCCCAGGCCGCCTATCAGGTGGCCAATGCTAGTGGCCACACTCCTCATCAGGAAATTAAGGGGGTAATACTGGACCATCTTGGTATGGATGCCGAGGCATATCGGGTCAGGTTCCGGAAGGAGCGGGGAGCATCCTCCGACAATCCAAAAACCCTTTACTATAAACTCAAGGCAGCAGCTGACAAGTGGCTAAAGCCCCAGACCAACATGAAGGAGGAAATCATGTCCCTTATCTATTTAGAGCAATACATAGAGGTGTTGCCATATCCCATACAACGGTGGCTTAAACAACACACCCACTTAACCGCTGAACAAGCCATAGACATGGCGACCTCCTTCTATCGGGCACAACCCCGCCCTCCGTCTTGGGACACCGAGAAACCCACCCGCCCCCTTCTATGGTCGGCAAACTGGAGAGAAAACCAGGGAAGACCTTCCCGGAACCCCCTAAAGACTCGTCAATACCGTCCAGAACCCGTTCCTGTTCGGGGTCCACAGTGTTATGAATGCGGGGATTGGGGACATATCGTCCGGAATTGTCCCCGGAAAAAGTCCCTAGAAGAACCGATGGACGTTAGCTGTATCCCACGTTCTATCCTATACACAGAAGAAATGGGACCAAGTTTTTATGTAAGTGTTTTTATAGGGAGGTTGCTGTAAAGGCCTTATTGGACTCCGGCTGTAAACAGTCAGTCGTTCGCCAATCCCTGGTACCCCTTCCCTTTTCTCTTACCCGTGAATCAATACCCATACGCTGTGTACATGGGGATATAAAATCCTACCCCTAGTCACTTTACCTGTCTCCCTCCCAAATGGGGTGGTCATGGAAGCTAAGCTTGGGGTTCTCCCTTCCCGAAGAGCTCATATTAGGACAGGATAACCCGTCCTTTCTGGCGCTATTAAAGGGCACCCTACAGCTCACAGGAATCCAGAACCCACCAAAACCCTCTCTCCTTACACAAGCCCCCTGGCTATCTGACAAAAGCTTCCACTACAACCAGAGCAATGATCCTACGCTGCGGCTTGCATGGGATCATGCACGCCAGAACCCACAGACCCAGAAGCCAGTGTACCCTTTGTTTTGCATAGAAAAAGAACTCCTCTATAGGGTCGCAAAGGAAGGAGATACACCACAACTCGTGGTCCCCCAGACGTTTAGAGAACAAGTACTCTTTTTTGCGCATTCCCACCTGCTGGCTGGTCATAGGGGTGCACAAAAAACCATCGATATGACACTTCGCCACTTTTATTGGCCAGGCATATTCGCCCACGTCACAAAGTTCTGCCAGGAGTGTGAGGTTTGTCAGATGAGAAACCCATATAAACCCCCGCCGGTCCCACTACAACCTCTTCCCATCATCGGTACACCTTTTGAGAGAATAGGTATGGATCTTATAGGCCCACTCCCCAGGACAAAAAAGGGTAACCTATATGCGCTAGTGATAGTGGATTACGCCACGCGTTATCCAGAGGCCTTTCCATTGCGTGCTCCTACCAGCCAGAACATCAGTGACAAACTCCTGGAACTGTTTTCCCGGGTCGGGTTCCCCCGAGAGATCCTCACGGATCAGGGGACCCCTTTGTCTCCAAAATGATGCGGGAGGTGTGCAAGTCCTTGGATATCTCCCACATTAAAACATCAGTGTATCACCCCCAGACGGACGGTCTGTGCGAGCGGTATAATTCCACCCTTAAATTGACCCTGAAAAAGCTATTGAGTGTGGAGGGGAAGGACTGGGACCGACTCCTCCCTTTGGCCTTATATGTAGTCCGTAGCCAGACACAGTCTAGCCTGGGCTGTTCCCCCTTCCAGCTCCTCTACGGTAGGGAACCCCGGAGTTTACTGGAGATCACCAAGGAATACTGGGAACAAGAAGAGGGGAGGAAACCAGGTCTTTTCTAGACTATACCCAAGAACTACGGAACCGTCTACAGAAGTTGAGGGAATTCCGCTGATGCGAACCTAGAGAAAGCGCAATCCCGACAACAAACATTTTATGATAAGGGAAAGAAATGGCGGCACCTGAAGGTGGGGACTGGGTTTTGGTTCTCACTCCTCCAGTATCCCGAAAATCAGGTCAGGATGGCAGGGTCCTTATCGTATTGTACAAAAGGTCGGGATTACGTCCTACCAGGTACAGGTCACGCCCAGACGTACCCAGTTGTATCATGTGAACCTGTTAAAGAAATGGATGGGCCCTCTTCCCAAGGACCTTCATGTGGTTGACCCCATAACCAACCGGGATACCACTCTCCCTAATCTCATAATCAACCAAGATCTAACGGAAGAATAGGGTGGCCTTACAAGACACCCTCTCCCCATATGCCTTCTTATTCTCCGACCTTCCGGGCCGTACCACCCTAGCCGAACATACCATCCCCACCCAACCCGGGAAGGTCATCAAACAGAAACCTTATCGCGTCCCTGCTGCTAGGAGAGACGCCATCGAACAAGAGGTCAAGGCCATGCTTGCCCTAGGGGTCATACGGTCGTCCCGAAGCGACTGGTCTTCGCCAGTCGTATTAGTACCGAAACCGGACGGAACCGTCCGGTTTTGCATAGACTTTAGGGCTGTCAACGCCATCTCTAAGTGCGATTCATACCCTCTTCCCCGGGTGGATGAATTAATCGAACAACTGGGGGAGGCGCAGTACATCACAACCCTTGATCTCACCAAAGGGTACTGGCAGGTGCCCCTTAGACCTCAAGACCAAGAGAAAACGGCCTTTTCCACACCCTCTGGCTTGTTCGAGTTTACCGTCCTACCTTTTGGGCTACATGGGGCACCTGCTACGTTTCAGCGCCTTATGAACAGGGTACTGTCTGACCACCAGGGCTATTCGTCAGCATATTTAGACGATATCATCGTATATAGCCCTACGTGGGAGTCCCATCTTCGTCACTGTCAGCTGGTCCTTCAAGCCCTCCAGGAGGCTGGTTTGCATATCAATGCAAAAAAATCAAAAGTAGGCTTCCAGAGAGTGAAGTACTTGGGGTACCTCTTAGGGAATGGCTTCATAGAACCCCAGGAGGAGAAGGTGAAGGCGATAACCCAGGCCCCCTTCCCTACCACAAAAAGGAAGTCAGAGCCTTCCTGGGCCTCCTGGGGTACTATCGTCGTTTCATACCCCAATACTCTGAACTTTCTTCCCCCTTACCGATCTCCTTAGGAAGACTGTAAAACCTAAAGACCTCCTCTCCCCACCACCCGCTGCCCTGCATGCTTTCCAACACCTCAAAAGGGCTATCACGTAAGGTCCCATTCTCCGTTCCCCTGACTTTTCTAAACCCTTCCTGCTTCAGACTGATGCCTCCGATAATGGGTTAGGGGCTGTTCTTTCCCAGATATCCCCAGAAGGGCTTGAGCATCCCATCCTTTTCCTGAGTCGGAAGTTGTTCCCCAGGGAGCGGGGCTATCCCATCATTGAAAAGGAGTGTCTTGCTATCAAGTGGGCGGTGGACAGGTTAAGATACTACCTTGAGGGCACCCATTTCTTCTTGTATACGGACCACGCTCCTCTCCTCTGGATGAGTCGGAACAAAGGGAATAATCAGCGGGTCCTTCGTTGGTTCCTTGCCCTACAGCCCTTCTCTTTTGAGGTTCGCCACCGCAAGGGCTCGGACAACGGCAACGCGGACTTCCTTTCCGACTCGCCCTGTTCCCCGATCGTGAACATGCTGGGGTGGGGGTGTGTGGCGAGGAGCTGCTTGCGAATCCCTCCTCGGATCCATTGCCTGACGGTATGCCCCTCACCTGTCACCTTGTCCCCTCCTCTATTTCCAGCCCTCGCCTCAGATGCTCTGCCCCTGTTAAGGCTCCACTGCTCTTGGCTCCGGGTGCCGATCACGTGCCCTGGTCAGGTGTTCCGCCCTCCTTCAAAGGGGAAGAGACGGAAGGACTGGGTCTAGCAAGGCGGAGTCGGAAGCTGGAAGGATCGGTGTCGGCGGATGCAAAGCGAGACGTGAGGACCTTCTTCATCCCGCCTGGACTAGGAGAACCGGGATCCACTTCAGGGATCGAGCCGGAAGCCCAGCTGACCGAAGCAGCATCATCCAGGACCGAAGAAAAGGGGGAGCCGGACCCTTTCCCGGCAACGCGCAAAAGCCAGCCACGGTCCAGGAGGATCGTGGCTCCAAAGGTACGGGGCCACCTGGGGGCTGCGTGGGACAAGGGGAAGGCTGGAGAGAAGGGCGGACCATCTGGCTAAACTTATGGACGGGGGTCCACAGCTGCGAATACAATAAGGCAGAGCGCAAATCAACCCCGGGAGGAAGCCGCGCGTCTCACGGTGACGGTCGGGTGTTCAGTCCTTCACTCCCTTTTCCTTGTGTGGTATCCCTATAGCAACGTTCCCCTCCCCTACCAGGCCTTTCTTTGTTTTCTTTTTCCGAGTGCGAGAAGGAGCGGAGGGTGCTAACATCTGAAACCTGAAGACCGGACTCTCCACTCGACATTCCCTGCCCTCTGATTCAAGAACTATACACCGGATGGTGCATCCTGTATTTGATTTCCTTATATAAAGCACTGTGAATAAACCTGCTATAGAGTCACTGACCTTTGGCCTCCCTGTCTCCTTCTCCA